>JANAVB010033017.1:37592253-37724330 GCA_029216955.1 Iris pallida
GGTTTAGCGGTGAAGTGTGTCGTAGCGTGCTTGACTTGGAAGGATTGATAGGCGGTGTATATCGAATGTTTCGAAGAGATAGACTATACGAAATGGCTTGATAAATGAGTAATATTGATATATCAAGGAATTGGTTAAAACGTGAGTTATCATAGGATGGCTTTGCTGAATGACTCGGACCCCGTGCGACAAATATTGGGATGTGAGTAGGGAATCTATGCTCGATGTTTAGAAATCGGAGTGATGCGAGCTTGGGTAGAAAACCCCGTACTATTAATTTGGTCTGACCTTAGGATGGGGTCAGTGTTTATCCGTTGTTTGGGAACTATGATTCCAATACTGACGGAGAGACATAGCCTAGCGGTTAGGCAGACGTTCCGGTACGGAGCGATAGAAATTGTGGAGGCACCACTCACGAGGCTCGGTTGACATGCACGTATATCAGGGACCCCTGAATATGTGCACGATCCGACTCGAGTGGTGATGGGGGATTCTCTATCACGAGGCTTGGCTGAAATACATGTATTTGGAGACGCCAGGAATATGTGCACGATCTAACTAAGTGATACGTTGAATCAAGTGAAACTTAAGGAATAGAAAAGTGTCAAAGATTTTGAAATCGTATTAAAGGAAAGATTGAGGGTAGCATGAGCGTGGCTCGGATTTTAGAAATGCATAGGAGAAATGTGCGCGAGAGTCATTGAACATTCGAGTGATAAGTCGATGAGTAAGTACTCAGTTAGTTTCGAGGACGAAACTTTTTCTGAGTGGTGTATGATGTAGTGCCCCATCCCGCTCAGTCAATCGGAGGAATCGAAACGCCGACGGCATTCGGATTTAGCCTTGCAACGGCTGCTCGAAGACATTGCTCGATCGAGGCGACCGCTCGCTCAGGTGGGGTAGTTTCGGTGAACTTGCCTCATCTTAGCCTTCACATAATAAATTGTATGTTTCAACTTGCACAAGTAGACTTGATAATAAAAGACGAATTCACACAGCTAAAGGGAATAATTCTGATGGGTCGAATTGAGTTAGAATATGGAAAGGTCCAACGGTCGGCTTAGAGTTGGTGCACGGCGTGCTTTGAAAATGACACTCGATCCTTTGTCCCGTGGCTTGGGAGAAGGAAAGTTGGTTGAGTAGGCAAAGTTATGATCGTAGCCTAAGTTTAGGCGTCGCCCGTATGAATGTTTCATAAAGTATGCACGGTCCATCGTCCAAGGCTTGGCATAGCCTTGGCTTGCCCATGAGTTAAGTTGCGTTGAGCGGCTTGTGACCTAAGTCTAGGCACCCGAGTGACTTGGTCGTTCAAGTCGAATGCGTGCACGACACGATCTATTAAGGCAAAGCTTGACGCAGCCTTTGCTCGTTAAGTTGTTGCGAAGTTAAGTTAGGCAAAGTTATGTCGGTCGACCTAAGACGTTACAAGTACCATTCTGCTCTTTCGTGGTTTGTCAAAGTTAAGTAGTCCCATGATCTCAAGGCCCGTCGACTTGGACAGGAGTGTTGCGTAGAACACGGTTGGCTTAAGACACAATGCACGGACTTAGTGTTTAAGGCACGAGCTACTGTGGGTTTCAATCGAGTTTAAAAAAAGGGTATGGCATCAAGGGAGAAGGCTCGCGATCATGGGTCGTCGAGAGATGTCAAGGATAGAAGTCTTGAACATGGTTTGAAAGAGAGGGTAACACTAAAAGAAGGATGACTGTGTGAGACGTCAGTTTGAGTCGAGTCTTGCATGGTCATGGACAACTTGTCGACAATGGCGATATTTCCTCGAACGGCAATCCTGGGCCATGGGACCGACTCGGCCTAGAAGAAAATAAGGTATATATAGTCGTACATAAGGTTTTAGCACGGGTTAAGCGGGGGCTTGCAACGGAGCTAGCTACTTAAGTTGAAAGAACCCCGATTAACAAAGCTATACGTCGCAGGATAGCTTGTTATGCTAGTGGCCAAATTCATATAAATGTCGGTAAAATAGAGGCTATCCGCGTGTATGCCTTTAGATTATGTCGAGTTGAATGTGTACAGTTAGAACACAAATTTGGGCCTAAGATTGGGTTTCAACATAGGCGTCATGCTTTGGCACGAGATGTGGCATCGAGTCTCAAGTGTTGACATGTGAGTTGTATAAGTTGGGTTGAGTTGTTCGAGTTTAAGTCAGAAATTGCCGCAAGTAAGTTGGTTAAGTGATACTAAGTTCACAAGTCTCGATTGGGTCAGTTGGTGATCAAAGTACCAAGGGTCGCTTGGCAGCAAGGGCCGCGAGACGGCGATATGGTAAGTCTCACTAAGATGTGAGGCATGGCCTCAGCAAGGATTTGTAGCACGGTCAAACGAAAATGGAGTCTATCGTGTAGTTGCGTCTTCTGATTTTGGGCCATAAGGCAAACACAAATCGATAGGTTAACGTTGTTGGCACGAGAAGGGTCTTGAGCAAGGTATGAGTTAACGTTGTCGTTGCAAGCATAAGATGGTCTAGAGACAAAATAGGCCAAGGCGTCGGTCCTAAAATAATCCTAAGGCAAGAGTAGAAAGACAATCAAAAGGGTTATGTAACACAAAGTAAATGAACGTGTCGGTTTTGTATGGGTGGGCGACCAGTACAGTTGAGTACTGACACCCACATAGTTTTCATATGCAGGCACAGGTAAAAGCTCGTGGCACGGATCTCGTTTGGATGCATCGAGGCACGGAGTTCCTGGCGATTCGAAGCGTGTGGCCGCATGGAGTCAAGACTTATACGGTACATAATGTATGGACGTCGCTTTTCGAAGCTTCCGCTGGCTCAAGCGTTGTATGAGAGATGAGAGAGAGCAGAGTGAACTTATAATGTGAGAAGAGTGAGTTGAGAGACTTGTAATCTTGGCCTTGCGTCCTTTGTAATTTTGTTTCAATATCAATAAAGAGCTTTTTTGAATAACTTGTGTTTTGCTTTAAATTTTTGCTGCTATTATTCAATGTCTCTGCATGGAACTTCTGTGCGACGACCCCATCGCAGCCGCTGAAATTGGCTGTTATGGAATCCGCCTTGCACGAGCACAATCTAGGCTCGTGCGGCATCACGCCTTAGCGAGGACGATCGCTCCTACGGGAGCGGGGCGTGACACCGGTATCAGGTTGTTACATGCCGGCATGTTGTTTATGTTGGAAATGCGGTGTGAACCAAACCAGAGTTGGCCCATGAGGCACGATATTGAATTGAGTCTATATATCTTAAAAGAGAATTCTCATGTAAGGTTTGAAGCAATCCCAATTATCTACACCACATGATTCTACGACCTCCTAACCGATGTGGGACTAAATTACCAACTCCATTGTCAAACCCTCCCCATTTATGCACTCAACCGAAAATGAGATACAACCCAATAATCTCCATCTTAGCTCGTTTCTGCTAGCCGAATAACCTTATCACCTTGATACAGTTGTCTGTTCCCGCTAGCCAAACAACCTTAGCACCCCAGCTATTTTTGTTCGTTTTCGCCAGCCGAACAACCTTAGCACTCCTTGCTACTGTGAGACTCATCTCACTGTATCGGTATTTATATACGGATACGTTTGTACTGTATTTCGTATTTTTGGTTTTCTGAATGTTTTAAAAAAATTCAACTTATAGATTTTCTCCTTGACCGACATACTTTCAGTATACTGTATACCGATGGCATGCCTGTCACTCCCGTTTTCGTTATACGTATTTTTAGTATACGTGTATGGGATTCTGACAATTTTCAGGTGACCCGAGTTTTGACTTGTCTTTCTTAGCCTTGCTTTGGTTTAATCTTAACTTGGTTTTGTTCAACTTGGCATGGCATGGTTTGGGTTGGTTTAGATGAGAAGAGTTTTGTATAAAAACTAATTTCTCTCTCTCTCTCTCTCTCTCTTCATTACTTCTCATTGTATTTCTTCATCTTCTTTATTTACTCCTCCCCCAACCCTAGGCAAGTATCTTGCCAAATCTTGAATATATTATTCTGTTATTTTTGTTTGTTCTATTCTCTTCCTTGCATGATTCTAAGCCTCTTTAGAACTTGGAGTTTTCGGTTTTGATGGTTACATTTTTGTAGATTTAAGTTTGTAACTTTTCTTATTTTCTTGGTTTTGATCTCTTAAACTTTGTTATTTTTGAAATCTAAGGGTTCCATGTTGTAGAAAATTTATTCTAACCAATTTTGGCTTTTGAACCACTTGATTTTGATTTATTTTGAGTTAGTTATGCCATTTTTCGTGTTCATGGGTTCTCTACACCTTTTGGTGTTGTCGGAACGATGAACAATGCCGCACGCAGCGTTTTTGCCTGCTTGCGTGCACCTTGTACCGAGGGCATTTTTGCCCGTACGTGCAGCGCAACTTGCACACCGTGCACCCGCATGATTTTTTGCCGCGGGCCTGCGCGCCTTGCTTACGCGCACCTTGCGCCGTAGGCATTTTTGCCCGTGCGTGCTGCGCAACTTGCGCGCGTGCGCCCGCGCGATTTTTGCCCGTGCTTGCGCGCACCTTGTGCCGTAGGCATTTTTGCCCGTGCTTGCGCGCACCTTGTACCGTGGGCATTTTTGCCCGCGCTCGCAGCACTTGCACGCCGTGCGTGGCGCAATTTTCTGTCGTACGCCCGTGCGCCTTGCTTGCACGTACCTTGTGTCGTGGGCATTTTTGCCAGCGTACGCTGCGCAACTTGCGCGCCACGCACTGTATTTGCGCGCCGCGCGCCGTGCTTGCACGCATCTTGCACCGTGGGCAATTTTGCCCGCATGTGCAGTATATTTTGCGTACAGTGCGCAGTCTGCGCACCGTGCATGCGCACACCTTGCGCCGTGGGCATTTTTGCTCGTACGCAGTTTGCCTTGAATGGCTGTTTTTGCTTGTTTATGCTGTTTTGTAGCTAGAATATTGAAAAACTCAAAACATAAAACTTGTAGATCTTTGTCTTGGCTTCAAGAATCTTCTTGTTTTACCTTAATTGGAGTTCATATGTGACTAATAATTTTAATTATAGTTTTGATCTTTTGACATATTTTCTGTACTTAGCTGTTTTGATTTTTTATTCGACTGTAATAAATTTTTAACATGATTAGATGATCTCGTATAGTTAGAGAATGATTGTGCACCATATATGCACTTGACACTAGCACATGTTCAATTATTATAATATGTCTTGTATTTACTTTTATTTATTCGTTTTCACATGCCATGATAAGTCTTTCCTTTCGATTCTTTCTTATATGCTATGATATGTATTGCTATGCCTTCCCGGATTTATTGTACTTTGTATTCTATGCCATGTCTAGAATTTTTTTGTTATGGCCCGTCGTGACGCACTCATGTTACATATGTGCTTTGCTTACTAGATAATGATCCGTCGTGGTGCACTCTTGTACATGTCTTTTTCTTGCTTACATGATAGTGGCCTGTCATGGCATACTCCCTATTTTCTCTATAGTGGCTTGTCGTAGCGCACTCCTAGCTTCCAGCTCATTATATTTTCTTGTTGTGGCTTATTATAGTGCACTTTCTTGTATTGTCCAGTCTTGAATATCATGTCTAGAATGGATTCTGCGGAATGCTACACTCAGAATCCAACAAGAAAATGTTAAGGACTAAACAACTAGCTTGATTATCTAGATCATTAGAAGGGAAGAATTTTCAGTTACCTGTAAGCCCTTTGTCCCGGCCCCAATCTGAATAGATTTAGAGCTATCTGTTATGATGAGCACACTTCCAGCGCACCGTCGAGTGTTGCACCTTTTATATGTTTTAGGGTACATTTGTCTCATGGGAGATGTACCCACTATTAGATTTTAGGATACATTTGTCTCCCGGCGATGTATCCACCATTACTTTTTTTTCCTTTTGTCATGGATAAGTCGGGTAGTCTGCAGGGCAGGTAACTGGACTCGATTTCTCAAAAGTGCATATGTTAGTAATCAGGATTGTGATAACCCTAGTTAGCTAATGTGTAAAGCCGTACTCATTACTTGGCCGTGATTGTTGTATGGAGTCCAGTCAAGTCTAGTTTTGTCTAGGCTGTGTCCGAATTGTTTATTTTAGTACATTATTGTTTATGCTTTACTTTTGTCGATAAATGATTAGAAACTAAGTTCTGTTCAGGAGAAGGGTTACAATCCCGGTCCTTGTTTGGTTTACGGGTTGTAACTTGGGTTTCGGAATAGTTCCTAAGTCATCTTATCATTTGTCGTTCTATATAGTTCTCACATGCTCTCATGCCCCAGTTATCTAACATGCCCATATATCCCAGTTACCCTACATATTTACATAGCTCGGTTACCTTACATGCTCACATGTACCATTTCTCTAACATGCTCACATGTCCCAGTTATCTAACATGCTCACATGTCCCAGTTATCTTACATGCTCACATGTGTCATTTCTCTTACATGTTCACATGTTCAGTTTATCTCACATGTTCATGTCGCAGTTATCTAACATTCCCACAAGTCGCAGTTTACAAGCTTAATATCTTACCTAACACTAAGCCCGTTAAGCAGCAACAACGACGCTTCTGTCCCAATATTATGGACGCTATTGACAGAGAAGTAGATAAACTCCTGGCCAGCGGGTTTATTCACGAAGAACAACATCCGGAGTGGGTAGCCAACATCGTCTCCGTCACCAAGAAGAATGGAAAGATTCGAGTCTGCATTGACTTCCGAGACTTTAACTCGACTTGCCCAAAGGACGAGTTTTTACTCCCAATCACCGATGTAATGATCGACAACACAAGTGGCTTCGAGCACATGTCCTTCATAGACGGGTACTCAGGCTACAACCAGATCAAGATGTTCCAAGACGACGAGAGGCACACGTCGTTCTGGACTCCGAAGGGGGTTTACTGCTATACAGTAATGCCCTTTGGCCTGAAGAATACATGTGCCACATACCAAAGATCTATGAGCACCATCTTCTGCCAACACCTCTGCAAAACAGTCGAATGCTATGTTGACGATATCGCCGTTAAGAGCCATCTTCGAGGCGATCACCTACAAGATCTGAAACAGTCTTCGATCTAATGCGGGCAAATCAGCTCAAGATGAACCCCGCCAATCCTTCATTGTGGTTTCCAGTGGAAAGTTCTTGGGCTTCATTATCACTGCAAAAGGCATCTATGTCGACCCCGAGAAGACTAAATCTATCCTTGATATGGACCCTCCGAAGAACCTTAGAGAACTTCGAGGCCTGCAGGGACGTCTCGCATACATCCGAAGGTTTATTGCGAACCTTTTCAGAAAATGTCAGCCCTTCACCAAGCTCATGAAGAAGGGAGTCTCCTATGTTTGGACGAAAGAATGTCAGAAAGCCTTCAACGACATTAAAGCTTATTTGATGAGCCCCCCGGTCTTGGTGGCACCCGTCACAAGCAAATCATTTCTACTCTATGTTCGCGCAATGGACCATTTCCTTAGTGATTTGTTGGCCCAGAACAATGACGCGGACTATGAGCAAGCCATCTACTGCCTCAGCAGGACAATGATCGGGGCCGAATACTGGTACAACCCCATCGAAAAAGAATGTCTAGCTCTAGTGTTTACCATCCAGAAGACTCGCCATTATGTCTCGGGACAGACAATTTATGTCATCTCCCGAGTCAATCCGCTCAGAGTCCTCATGACAAAGCCAGGAGCGCTAAATTCTCGATTGGCTACTTGGGCGATACTATTGACACCATATGACATGGTATTTGTCCTGTAAAAGGCTGTCAAGGGCCAAGCACTGGCCGATTTTCTAGCTGTGTACCCAATTCCGGAATCGTCCAGACTCTATGAAGACATTCCAAATGAAGTGCGAGAATCAAACATTACCAAAGAGAATCCCGTTTAGCGGATGTTCTTCGACGGTGCTTCAAGAATAGGCCCCAAAGGCTAGATCATCGCAGGAGTAGGGGTAGTCCTGATCTCCCTCGATAAGTTGGTCATCCAGCGCGCCTATTTTCTTTCAGAGCCATGCTCCAACAATGTTGCAGAGTACAATACCATCATCATGGGACTCCAGTTACCAAAATAGCTGGGGGTAGAATACCTCGAGTCTTACGTTGACTCGAAGCTCGTCGTTAATAAAGTTCGAGGACAATACGAGGTCCGCCATGAAGACCTGATCTCTTATCACAAAGCAGCGTTGGACATTATCTCAACCTTCGCTGAATTCTTCATAGAACATGTGCCTAGGCTACAAAACTTAGAAGCCGACACTCTGGCCGACTTCGCTGCCTCATTAGCAGCACCGATCGGCGTACAACACTTCATTACAGTGGTGTGCCCGGATTTGGCATGCCCCAGAAATAATTTGTGGATGCGGACAACTTATGTCATGGATATAGACACCAGTATCAACGTCAGAGACTAGAGGTTCCCGTTCATCGATTTTGCCGTCTACGAAATCTTTTCGGAGGACCCAAAAGAAGTAGTCTCAGTCAGAAGGTGCTCTCTCCGGTTCTATTACGATACGGCCACTAAATGTTGTACCGACGCTCCTACAATGAACTTCTCCTCCGATACCTATCAAACAAAGAAGCAGCCGAAGCTCTTCGAGAGGCTCATGACAGAACATGCGAAGCCCATCAACCAGGTCCTAAGCTACAGGATCGACTTCGACGTATGGGCTATTACTGGCCCACCATGATGGCCAACGCTGTCGAGTATGTAAAAAAATAGCGTGCTTACCAGCTGTCACGACCCGCACCCAGTATAGGGGCACGAGAAGTGGGTACGTCCAGCCTACGCCGCAGTGTCGGTGGTAGTAAGCTGTCTTAGGTTGCTAACTAATCTCATGCAGTGAATATAAAAAGTACTTGTCCAGATATCAGCTCCGAATGGAGGGCAAGTAAAGGGTATGATCTACTCAAACACTGTCTAAACACGAAAAGATAACACAAAAGTTATACCTAAGGAATTAAAGACAACAACAACTAACTACTAAAATAATACACCAATATCTCAAACCAACTTAATACAGACTCAATATCTTAACTTTAATACAACAAGCCAAAACATGAAAGCTAAAGTAGTCTACTAGCTAATCTCCTGAATCACTCCTGAGAGTCGGAACCAAAGGTAGCTAATCTCTCGCCAGGTCCATGGTAAGCAGGGCATGTGTCCTCAGGATTATCATCTGTAATATTTTCAATAGGTCCAATCAGGACGGGAACGAGTACAACTCATCTAGAAAAACCCAAGTAAATGACAAAAAACTATAAAGCAGTTATAGACAGTTTTATTGATGAGCATGGCAGTTTTATACAGGTAATGATGGCATAGAGAGGCAGTAAGATACAAGAAAAGAAAGGTAACTAAAACAAGAGAAGAATCATGGCAATGAAGACTGTAATAAAGCTAACTGAACTAGAATATCATGTGTGAGTCCAGACAGTACGATATAAGTCTAATATAATCCCAGTGTGAGTCCAGTCCATATAATCTGATACCAGATAATTTCCAGTACAAGATGAGTCCAACAGTGATCAATGAAACCAGGGTGAGTCCAACTATGATCTAACAGTGTGTTTTAAAATACCGAGGTCGACATACAAACGGCTGTAGGTATCAGGCACATCTCTCACTGATCGGGCAAGAGATGGCTATGCTTCCGGTAGATTCCAGTAGGAGATTCCGGATTTGGGGTATGTCTACATGTCTTACTCAATATTTCCCCGCCCAGCAAGTGAATCCAAAATCGACAAAAAGAATCGAGATGAGTCTGGCCAATACGTGATGATTCCAGAAAGGATTCCAGAATGATACTAATGACTCCAGTAATAGAGGCCAGCAAGTAAGGTATGTGTCGATACATGAATCCAGAAATATCCATACGTGTTGATACAGAGAATCACATAGAACTAACTAGAACTGAAATACAGTAATCGACAAATAAATGAGAGAATTATCAGAGAATGTACTCGCCTGATACTCTGAAAAGAGTAATGTAATATCAGATGTCTGTACCAGGGTCACAATGTCCTAAAATAGAGCAATAAAGTTATGACATGTCCAAAATGAAGGTAAATGAAATCTACAATACAATCTATATGAATTCTAAGCCAATCTAGGTCAAAGTCAAACTAGGTCAACACTACAGTCAAACTAAGTCAAATCAAGTCATACTAGGTCACAAGAAGTTAAACTAAGTCATACAAGGTTAAGCAAGTCTAATCTAGGTTAAAGTCAACCCTTGGTCAAACATTCTAGCCAAACTAGTCAACTCTAGTTACTTGGGTCCATATAGGGTCAAGTCTTAGTCTAACTAAGGTTTTGGTTAATCATAGACTAGTCAACAAGGTAATTAGGTTAATCTTGACTAATGGTCAACATCCAGTCAAACCCTATAAGGCTAACTCAAAACCAAACATAGGCTAACCTGTCTTAGGATACCTAAGATAATATACTACAATAAAGTATTTCACATGAAATATATATAGTACAATACCAACCTTAATCCTGTAATCAAGCTAATCCTATTCTCCAACTCAAGTCATGACTCAACTCTAAGTATTTAACTTAACCCCATACATATCTTCATCTATATAGGATTACCCTCATAATCCATATGGTCAACCTAATCATCTAGTTTAGTCAAACTCAAGTCAAATAGTCCTTCTATGTTCATCCAAGTCATTTCTAGGTCAATTTGGTCAAGGTTTGACCTATAGTTGACTTTGGTCAACAATGGTCAATTACCTAGTCAAACTATGTCTTACTAGTCAACTAGTTAAACTAGTCATTTTAGGTCAATCCTAGTCAATTCTAGGTTAACTAGGTCAACTTTGACCTAAGGTTGACTTTGGTCAACCCTTAGTCAACAAGGGTTAACTAGTTGGGTTTTTGGGCCTTTAGGTCAAATTGAGTTAGTCCCAAGACCATGGGCTAGTAACCTAGGCCATGGGCTAGTCATATATATATATATATATATATATATATATATATATATATATATATATATATATATATATATATATATATATATATATAACTATAGATATACACTATCTATACACTACCCAAATATCAATATATTAGTACTAAACATAATACAAACCTACACTTACATATATCTATATAATGACACTATGTATATCTAATACAATATATATATATATATATATATATATATATATATATATATATATATATATATATATATATATATATATGTATATATATATGATATATATATATATATATATATATATTTTATATATATATATATATTTTATATATATGATATATATATATATATGTAAGATAGTGTATATCTATTGATATTTGGGTAGTGTATACATATTGTATTAGATATACATAGTGTCATTATATAGATATGTAAGTGTAGGTTTGTATTATGTTTAGTACTAATATATTGATATTTGGGTAGTGTATAGATAGTGTATATCTATAGTTATATATATATATATATATATATATATATATATATATATATATATATATATATATATATATATATAACTTATATACATATTACATATATATATAGAGAGGGAAGAGAGAGAGAGAGACTTAGAGTAAGAGAGAGAGAATGAGAGAGAGAGTGAGAGGGTTAGGGTTAGCAAGGGTTAGGATTAGGGTTATGGGTTATGGAAAGGGTAGTGGTGAACTGTGAAAGGGAGGGGGTGTTCTCTGTCTCAGAAAACTGAGAAGGGGGGGTTCTCAAACACACACACACATTACACATATATACCCTATTCATATACACACACATATCTACGTATATACGCATCCACATACTCTAAGACACACACCTACACACTCACATACATATATACATACATATGTAGTATATATACACACAATTATACATATATATATAGATCAAAAATCGATTTGAAATTCGTTTTTAAAAACTGGAAAACACAGGTTTACTGTTCATTACTGAACATATAGGGGTAAAACCAATTTCGACATAAAAACCTAGCTAATACCCAAAACCAAGGGTTGGTAATCGAGCCCCTAGGTGTACACGTGTCGTAGGTGTCCCTAGGTGTCCACCACGACACGACATGGCGTGTCCAGTGGTGAAAATACCCAATCGGGTAAATACAGTGCACAAGAATTGCACTGTATCGTGCACGAGTTCATGTGTCTCGTGCTCATGACACACGTGTCCATAGGTCTCGTGCACACGTGTGTAGGTTCGTCTAGGGTCAGGCTAGGTGTCTAGGTACCTGATTCGTGTCCAAGTGTCGCACAGTGTCGTGTCCGAGCCCGTATCAGAGCTCAATTTCCACGTGTGTGCTGTCAGTGCAATTTCAATGCACACACGAATTCGTGTCCGACACTGCACTAGAAGACACGAAACTTGGGGGGCAGGTTCGCAGACATTGCCCCCTCGTATCCACAAGTGTCACCCTCTCACGTGTTGTGTCGTGTCCGCATTCAGTGTCGGGTAGCAGGACAGCGTGCACAGTCTCGTGCACGCGTGTCGAAGGGTCGTGTGCTCCACACGTGGCACGTAGAGCCTTGTGCTCGTGTCAGTGGGTAGGTGGAGTGGTTAGGTTTGTGTCTAGGTTTCTGTATCGTGTCCATGACACGTGTAGACACGACACGAAGTGTCAAACAGTGGGGTAAATCAGTGTGCACAGTGTGGTTTTAACAGTGTATTCGTGTCCCGTTTTGGACACGGACACGACTCGAAGTGTGCTCAGTCAACTAAGGTTGTGTCCTACATGTCTAGGGCTACCCAAAAATATAATTTGTTTTACAAAATAACAAAGTTTAATCCTAAGTGGCATTTCACCAAACACTGAAATCAAGAGACAGACACGTGTCCGATACGGACACCAAACCAAGCCTATTTTCTACCAAACTTGACCCACAGTTAGGGTATACCTATATGCATGCAATTATGAAGAAAAATCACAATAATAACTAGGTTTGGGGATTTTTACCTATGAGTGCAAAATCCAATGAAACCAAGGTAGGGGGGGTATCCTCTTCACTTGAGATGGCCAAATTGATCTTCAACCTTGCTAGCTAGCCTCCCTTAGTATCCTCAATGGTAGGGGGTTCCAATACAAGAAGTTTGGCTCAATTTGGAGTCAAATTGGTTAAATGGTGAAGGGTTGAAGTAGAGGAAAAAAACTAGGTTTTAAGTGTAATGAAAAGAGGCTTGAATGAAAGGGGGGTGGTGTTCATATAGGATGGGGGCATGGGTTGGGCTGCCATGGGGGGGGGTAGGGTAGATATTTAGGGTTCCTTTCCACCTAGCAAGCTTAGTCTCTAAGTCTTTGACCCTTAGATATTTCTAGGTTTCTAAAGGAAATATCTTAGATAGGTAATATCTAGATATTTGTCTAACCTTAGATATTTCTAACATAAAACTAACATCTAACATTAGCCTCCTAGGTTAGTGACTAATCTCTAGGTTAGGGTAAACTAGGTTAGGAGCTAACATGACACTAATCAAATAATTAAATAATAATAAAAATACATAAATCCAAATAATTCCTAATAATTCCTAGAAAATTACCAAAATACCCTTTAGGCTAAAAAGCCCTAATTTGATGTTCTAAACCTATGGCTAGGCTCACATGATCATGGCTAGTTTCTAGGTTATGAAATCTCTAGGGTTTACACTAGGGTTATACTAGTAAAGTCACAAAGTCATAAGCCATGACTTAGAAAATAGTTTTAATCTAACTAAAAATCACCAAAATTCATAACATGACTAAATCACCATTAATAAATAATAAAAATAATAAATTTTCAAAAATACCCCAATTTCAGAAAACTGGGTCTTACACCAGCTCCACGCCGACTTCATCCAAAAAACCGTCAGAGCCTCTACATCCTATGGTCGTCTCTTGGCCATTTGAAGCCTAGGGACATAGTGGGACCTATCACCCCTCTCTCATCCAGGGGACACCGCTTTATCCTAGCAATCGTCGACTACTTATCTAAATGGGCAGAAGCAGTACTACCAAAATACAGTCAAATACCGACGGCACATTAGCGACGGATTCTTTCCGTCGGCGTTAGCGACGGATTTACGACAAATAACCGACGAAATATCGATGACTAATCGATATATTTTTAATTTTATTTTAAGGAGGATAAAAGGTCGCGCATCCGTCGGAAGTGCGTCGGAGACATAATGATGGATATGTGGCCGTCGCTATGCAGTTGACTATTTGGCAGGAATTGTTGGAAGAAGTGGCGGGACAAATCTTCGACTACGTAGCGACGGATAGGCCGTCGACAAGTATCAAAAAGAGCGATGGACTAGCGACGGTTATTATCCGTCGCTAGTCCGTCGCGAAATATACGACCCAGACTTAAATTGAAACGACGGGAAAACTTTTTATTCCCCCCAAATTTCACTCTCTCTCTCTCTTTCGCGGCTTCGGCGATCGGTGGCATCCTCTGCTCTCTCTCTCCCGAAGGTAATCCCCTCTCTCTCTCTCTCTCTCTCGCGGTGGTCGGAGGGGCAGCGAGGGCGACGGGGGCATCGTAGGCTGGAGGGCGGCGGAAGAGGCGTTAGCTGCGGGGGCATAGAAGGCAGGGGCTGGGGGGGGCTGGTGGGGGAGGCGTTTGGCTACGGGGGGCGGCGCAGGGGAGGCGTTTGGCTTCGGAGACGGGGGAGGCGGGGGCTGGGGGGGCAGGGGGTTGGCTGCCGGGGCGGGGGAGGCGGGGGCTAGGGGGCTGGTGGGGCGGAGGGTCGGCTGGTGGGGCGGAGATGCAAGCTTACATACATTTCGTAGATACAAGCTTACATATATATATATATTTATATATATATATATATATATATATATATGTATGTAAAAAAAATATATATATATATATATTAGGTTTGCGGTTGTTCTTAAGTCAACTCTAGTAAGTATGCAGGCTTTCATACATAGTAATATAATCTTATATTTTGCGGTAGTTGACGTTTGGCGTAGTCATGTTCTTTTGGAATTCCTATATATCTTACAGGCGTAATCATGAATGTGGTTATCGATATATTCGTAGGTCGTGTAGCTTGAGCACGTGTAACATAGTCGTGTAGCTTGAGCACGTGTAACATAGTCAGCTCTTGGAGCATGAGTCATGACGTGACGAGCTATCTCGACACAAACTTTGGGGTTAAATATACCTTATTATTTGAGGCTAGAACTTGTATTTGCTTCCAAACAAAAATTTCCTCTACACAAACATACATTTTGTTGTTATAGTGTCCCAATACACACGATCTCAATACTTCAGTCCCTCTTGTTGAAACAGAGTCATCACTATAACCAATTGGTTGCCTGCCTATTGATTGTTTCCAACAATTTTTTTTGGAATCAAGGTGATAGCTTGTTGAAGCTATTGGTAAAATTTGTTGAAACAGAGCCATGAATTATACAACTTGTAACTTGGTTGCTCTTGGTTTCAAAATCAATCTCTTGAATTAGTCTTTCAAACATTGACCTTACTCTTGGTTCTTCCCCATTTGGTGTTAGCTTGTTGAAGCTGTTGGTAAAATTTGCTTCAGCTTATGAGTGTACCTTTTACAAAATTACCGATAGCAGTTTCTGAACAAACGCTTTTCCATTTTTTTTAAAATTAAAAGGCAATATTTATCGGTTCCGGTATCGAACTATCGGTATCGGACTATCGATTCCGGTATAGAATTATCGATATCGGACTATCGGTATCGGTATCCGTATCGAACTATCGGACTATCGGTATCGGTATCGAACTATCGGTATCGCTAGAGGACTATCGGACTATCGGTATCGGTATCGAACTATCGGTATCGCACTATCGGTATCGGTATCACACTATCGGTATCGGACTATCGGTATCGATATCGCACTATCGGTATCGGTATCGAACTATCGGCCTATATACCAGCGGATCCACCAGTTACATGATTATATACTAATTCTGTTTAGTTTGTCTTACGATACAGATTTTCATATCCAATCTGTGATAGATCGTTATTTCGTTGATCCGCAAGACAAAGTTGGTTAGGTGACACTAAGTTCACAAGTCTTAATTTGGTCAGTTGGTGATTAAAGTAGCAAGGGCGTAAGGCGGTAATATGGTTAAGTCATACTGAGTTACGAGGCACGGCCTCAATATGGATACATGAATTGGTCTCATGATACGACCACGTTGATGGCATAATGGACTTGTAGCACGGTCACATAGAAATTGGGTACTATCATGTAGTTGCGTCTTTGAGTATTGGCCGAAAGGCAAATATGACTTGATAAGTTGACATTGTTGACACGAGAAGGGTTTAAAGGCAAAGTACAATTAAGTTGCTAGTTGGAAGGCACGAGATGGTCTAGAGACACAAAATAGGCTGAGAGTCTGTCCTAAAACTGATCCTAAGGCAAGAGTAGAAAGACAATCGTAAATGGATTTTGTTGCATAAAGTAAATAAACGTGTTGGTTTTGTATGGGTAGGCAAGGAGCTCATTCCACTAGTACAGTTGAGTACTGATACCCACACATTTTTTATGTGCAGGAACAGGTAGAAGCTCGTGACGCGGAGCTCACTTGGATGTGTCGAGGCAACGGAGTTCCTTGACGATTCGAGGCGTACGGATGTATGGAGTCTGGACTTATATGGGACATAATGTATGGACATCATCTATCTAAAGCTTTCGCTGACCTACTCAATTTGTATTGAGAGATGAGAGAGAGCAGAGTGACTTGAAATATGAGAATAGTGAGCTTGAGTGATTGTAATCTTGGCCTTACGCCACATTGTAATCTTTGTTTCAATATCAATAAAAGATTATTTTGTATGACTTGTGTTTTGCTTCAAATTTTTGTTGTTATATCAATATTTTCGCTTGGGACTTCTGTGCGACGACCCCGTCGCTTAGCCTGTAATCGACCGTTATGGAATCCGCCTTGCGTGAGCACAATTTAGGCTCACGCGGCATCATGCCTTGGTGAGGACGATCGCTCCAACGGGAGCGGGACGTGATATAATGGTATTAGAGCACGGCTTTACGTCCTTGGACTTTTGATTGAATTCTTTAACTCTGTATTGCTTCCGTAAATTGATACCGTTGGTGCTCTCTCTCTCAAGTGTCCTACAGGATGTCCATACAATAAGTCTATATATTTACAAAATCGTACGAAATAAAATTTGGTTGAACTAAAGTTAACTCCAATAAGCACGGTTGGCTAAGTCAGGATGGGCATATACACCAAAAGTTGCATCGGGCAAGAATGAGTTAGAATCGATTCAAAAGAGTGTTAGATAGTTTCGATAACGGTGCTATCGAACGACGATGTTATCGTCGATGTGATATAGAAGAGCGTGCTTGAAATTTGAGAAATGGTTCGAACGGAGATTCGAAGTAGTCGATTGTGAAATGAATGATAGTTTTGAGGATTTGTCGAATGACTTCATCCCTGAGTGGTGTATGGGATATCCTCGAGGATGTTGGTCGATTGAGGATGCGGGGTGCCAATGAGTCTGTCAGCAAGCGTCACATGAATGCAAAGCCTTAGATTGAGTATCATTGAGTAAGTTATGATCTTGAAGATTTGGACGAGTCGATTCGAACAAAACCAGAGATGTCGTGCACGAGATTGGGATTGTGCAAGTACGAAATAATGGTTGAGTAGCTAGATTGAATCGAAGAAATGCTAAGATAACAAACGGATGACTCGGTCAAGGAAATCGATATATGAATCGTATATAAAAACTTAGTACGATCGGATGATAGTGTGCATGGGAAGGATTCGAATATTGAGAATGACTATAAGGAACTGGGATAGATGTTGCTCGAAGACTTAAGATAGACGGATGTACATATGTGATCTTGGAATTTGAAGAATTAAACATGTAACTAGTTGGAGGATAATGATCGAATTTGATCTTGAATATCGAGGAAATATGGTGTACCCAGTTCGGATGATAGCATCAATTACATGACTCAAAATTCGTTGCGAAGGAAGATCGTCAGGTTATGCATATCATCGATGGTATTAAGACATCAAAGATCGATATGCGATAACTCGGGGGCACTCTAAGTCGAGGAATGGCGATCGTACAAAGTATTATTGTTTTGATGGATGTTATACTTAGGATTTTGATTGAAATGAATGTTGGATGAAAATGATCGTATCTTGATGGTTGCGTTGATAACCACTACATCGACGATCTTGCCTTGTACGAGGGCAACTCCAGCCTCGCACATGCGTTACGTTGGATTTGGGATGATCGTTCTGCGTGAGCGCTGACATGGTGATTCATGTCGCGGGAACGATTGAACTCAGAAAATCAGGACATGACAATTTAGATTGTCTTAACTTGCGGTTTGATGCGAAGGTGAATTCGATGATTGTTCGGACTTGAGGATTGAGTAAATTCAATCTGCATATCGAGAACGAATTAGTCTAGACTCAACATAAGAGTTACGTTCCGATGAGGATGATTATTCCGCGGGAGCGTTGTATGGTGATTTCATGTCCACTGTGGATAATCAGACTCCGCGTGAGATTGGGACGCAACATATTGTCAAGCTAGACGACCTCATTATCGATTACGTAAATTATGATAAACGACTTAGGGAATATGAAATAAGAATTATGGTTTAGCGACAAATCGTCTCGTGGTGAACTTGACTTGGATAGATAGATATATCGAATGGGTTCAAAGAGATAGACTACGTAAATTGCTTGTTGGGACGTACGATAATGATATATCGAGGAATTGGTTGAACATGACTTACCATATGATAGCTTTGCTGAACGACTTGGACCCCTTGAACTAAGTGTTACAAGTGCGTATTGGAATCTATGCTCGAAGTTTACAAATCGGAGTGCTGCGAGCATGGGTAGAAAATCCCATACTATCAACTTTGGTTTGACCTTAGGATTGGGGTCAATATTGATATTATTGTTTGGGAACTATGATTCCAATACTTACAATTGACTTTAGCCTGAAGAGATAGCCTAGCGGTTAGGCGAGACGTCCATGTTACGAGAGTTAGCATCGATACGAGTGATCTTGGGGATTAATTAGTTTGGATGTCGGAATCTTGACCCGTAATTAGACTTTTCTTGTTTAGCTTAATCCTGGTTTAATCTTGCCTTGGTTTATTTTGGGTTCATCCTGGATCGACTTGTCTTGACTGGCTAGTCTTGGGTTTTGCATTGGCATGGGTTAGTTAGCATTTTCTGGTTCATGTGGTTTATCCTGGCCTTGGCCTGCATTGGGTTCGGTTGGGTTCGGCTTGGTTGGGCTCGGTTTGGGTTGATATGTAAACCCCTACCTACCACCATCCCTCATTTATTAATCCAACCACCATTCTCTCTCTTCATTCATTACTCATTTACTCCTCCTCTCTTCTTCTTCCTCATCTCCTTCTCCACCCACACCACCGTAGGCAAGTGCAACTTGCTATCATAAGAGAACACCATGCTTTTATGGATCATTTAGCTTCTTTGCCTGATTTTAAACTACTTTAGAACTTGGCTTTTTTTATTTTGATGCATGGATTTTTGTAGATCTAGGTTTTAGTATTCTTTCATTTTCATGGTTTTGATCTACTAAACTGGCTTATTTTTTTGAAAACTAAGAGTTCTATGTAGAAGGCATTCTGATGTTACGCAAGTTTGGTTTTGGAATGGTTGGATTTCATCGAGTCTTGACCGAGATGGGGCCTTCTTGAGCACTTGAGCTTTTACGTCTGCTTGTCTTGGCCTTGGGGAGAAGATGAAGTTTAACGCCCACGTTTAACGTGCCAGCGTAGCATTTTCTCCTATGCGCACACGTTCTTACGTGCTAGCGTAGTATTTAGTTTTTACGCACATGTTTTAACGTGCCTGCGTAGTGTCCCCTTTACGTACACGTATTGCGTGTCAGCGTAATCCTTCAACGCCGAGTTCACTTGAACTCTACGCAGGGGCCTTCCCGCTCGCGTAGACTCGCGCTCGCGTATTCTTCTGCCGCGTAGAGTCTCGCTAGCATAGAGTGCCCCGTGCGTAGAGCCTCGCTCGCGTAGACTCTCCCTCGCTCGCGTAGAGCCTTGCGTGCGTAGAGTTTCACTTGGGTGCTCGTGCGCGTAAAGTTTCGCTTGCATAGGGTGCTTGCTATACGTAGAGCCTTGCCCGCGTAGAGTTTCCTCTCGCGTAGGGCTCCCACTCGCGTAGAAGCGGTCTTTCCTTGGTCTTGATCATGCATAACCTTGCTCGCGTAGAGCTATCTAACTCCGTGTCTTGCTTGCGTAAAGTCATTTTTACGCTCAGGTCCTCATAGCCTAGCGTAGTTTCATTCACGTAGAGGCTTGAGCTCTAGACCCGTTTATTTCATGGTTCTTGCACCTCTTGTCACGGACTTGATAACTTGAATTGATTGACATGACTAGACAGATAATTGTACATGGCCTGGTATGACAAATAATTGACATGACATGACATGACATGACATGACATGACTTGACAAGACATGACAAGCAAGCCTGATGGAAACTATTGAATGCTGTTGCGACGGCTAGCATGACATGACAAGAATGAATGGCCTGTATACCGTAGACGATTGTGTTTTTACAAGTGAACCAGTACTGTCTTGCATCATATCTAGGACAGGGACCCCTGAGTACCACGGTCAGGGGTACCTACTAAAATTGACTAAGGCTAATAACTAGAATAACCCAGTAGTCATAAAGAGATTTTCCAACTACAGGTAATCCTATTATCTGGGCGCGTAAGTGGACTTGTAGCCTGCCGACGAGTAGGGCATATTTTTAGCACACTGTCATGTGTTGCACCCTTCATGAACGGATATTCGACCTGGATAACCTGGATGGTCTGCAGGGCTTGTGGCTGTTGGAATATCTCATTGCATCTTGCTAGTAACTAGGCATGTGATAACCCTAGTTAGTTAAAGTATCAAGCCGTACTCATTGCTTGGCCGTGATTGATTGGATGGAGTCTAACCCAGTCTAGTCTTATCCTGATCCTGTACAAGATTGTAACATGACCTGATTGCTTGTGCTTTATTTTATCGATAAATGGTGGGAAACCAAGTTCCGTTCAGATGAAGGGTTACAACCCCGGTCCTTATTTGGTTTAAGGGTTGTAACTTGGTTATCGGAATAGTCCCATGATTATCTTATCGTATATCATCAGGATTTTCCATATCTCCAGTTTTATTGTATAATTATGTTTTGTGCTAATTGCTGGTTTTAGTTTTTAAGAAAAGCCTCCTTTGTGGCACTTGCTCTTTCTGGGATCTGACCCAGCTGATTTTGTATGGCCAGATACCGGAGTAGCTCCAGAGGATCTTCCTACTTTCCAGGCAGATGGTGACCACCAGGCGTAACCAAGGCAACGAGTGGGTTTCCCTTTTGTTCTTCTACTTTATTGTAAAAATATTCTTTTGAGGCGTTTAGCCGGCGAGCACGTGTTAGCTCGATTGCACTTTACTTACTGTCTGCCTACGGGCTGTAGCATGATTAACAAATCCTAGGGTTGATCATGTATGACTGAAACTCTTGCTAGTCTTCACATTTTGTACGACTAGCTTCATGATCATCCAAATATGTAATGTATGGGACGTCTTACTATTGTATATTTGATGCTCTAACATCTTGTAACTGCTATTACTTGCTTGAGATTGAGACAATAGGCTTGTTCATGACCATAAGAGACTGATGGCTTGTAGTTAAACCCTCATGTATCTAGACAGCCGTTACCGTATAGCGAGGTGGATTCTATTTCAATATACGTAGTTGGCTATGTATGCCCCCGCTCTCCAGTATTTTGGTTCTGGAGCGTTACATGAGGTGACTCCTCGTACAGGTGGGTGGCTTCGGTGAACTTGCCTCGTATTGGCCTTCGTACTAATAATATGAAAGTTTTCAAATGCACAAGTACACTTGATAATAAAATAGACGAATCCACATAGTTAAGGGAATAATCCCAAGTCGGGTCAATTGAGTTATAAAAGGAACAAGGTCCCACGGTCGGCTTCGAATCGTTGCACGATGGCTTTCAAAATGACACTCAGTCCTTCGTCACGTGGCTTGGGAGAAGAAAAAGTTGGTCTTCGCCCCAAAGTTGTGAGTTAGCCTAAGTCATAGGCGTTGCCAGCATAAATGCTTGATAAGCATGCACGGTCCCATCGTCCAAGGCTTGGCATAGCCTTTGATCGCCCCACGAGTTAAGTGGTATCGCACGGCTTGTGACATAAGTCTAGGCACCCAAAGAACTTGGTTGTTCAAAGTTGAACGCATGCACGACACGTTCTCACGATGCAAGGCTTGACGCAGCCTTTGTTCGTCAAGTTGTTACATGATTAAGTTAGGCAAAGTTATGTTAGGATATCGGAGTAGTAGCAAGCACGGTCCCATGAGTTCTACGGCTGGATGGGTATAGCCACAAAGTCCTACAGTCTCAAAGTTAGTCATATGGAGTATGAGTTGGGCGGTAGTGTCGTATAGAACATAAGTTGGCTTAAGGCACGATGTCACAGACTTAGTGTTTTATTGCACAAGCCACGGTTGATTCAAATGGAGTTTGGAAAAAGGGCTATTAAATAGGCATCCCTGAGTTGAGTAAAAGGATAGGGCAACAAGGAAGAATACTCGCGACCATGGGTCGTCGAGGCGGTCTCAAATGTTAGAAGTCTTGAACTTGGTCCTGAAAGGATGGTAATATTGGAAGAAGAATGATTATGTGAGACGTCAGTTCGAGTCGAGTCTTGCATGGTCATGGACAACTTGTCGACAAGGGCGATGGTTCCTCGAGCGGCAACCCGGGGCCACGGGATCGACTCGGCCTAGAAGGAAATATGGTATAGTCGTGCAAGGACAATAGCACAGGTTAAGCGGGGACTTGCAACGGGACTAGCTACTTGCGTTAAAAGGATCCCAATTAACAAAACTATACGTCCAGGATAGCTTGTGTTGCTAGTGACCTTTCATATAGATGGGTCGGCATGGGCGACAATTCGCAGGTGTGCCTTTGGATTGAGTCAAGTTGAATAAGTGCACGATCAGAAGATAATGTTTGGGCCTAAGATTTGGCTGCAACGTAGACACCGTACTTCGGCACGAGATGTGGCATCGAGTCTTAAGTTGTTGGCATAGAATTGCACAAGTTGGATTTGAGTCGTTGTGAGTTTAAGTCAGAAATTGCCGCAAGGCAAAGTTGGTTAGATGACACTAAGTTCACAAGTCTTGATTTGGTCAGTTGGTGATTAAAGTAGCAAGGACCGCGAGGCAGTAATATGGTTAAGTCATACTGAGTTGCAAGGCACGGCCTCAATATGGACACACGAATGGGTCTCATGATACGGCCACGTTGATGGCATAATGGACTTGTAGCACGGTCACATGGAAATTGGGTACTATCGTGTAGTTGTGTCTTTGAGTATTGGCCGAAAGGCAAATATGACTTGATAAGTTGACGTTGTTGACACAAGAAGGGTTTAGAGGCAAAGTACAAGTAAGTTGCTAGTTGGAAGGCACGAGATGGTCTAGAGACACAAAATAGGTCGAGAGTCTATATCCTAAAATTGATCCTAAGGCAAGAGTAGAAAGACAATCATAAAGGGATTATGTTGTACAAAGTAAATGAACGTGTTGGTTTTGCATGGGTGGGCGAGGAGCTCATTCCACCAGTACAGTTTAGTACTGACACCCACATAGTTTTCATGTGCAGAAACAGGTAGCAGCTCGTGGCGCGGAGCTCGCTTGGATGCGTCGAGGCAACGAAGTTCCTTGACAATTCGAGACGTGCCGCCGCGTGGAGTCTGGACTTATACGGGACATAATGTATGGATATCGCCTATCTAAAGCTTCCGCTGGCCTACTCAATTTGTATTGAGAGATGAGAGAGAGCAGTGACTTAAAATGTGAGAAGAGTGAACTTGAGTGATTGTAATCTTGGCCTTGCGCCACATTGTAATATTTGTTTCAATATCAATAAAAGAGTATTTTGTATGACTTGTATTTTGCTTCAAATTTCTACTGCACTATCAATGTTTTCGCTTGGGACTTCTGTGCGACGACCTTGTTGCTTAGCCTGTAATCGGCCGTTATAGAACCCGCCTTGCGTAAGCACAATTTAGGCTCACACGGCATCACGCCTTAGCGAGGACGATCGCTCCTACGGGAGCAGGTCGTGATAGCACTTGGCCTCGCCATGTGCCTGAAGGGGGGTGTGAAAGTGAAACTCTTCCCTCATGATTTGCGTAATGTGATCACTCACAAACACAGATCAGAAGAGATGACCATTAAGCACGATGCGCCCCTTGCGGGTCACACTTGTGTCATGGTTACCATCAACTGCTATTGTTGTAAAACAACAACTCCACCACTAAGGCAGTCTGTATTCCAGCAACTTCAATCTGCTGTACTAGTCCGACATTATCTCAAAAACATGAAGCCAATTGAAGACTTTGTAACTGCCTACTCTCAACTAGGCACATCATTCTGATGTCTCAGCTAGGCGCATCGTCTCAGTCCAGCACATTAGTCTGCCAGCGTATCACTCTTCCACGTCAGAGCGAATCACTTCCTCGTCAACGCATAGGCGCATCTGTCAGCCTGGGGCTCTTCCATCATAATGAGGCTTGGGCACATCAAACCCAAACCATGCATTCAACTTGGCATCCAATGCCATCTCATAGAAGAATACTGCTGACAAGGGGATCGAACATAAATTATCGTATCTATTCCCGACGTATCTCAGTCTTCTGAAGGAGTTCATCGTCAAAGCTTCTTCGAATAAGGAGATCATCAATCCACATTGCAGCATCTCACCAAGGAGGAGGACCGGTTGGGTTCATCTTCATTTGGTAAGAAAAATAAAACAAGAAATAAAACTTCTCTTCACGTTGCTACTTATAGGCTAGGGCAAATCAAACCCATGCGCCAAGTGGTAACTTTCCCCAAGTCAGTGCAATGAACTTGCATTTATGGTGATGAATCTGCCCCTTTGAATTCGGCATCAAAGAAGTCATTAAATGCCTCAAAAGAGCCAACAAAGACTGACTAATGAGGATGCGCCACACAGTAGATGTTCTCGTCAACACCATGCGCTCCGTACTGATGCGCCTAGTGGACCATAGACCCATGCACCCAGTGGTGTACAGAGATGTGCCCACTCAGGCTCGTCACCCATCAAGCATTTAAAGCTATGAGACAGAGTTGGCAGCACGCTTCCCGAAGACTAAACAGTTGACAGCTTTTCGCAGAAAATGAAGAGCCGCCAACGTCATCTTTATTATTGTCGGTTATAGCTATGCTTTGCCACGTGGCCGACCAATCACTTGTATGTGCCTCCACAGCCATGCGCCCAACAATTTGCATGTGCCTCAAAAGCTATGCGCTCCCGACTTACTCATGATCTCAAAAACAGAAGGCAAGTCTATGCATGCGCTTCCACAGCCATGCACTCGAAGCTCTACATGCGCCTCAGAAGCCATGCACCCAGACTTGTCTGTGACCTCTGAAAGTCATCGACCAAGTCATCCCATGCGCCAGATCCTAGGCGGATCCTGAAAGATCACCCTCCACAAAATCCAGATCTTTGAGCCATGAACATGCGCCACGTGTCATTTGACTCAGTTCTGCCTACGAATGGGTGCTAACCACCCAAGATCTCAGCAACGGCCGAATCTTCGCAACTGCCACGTGTCAGCTCCACCGCAGCCCAACAGTGCAGTTCAAACAAGACCCAGCTTCAACTCAGGGCGCATCGTCCATGCGCCCCACAGCATCAGCCATGTGGCGTTTCCACATACAGGTGCATCCTACATATGTGTGCATGAGCAGACCAATCTGCTGCCTATAAATAGAGGAATCATTCCTTCATCCAGACGGACGGACACACACAGTGACAGACAGATAGATCATCATATCTATCTACAGAGACGAGAAGAGACACGTAACGTCTACTTCTCCTCCAAATGCTCCGACATCCTGAGCTGCCCATACCTTCAAAGAATTCAAGATCGTCGTCAGATCATCAACAGAGTCAACGTATTACCACTCGCCCCACCGATACAGTTCCCAGATAAAAATAAAAGTATACTACTAGGACTACATCTAAGTCCTACATTGTATACTGTTCTGTTTGTAATTGAAATACCAAAGTTTTAATCAACAAAACCTTATCGTATTTTCGATGGCAAATAAGTACCTTAGTAGGTTTTCTATTTTATTCTTCCACTAGTTATGTACATTATTCTTTTGTGGCATTTAGCCTCCGAGCACGTATTTAGCTCGTATTTTGGATCTTGACATTTAGCCTACGGACCTAAACATGATTTGTGTATTCTAGACTATAGCTAGAGCTTATCATGTATAACTATCACTCTTGCTAGTTCTTCACTTTGTATCATTAGCTTCATGATCATCTATATATATATATAGTTTATGACACTTTACTATTTTATGTCTGATGATCATACTTCTTGTACTTTGCATATTTGCCTGTGATTGAGATACCTAGGGTTGTTCGACCTAGGATTGATTATTGGCTTGTAGTAATAACTTTGACAGCTTATACATTATTTTAGAGTACTGAAGTAATTTGGTATTACGTAGCTGGCCTGGTCCGTCCCTACTTGCCATTATTCTGGTTTTGGAACATGACAGCTACCTTTTTATTCGTTTCCGCCAGCCGAGCACCCAGGAGATCCAACATATTGTCTTTTCGATCCGTTCGACCATAGAACCAAACCAACACGTTCATCCACACCATAATTGTGTGTCAACCACAACGTTTTGCTCCACCTTAGGCCCGTCAAACCCACCTTTGAAGCCAATCTGTGTAGTTACATATGCTCCTAACTCCACCTTGAGAAGAGAGCCCATACGAATGAACGTTTAGAACCATCTGTCTCGAACCAATTAGAGCCGCTCAAACCAGCCCTATAACCATGGGCTCTGATACCATTTGTTGGGAACGCTGTGTGACCCAAACTGGAGTTAGTCCATGAGATGCGATATTGAATTGGGCCCATATGCCTTAAAATAGAATTCTCATGTAAGGCCTGAACCAATCCCAATTATCTATACCACATGATCCCACCTCCTAACCGATGTGGGACTAAATTACCAACTCCATTGTCACACCCCCCCACCCCCACCCCCATTTGAGCGCTCAACCGGAACAAGGAACAACCCAACAGCTTAATGGTTCGGTCCTTCCCCGCATGGATCAAAAGATATATCACTTAAAATATGAATTTTACACGTCATGTGCCATCACACTCTCACATCGCAAGGCCTTGCTATGGAGAAACACGAACTGGTCAGTTTTTGTTATTTATATTGCAAAGATTTCATACGGTGTGATCCAATTTATTCTCTCCCGCCTAATGCCCTATTATACAATCATAAACAATTCATAATTCTATTATCTTATTAAATATGTCAATTTTTGACTCAGGTACTATCTCGATCTGTGTACCATAGGTCTCGCATGAATACAAGAATACGTATTCAGCAGGAAATTTTTATTCACTGGAATAACACAGATAAGTATCTATATACTTACAAATATCACGTAATACACGAATACAACTTACAATTGTATCCTATGAAATGAAACAAGACATGGTATGTACCTTCATCCATCTAGTAAGTATTACGTAGTACGAGTATACAACCCAACATGATATTCTATCTACTGGAACAAGACAAGACCAATTGGATTACATATTTGTTATGCTTGTGTGTCAGCATGTATGTCTCTTACGAGTCCAAAACTTAAGGCAATTCGACCCCTATAAATATTTAGGGTTATCGGAATTCTGTCGTTAACAGATATATGACTAAGTTAGGGTTTAATAAGATCAAAAATCATTGAATTTTATAATCTTTCAAAATTCTCAAAATTTTCAACAGAATTCCTTTCGTATTTCGAGCTCCAAACAATTTCACGCAATATATAAGTATGATGTCCTGGAGCAACTCTCCATAGAATTCTCCTTGGTTAACACCCCTTCGGTGGAACAACTCACAACGAGCACACTGTTACTCCTCGATTCTACCGAATCGAAGGTTGCCACTGGGCATGATGTCGTACAACCATAATTTATGCTTGTACAAGCTGTGCTCGTGCTCATTTTGAAAAACTTATATTTCGGTGGATCACAAAGAAATTGAATATAAAGATTTAAATAAAAATAGTTCTTTTATTGGTAATTTTGCAACAAAAAACATAAAGCTCTCAAACGGCTGAGTAGAAATGTCAAACTTGACTTACAACTTGCAAAAATATTGAAATAAGATGCAATTGTTCCATACATTTTCTCTCTTATTAAAATGAAACATTCAACAAAAAGTTGATGTATATTTTTTTTGGTCAACCTGATCACGGAAAGTTGTAACTCAATATATAAAAATATAAAATTTTGCTAAGTCGAAAAGTTAAAAGAAGAAGAAGAAGAAGAAGAAGAATCCTTTCAGTTGTCTTAATGATTAAAAAAGTACTATATCTATTATAGATGAGGGTATCAATCCAATAATAGAAATCGAATAGACCAAAATTCTAAAATCCAAAACCAATAGAACTGAAATTAACCGCCATAACCGAAACCGATCCAATAATCGATTCTTTTTATTCGATTTATTTGTCTGTTTGGTTGAACTATCTTTATTGTTTAATTGGTCAGGCACAAAGTAAGGATTGTGGTTAAATTATATTAAAAATTAAAAAAAATTATATTTACATTGTTGTATTTCAAAGTTGGGTCAAAAGTTGGAGTAATTATTAAATTATCAAAATTAGACTTCAAAATACATACATATAATTGTTATTTTTCAAAATATACACAAAAAATATACACATTTGCAATCATAAAATATGTATAAAAATTGAAAGTATTTAATAATTGCACGAGTCTTATTCGATTTTCACTTTTTGACCGAAACTGAAACCCAAAACCGGATAATTTTTTAATATTTTTAAAACCGAAACCGAACCAAATTTCTTATTTATTCGGATTGGTTCTCGGTCCAAAATCGAATAATGTTCACCCCTAATATCTATTGACATATTATATGTTTTGACATGTTAAAGTGATTTTGAACCTTGGACGCTATCCAATTTAGAACTACTCCCTTTTGCTCAGCAAAGAAAACAATTTCTTAAGCAACTCTCTGTTTTATTTTATTTTCTTACCGAGTGGATAGCTTGAAATGTTTTCAGACCTTCCAAGTTTTACACTAACGCATGAAAAAAAAAAAAAAGATTGAAATGACTTTTTTAAAAAGGGATAAAAACGTTTCCAGATTGAAGTTTTGGTATAACCATAAACCATCCGATCCAACTCAACTAAGCAAATCTTCATCATCGCTCAAATTCCGTTATTTTCATGTCCAATCCAACAAGTTTATTCAAGCCAATCAACCAACAAAATACCTCCGCTAAGAACACGATATTACATAATACACGACTAAAAAAAATTGTCCTTGAAACTTAAAAGAATAAACTTATCCACTTTATCAATTGAATAACGACGAAAACTTTGCACTAAATTCTGATTCAACATCCCACGTCGATTCTTCGACTAAATAATTCCGCCACTGCACATGAATTAAATAAAAAAAAAAGATTTCAACAGATCTTCTCTCTTCTGTACAATACTCTTGCATAAACAAAACAAACTGAAATATTGAAGTTTGCAGTAGTACTTCACTTGTATTTTAACAAGAAGAAACTTACTCAATTCACTACAAGAGAGTTAAACCAAAAATATTGAACATAGGCTGCAAAATCACCCACACTGATTCCATAACAATCCATTTGTTTCTGGTCACCGAAATTCTAGTACTTGATATTTACTTGCCACTTGAAAAAAGAAGAACCAACCAACATGTTTCTTCCAGCATATGTTTTCTGAAACAGTAATCTCACAAAATGAGTAAAAACTACTGTCATATTGGCTAGGTTTGGTAGCTCGGGAGCAGTGTTCTAAATGGCGGTAGATGGTCTCTCTCCGCACCGCTTTTCGGTAGGCGGCCAACGGAGGTTGACAGTATAGGCGGAGGTAAGACGACGTAGGAGGGCGTCTAGGCGGAACAATACCTAACAAGATATTATGGACAAAAAGGTTTTGTAAGCATTATAGGCATATGGTTCACTTTTACAAAACTAAAGTTTTTATAAATCTTCGTTCTACAACTTAGTTATGCATGAAACACCCTTAAAATATGCATATTGTGCCAAAAACAGTGATAAAATAGTAAAATATGTTCAAAATGAATCAACCGCCTAGACAGCGCCTAGGTGGACTCTTTCCGCCACGCATCCACCTACTGCCGTTTAGAACCTTGCTCGGGAGGCTAACGTGCATTGCAACCAACAACAGATAAGATGCTTTCTAGAGGCCGAATGATCCCCCTAATGATCCTCCTAATGAGACTAGCATTCGGCGTTCTCCTGCTGCAAGCTTCTTCATGGGCAGTGGCAAGCTGCCAGCCTTCGTCGTCATGACTGAAGGTCGCATCACAGTAATCGCAGCAATAAAAGGTTCTCATCTGGAAAAAGTCGAAGAAAACGTAACTAAGTTGTCACAGTAATAACATAAGAAGAAAACCATAGTCGGATATAAAATGTAATCTAAAAGGGCGGTAGAATTGATTATTCAAGAATATTCTAGAAGGCTTCTTGAAAAAAAAAAATAGTACATTCGAGTTATATCAATGCTAGTGATAAAAGTAACAGAGTTGATAATTCTACTGATAATAACAATAGTTTCGATACTGCGGTTTCTCCGAGAAGCCAAGTATCTCATTTAAGACGAGTATCCATCCAAAAAAAAAATTGATTTATGATATAAACCAAGCCTAAATAGCAAGGTGAGTCTGCACGCTGCGCAATGTATGAGCTGAGAGGCTGGTAATCCAACAACCTTAAATGTGCAGCGCATTCAGTAAGTATTTGTATAGACCTTTAGAAGTCCCATTTAGGTAAAATAGTATAACTATAAAGTTTTAAAGGTTCACAGTATCGGTATCGGAATCGTTATCGGACTATTCCTATGAGTATTGGTATCGGCAATATCGGTAGTATCGGCGGTTTCGGATCAGAGAATCATATTTTTTGGTAGCGGAAAACAAATAGTTATTAATAAATTATTTACATTTAAAAACATATATTTTATATATTTAGGCATAATTTTAAGTATTTCCAGTGTTATTTCTTAGTAGTTTTGAAAATAAATGAAATATTAGTCACACTTACCGATTGGTTTACATACAATAGATTGATTTTCTTCTTTTACATGGTTTTACAACCTTATTATGCTTTAAACCCTTACTGATTTGTCTTTTTCGTTTAATTTTCTTTACCGAATTGACCGGAAAAGAGACCCTCAATGTCGGTATCGGTCAATATCGGGTATCGGTCGGTATCGAATTGGGACATGCCAAACCGTATGTGGCCGTATCGTATCGGCCGATACTTTAAACCATACTTTTAACTGTTGTTAATTTAAACTAATGTATATTAATGGCCAGTGCACATGGGAATGTCTTAATAGGAAGGTAATAATCTTCTAAACTGGATGTGTCTCTTTCATCGAGAGACATGACATTATATTCTTTAGCACAAAGTTATCTCCAGCCTAACTATTAGTGTAAAGACAATATAGCTTGTTTAACTAGTACTAAATTGCTTAGTTAACGGTATCGGCCAATACCGATCCGATACCGGCTGATACCGATACGGTTTGGCATGTCCTGATCCGATACCGACTAATACCCGATGTTGACTGATACCGGCATTTGGGATCTCTCTTCCGGTCAATTCGACAAAAAAAATGAACGAAAAAGATCAATCAACAATGGTGTAAAAGCATAGTAAGGTTGTAAAAACATGTAAAAGAAGAAAACTTGTTCGTATGTAAACCAATCGACAAGGGTGACTACTATTTCATTCAATCAACTACTAAGAAACAACGCTGAAAATACTAAAAATTATGCCTAAATGTATAAAATATATTTCTAAAATGTTAATGATTTATTAATAATTATTTGCTTTCCGATACCAAAAAATCCGATATTCCGATCCGAAACCACCGATCCCGATACTCATAAGCATTTCCGATACCGATACTGCGAACCTTGCTAAATTGATACTCATGTCATTTGTAAAGGTGTAACTCCCTGAATCCATACATTTAATACATATGCAATTTTATGAATTTGTCAGTCTTAGTGTTTGACAACAATGGAAGTATCTTCTTTTTCTAGTTATAATCTCTAATTCTATAGAAAGATTCTTGGTGTGATACTTGCACCCTCAGTTACCGACCCCAATGTTATTAAGTAGTTTCATTAGTGTTCGGTCCAGGGATGTTTACTGGTAATCATTGTATTACATGGCCGATTACTCACAACTATGTGACCATTTGAATTTATGCTAGTTAAGATCTGATAAATCTTAGTTTGAAAGTGGTGCATTTGACTTTTTCATGTACTTTGACAAAGCTATTATGAAGGTCTCATGTTGACATTGCATCGAGTTAGAATCCACTAGAGAGTAGTTTGCATTCAAACAAGATTAGTGGTGTTTTTGGTATTCTTGAAACCTAAGATGTCAAGGATCTAAAGCACTTAATGATCGTGTTTTTATTAGAGTAGTGTAGAGAATAATTGTTGTATATTTTATTGATTGGTTACTCCACTATTTATAGGGAGTCTAGCTCCTCTTCATACTACATTTTCCAATGTGGGACTAAAGTTCCTTATTAGTTCTCAACACTCCCCCTCAAGATGGGCGATAGATATTAATCATTCTCATCTTGTTACATAGCTTCGACATACTTAATGAACTAAGACCCTTAGTCAGACAGTCTGCCACTTGTTCTTCTGAGCGAACATGATCAATCTTCAGTATCCCTTGTTCCAGCTTCTCTTTGATGAAGAATCGATCGATCTCGACGTGCTTCGTTCTGTCGTGCTGAACTGGATTGTTAGCAATACAAATTGCAGCTTGACTATCGCTCAGAAGACGTAACGGTGCTCCCTTGTCCAGCTTCAACTCTATCAGCAACGCTTTCACCCACAGCAACTCCGACACTCCCAAAGCCATTGCTCTGTATTCTGCTTCAGCTGTAGATTGTGCTAGCACTGACTGTTTCTTGCTTCTCCATGAGACCAAGTTTCCTCCTACAAAGACACAATATTCCGTGGTAGACCTTCTATCGTCTATACAGCTCGCCCAGTCTGCATCGCAGTATCCCTCAACTTCTATACTTCTATTCTTCTTGAACCATAGCCCTTTCCCCGGCGTCCCTTTCAGATATCTCAAGATCTGAAACACTGCATCCATATGACCCGTTCTTGGATCATGCATGTAGCGACTTACTACACTCACCGCAAATGAGATATCAGGGCGAGTGTGTCACAGATAAATCAATCTCCCTACAAGTCGTTGATATCTTTCACGATCAACTGGCTCTCCTGCATCTGCTCCCAACTTGCACTTTTGGTCAATTGGAGTGACTGCTGCTTTGCATCCCAGCATCCCTGTCTCCTTCAGCAGATCTAGTGCGTATTTTCTCTGTGAGAGAACAATTCCTTGTTCACCTTCACACACCTCGATACCTAAAAAGTACCTCATTGCTCCTAAATCCTTCACCTCAAACTCCTTCGCGAGTTTTGACTTCAGCTTAGCGATATCGATTTCATCATTACCTGTGATTACTATATCATCCACGTATACAGCAAGTATAGTGATGTGGCCTCTTGAATGCTGAAGAAAGACCGTATGATCTGCATTTGTTTGATGGTATCCTATGCCTGTAACAGCCTTTCTGAATCTGTCAAATCAGGCTCGAGGAGATTGTTTGAGTCCATATAACGACTTCTTTAGTTTGCACACTTTTCCATGCGACGTCCCTCCGTCTGATTCTGCAGCGTAGCACCCTGGCGGGAGTTCCATGTACACTTCTTCTTGTAGGTCCCCATGGAGAAAGGCATTCTTCACATCTAACTGGTATAGCTTCCACCCATAGTTTGCTGCAATGGAGACCAGAGTTCTTACGGTGCTCATTTTCGTTACTGGAGCAAACGTCTCATCATAGTCGATGCCATATGATTGTGTGTATACTTTTGCAACCAACCTCGCCTTGTATCGTTCCACCTTTCCTTCTGACGTCTCCTTTACTGTATACACCCATTTGCATCCCACAGTTTTCTTTCCTTTGGGTAATGGAACCAGCTCCCACGTCTTATTTTTCTCCAGTGCCCCAAGTTCTTCCATCATTGCAGCTTTCCACCTTGGATCTTTCTTTGCTTCCTGCTAACACTTGGGCAACGAAGTAGAGTCTAATGATGCAATGAAGGCTCGATAATTCAAAGAAATGTTAGAATAAGACAGGTAGTTGGCAATATCATGTTCATAATCATCAAAATGACTAGGAGCCTTACCCGCATTGATGCGAGAAGATCTCCTTAAGGGAGCAATAGGTGGTGGAGAGATCATACCATTAAAGTCAGAGAGATCCGCATCAGAATCAGATTGATTCAGTGCGGGGGCAACATCTTCAAGAATTGGAGCAGGAGTAGACGAGGAACTTGGTACAGTAGGCACAGGACACGGTACAGGCATAGTACTGGACTTCTGCTGTCTCCTTCTGTAGACTTGGAGCTCCTTTTCCATTATCTGCTGCTCCCCCTGTTTAACATATGTATCTTCTTCATCTTCTGTATCGGAGTCACTGCTTTCTTCCCCTTTCGTCCAGTTTTCTACAACCGGGCATGGGACCGATCCGACTACCACAGATGGGCTTAATTTCTCCCCCTCACATCTAACATCCGCTATGTTAGGTGTGTCATCAAACGTCGAACCATCATCCGAACCATAATATGGTTCCAGTTCTCTGAATGTAACGTCCATGCTTACAAACATTTTTCGCTCAACTGGGCTCCAACATGCGTATCCCTTCTGAGTTGCCGTGTACCCGACAAAGACACATTTAACCGCTCTAGGATCCAGTTTGCCAACTCCCGGCCTATTATCTTGGACAAAACATACACACCCAAATACTTTCGGTGGAACAGTGTACGTGGTTGCACCAGTAAGCATCTCCAGCGGTGTCTTCCAGTCCAATACCTGAGATGGCATTCGATTGATGAGATAAGATGTCGTTAACACCGCCTGCCCCCATAAGTGTTTCGGAACATTCATAACCAGCATCATCGTCCGTGCGACCTCCAGCAGGTGTCTGTTCTTCCGTTCGGCCACACTATTTTGTGCCGGTGTATAGACACAAGAAGTTTGGTGTAGTATGCCATGAGTGGATAAATACTCAACAACCTTCCTATTTGTATACTCCGTCCCATTGTCAGACCGTAAGCACTTAATTTTAGTGCCATATTGAGTTTCTACCCGGCGATGAAAGTCTCGAAACGCCTCAAAGACGTCACTTTTATTCTTCATAAAGTACACCTATGTCACGCGAGTATAACAATCAATAAAAGTGACGAACCATCGAAAACCGTTAATACCGGTTGTAGGACAAGGGCCCCATACGTCTGAATGTATCATATCAAAAGCAGTCGAACTCCTACTACCTGAACTCACATACGTGCTTCTGGTATGTTTACCCAACTCACAAGCATAACAAAATAACTTCTCTTTAATAGCCCTTTGGTATAAGGACGAATACAGTCGACTAATAATTTTAAAAGAAGAATGACCGACACGCCGGTGGTGGAGTAGCAAGTCATCTTCGACACTGCGCCGTGAATCTTCTGGTGGTGTGTCTGCTACCAGAAATGCCAAAGCTTTGTCCAGTCCAGTCCTGTCCAAGTACCACAGCCCCTTATGCCATGTGCCAGTCCCTAGTCGTCGTCCTGTCCCCTTCTCCTGAAAAGTCACCGTAGGAATGTCAAAGGAAATAGTACAGTTAAGATCAAGGATAATGGCACTAATAGAAAGAAGATTGACAGGAAAAGACGGAACATGTAAAACATTGGTGAGAGTGAGAGAAGGGGTGCAAGCGACAGTGCCTTTACCCATGACAGGGCTGGAGTTACCATTAGCAGTCTGAATGCTCTCCGGCGTCGGTAGGTGAGTATAGTCCTGGAACTCACCGCGGGATCCCGTGACATGGCAAGATGCCCCAGAGTCCATAATCCAACCGGGTTGGTGGACAGCTGCTGCAAGAGCACGTGCAGGTATACCTGTGCCGTTTTGGGCAAAGCAAGTGATGTGGTCCCCCGAGGTAGATGACGTCCCATTACTGTCGTCCGAACCCAGCTTCGTGCCGCGTAACTTCGCGAGGAACTCCTTCTCAAGAGGGGTTAACTCAGCCAGGTGATGGTCGCCCCCTTCCTCCGCCAGATTAGCTTTGTGTCCTCCAGAATAATTTCCCTGTCTACCAGCATAACCGCCTCTACCACCACGACGTCCTCCGCGGCCCCGTCCACGATCACTCGACTGACTGTGCAGGAATTTGGGACAAAATCTGATGTAATGTCCTGAGTCACCATAGTTGTGGCGAACACCAGCCACAGAGGGAGGCTGATTGAAGGCGGCAAGGGCAGACTTGTCAACAGTGGCTTGCTCCCCCTGAAAAGAGCCCTTGTTGGACATCAACTTCAAGCGAGCCTCTTCTTGTGCCATGGCAGCTATGGCTTCTTCTAAGGTGGGAAGCATGGGCTGTGCCAGGAGTACATTCCTTCTATTCTCAAATACAGGGTTAAGACCCTTCAAGAACTTCATCATCCGTTGACACGAAATATAATCCAAGAACTTTTGGAAATGTTTCGCAAATGCGAGTTCGACTTGGGCATCTTCCATCCCAAGAGGATCATAGTGATCCAGATCAGACCAGAACTTCTTCAATAGTGCTGCATACGCAGAGATAGTGCGGTCGTCCTGGGCCACCCTATCAAGTTCATCCTGCAGTTGGTAGACCCGCATAGGATTGCCCGAGCCAGAGTACATATCCTTCAAAGTCCGCCATATATCAGCAGCAGTCTCCATCGCCTCTACATTGCCCGACACCTGGTCGGTCAAGGAGGCGGTCAACCATCCAGCCACAATATTGTTGACAATTTTCCAAACAGCAAACTCCTTTGAGGAGGGATCATCTGGCGCCTTGGTTTGGCCATTGACGTAGCCAACCAAGCCACGTCCCTTCAGCGTCCGCATGGCCTGCCGTGACCCTTTCAAGTAATTGGACGTGCCTTCCAACTTCGTCTCCAACTTGTCCAGCTTTCCCATTTTGTAGGGTGATGGATCCATATCAGTATGGATCACACGTGGGGTCGCCTCGGTTAATCTCTTTGATAAAATATCATCAACCAAGGCCTTCATCTCATCTGCTGTCAGTTTACCACTGATCGAATCCATGGCGTCTTCAACGGTGATTCGTCGTCGTCGTCTACGTCGGCTTCGTCTTTGTCGTCGTCTTCGTCGGCGTCTGTATGTAAAGTCTTCAACGAAGACCTTACGACTGCGCGTTCAACGTGGCCAACACCGGCGCGCGCATGTAGATCCTAATTTGCAGATCGAGAACGGAAAACAAACAAAGCATTTGTAATTCCGGAGGGCGTAATCTACGAACAGAAGGTGCAAATAAAGCATTTGACAGCCATCCGTGGTCGAAAAACCACCCATATAATCTCTCTCAAAATTAGGATTTTTTTTCGAAAAGAAGAAAAAAAAAAGGAGGGGGGCGGCGTCGGGGGGGGGGGGGGGGGGGACTGCCGGGTGGGGCGTCGGAGGGGGGGGGGGGGGAACTGCCCGGGGGGGGGGGGGCGTCGGTGGGGGAAGGAGGGGGGTACTGCCGGTGGGGATGTCACGCCCCGCTCCCGTAGGAGCGATCGTCCTCGCTCAGGCGTGATGTCGCACGAGCCTAGATTGCGCTCGTGCAAGGCGGGTTCCATAACGGCCGATTTCAGCGGCTGCGACGGGGTCGTCGCACAGAAGTCCCGAGCAGAGACATTGAATAATAGCAGCGGAATTTAGAACAAAACACAAGTCATTCAAAGAGGCTCTTTATTGATATTAAAACAACGATTACATTGGGGGCGCAAGGCCAAGATTACAATCACTCAAGCTCACTCTTCTCACATTTTACAAGTTCACTCAGCTCTCTCTCATCTCTCAATTACAAGTCTTGATCCAACGGAAGCTTCGGAAGGCGATGTCCATACATTATGTCCTGTATAAATCTTTACTCCATGCGGCTGCACGCTTCGAGTCGCCAAGGAACTCCATGCCTCGACGCATCCAAGCGAGCCCCGCGCCACGAGCTTCTACCTGTGCCTGCACATGTAAACTATGTGGGTGTCAGTACTCAACTGTACTGGTGGAATGAGCTCCTCGCCCACCCATACAAAACCAACACGTTTACTTTACTTTGTGCAACATAGACCCCTTTTTGATTGTCTTTCTACTCTTGCCTTAGGATCAGTTTTAGGACCGGCGCCTTAGCGCAACTTGTGTATCAGAACCATCCCGTGCTTGCAATGTCAACGTTAACTCATACTTTGTCTCTAGACCACTTCTCGTGCCAACAACGTTAACCTATCAAGTCGTGTTTGCCTTACGGCCAAAATCAGAGACACAGCTACACGATAGACTCCTTTTCCATGCGACCGTGCTACAAAATCCATATTGAGGTCATGCCTCGCAACTCACTAGGACTTAACCATATCGCCGCTTCGCGGCCCGTGCTACTTTGATAACCAACCGACCCAATCAAGACTTGTGAATCTAGTGTCACTCGACCAACTTTGCCTTGCGGCGGTTTTCCGACATAAACTCAACCAACTCAACCAACTTATGCAACTTATATGCCGACAACTTAAACTCGATGCCACATCTCGTGCCGAAGCACGTTGCCTATGTTGTAGCCATTCTTAAGCCCAAACATTTGTACTCTAACTTGCACACACACATTCAGCAACTCAACTCAATCCAAAGGCACTCCCGCGGATTGCCGCCATGCCGACTCATCTATATGATTTGGTCACTGACTCCCAGAGCCATGGTGGACTACTTTTTAGCTGAGTATAGGATGGACCTCTTCGGGTAGCTAGCCTTACTGAGCGTCCACCGAATACTTTGCCCCAGGCGCAGCTATTTGGCTCCCATATTTGTTTCCCTTTGTGCCCGCAGCGGTCCCGTGGCGCCACAGGTTGCCGTACGGGAAACTCTACCTTGTCGACAAGTTGTCCATGACCATGCAAGACTCGACTCAACTGACGTCTCACACAGTCATTGTACCTCTAGTGTTACCATCTCTTTCAGGGCTAAATTCAATACTTCTCACATCTGAGATCTTGCCTCGACGACCCGTAGTCGCGAGCGTTATTCTTTCTTGCCTCAACGACCCAGTCGTGAGCATTCTTCTTTCTTTCTTTCTTGCCCTATCATTTCACTCAACTCAAGAACAACTGTTTAGATATTTTTCCAAAACAATTGAATCAACCGTGGCCCGTGCCTTAAAACTCTAGGACTGTGCCATCGTATCTCAAACCGACTTCCGATCTACGCGACGCTATCGCACAAGTCATACTTCATATGACGGACCTTGGGATCGCGGGACTATTTAACTTGACAACCGCAGAAAGAGCGGGACAGCACTAGAAATGACGTAGGTCGATCGGCGTAACTTTGCCTAACTTAATCGAACCTATAACTTGACTCAAGGGACGAGCAAAGGTTATGCCAAGCCTTGCGTTATGGAAACGTGCATGCTTTGTCGAGCATTTACGTGGGCAACGCCTATGACTTAGGCCAACTCAAGTGTCGGAACAATTCGACGGGACCGTGCATGCTTTAACAAGCATTCATGCAGGCGACGCCTATGACTTAGGCTATTTCATAACTTTGTGTCGAAGACCAACTTTCCTTCTCCCAAGCCACGGGACGAAGGACCGAGTGTCATTTTCAAAGCACGACGTGCACCAACTCTAAGCCGACCGTGGGACGTTTTCCATATTCTAACTCGATTCGGTCCATCGGGATTATTCCCTTAGCTATGTGGATTCGTAGCTTTTATTATTAAGCCTACTTGTGCAAGTTGAAAACACGATTTATTATGTGAAGGCAAAGATGAGGCAAGTTCACCGAAACTATCCCACCTGAGCGAGCGGTCGCCTTGACCGAGATGTCTCCGAGTAGCCGTTGCAAGGCTAAGTCTGAACGCCGTCGGCATTTCGATTCCTCCGATTGGCTGAGCGGGACGGGACACTACATCATACACCACTCAGAAAAAGTTTCGTCCTCGAAACTAACTGAGTACACTTATTGACTTATCACTTTTACTCAACGTTCAAAAACTCTCGCACACCTACGCCTATGCGTTTCCTCAATCCGAGCCACGCTCGCACTATCCTCAATCCTTTCTTCAAAACTCACGATCTCAAAATCCTCGACACTTTCCCGTTCTTCAAGTCTCACTCGATTCAACGTATCACTTAGTATGGATCGTGCACATATCTTAGGCGTCCCCAAAATACATGCATTTCGATCAAGCCTCGTGATAGAGAATCCTCCATTACTACTCGAGTCGGATCGTGCACATATTCGGGCGTCCCTGATATACGTGCATGTCAACCGAGACTCGCGAGTGGTGCCTCCACCAATCCTAACACTTCGCACTCGGACGTCTGCCTAACCGCTAGGCTATGTCTTTCCGTCAGCATTGGAATCATAGTTCCCAAACAACGATATCAACACTGACCCCATCCTAAGGTCAAACCAAGTTGATGGTACGGGGTTTTCTACCCAAGCTCGCATCACTCCGATTTCTAAACATCGAGCATCGATTTCCTACGCACATCCCAACATTCACCGCACGGGGTCTGAGTCATTCAGCAAAGCCATTTCGCATAGTCAATATCTTCGAACACGTTCGACATAATCTTCCTATCATCCCTTCCAAGTCAAGCACGCTACGACACAATCCATCGCTAACCATAATTCACATTTTATACTTCTGAAGTCATCTATTCCAATTCGCGTAATCGATCACAAGGTCGTCCGACTTAACAATGCGTTGTACCCCGATCTCACGCGAGTCAGATTATCTACGGTGGACATGAATCACCATACACGCTCCCGCGAGATAATCATTCTCATCAGGACATAACTCTTGTTTTGTGTCCAGACTAATTCATTCTCGATGCGCGGATTGGACCTACTCAATCCTCAAGTTTTACTCATTCGTTAATCATAAGTCCTACAATCCTCGAGTCCACCTTCGCATCAAGCCAACAAGTCGAGATAATCAACGTTGCCGCATCCTGATTTTCTGAGTTTGATCATTCCCGCGACATGAATCACCATGTCAGCGCTCACGCGGAACGATCGCCCCAAATCCGACGCGACGCATGTCCGAGGCTGGAGTTGCGCTCGCACAAGACAAGATCGTCGACGTTGTGGCTATCAACGTAACCATCAAGACACGATCATTTTCATCCAACATTCATCTCGATCAAAATCCTAAGTATCGCATCCAACCGAACAATAACACTTGCACGATCGTCATTCGCCGAGTCAGAGTACCCCCGAGTTATCGCATATCGATCTTTGATACGCCTCAATACCATCGACGATATGCGTAACCTGACGATCTTCTTTTGCAACCAATCTCGAGTCGTGCGAATAATGCTATCGTCCGAATGGATAGTCTCCTCGACATTCAAATTCAAGTTCGATTATTATCCGTCGAATCATTCGCAACATCGATTTTCCTCAAACCAAATTCACGTATCGTTCATCCGTTTATCTTAAGTCATCGACCAACGTATTTCCTCAATTCGCATCATTCCTTTATCAATCGATCAACATCCCTGAGGCTATCGCATACACCACTCAGGGATGAAGTCATTCAACAAATCCTCAACTGATCATTCGAATCAAAATTGACTTCTTCAAATTTTTCGTTCGAACCATTCCTCGAATTCCAAGCACGCTCATCTATATCGTACCGACGTTGTCGTCGCTCGATAGCACCCCTATTGATGGTCATCCCATTTACTCAATCAAGTCTATCTCATTCCCGTTCGACACATTTCGAATCCCGTACTCGACTTTTCTAAGGTCGACGCGACTTTGGTGTATATGCCCAGCCCGACTTAGCCAACCGTGCTTACGCAAACCATCTTTTTGTTTTGTTGTCAAAAACTGTTCTCCTATGTTTTGCAAGATAGATAGACTTATTGTATGGACATCCCGTGGGACAATTGAGAGAGAGCGCACCAATGATATCAACTTGCGGAAGCAACAGAGTTTGCAGAAACAACGAGTTAAAGAATTCAATCGGTTATCCAAGGACGTAAAGCAGTACTCTGATACCATTATGTCACGCCCCGCTCCCGTAGGAGCGATCGTCCTCGCTCAGGCGTGATGCCGCACGAGCCTAGATTGCGCTCGTGCAAGGCGGGTTCCATAACGGCCGATTTCAGCGGCTGCGACGGGGTCGTCGCACAGAAGTCCCGAGCAGAGACATTGAATAATAGCAGCGGAATTTAGAACAAAACACAAGTCATTCAAAGAAGCTCTTTATTGATATTAAAACAACGATTACATTGGGGGCGCAAGGCCAAGATTACAATCACTCAAGCTCACTCTTCTCACATTTTACAAGTTCACTCAGCTCTCTCTCATCTCTCAATTACAAGTCTTGATCCAACGGAAGCTTCGGAAGACGATGTCCATACATTATGTCCTGTATAAGTCTTTACTCCATGCGGCTGCACGCTTCGAGTCGCCAAGGAACTCCATGCCTCGACGCATCCAAGCGAGCCCCGCGCCACGAGCTTCTACCTGTGCCTGCACATGTAAACTATGTGGGTGTCAGTACTCAACTGTACTGGTGGAATGAGCTCCTCGCCCACCCATACAAAACCAACACGTTTACTTTACTTTGTGCAACATAGACCCCTTTTTGATTGTCTTTCTACTCTTGCCTTAGGATCAGTTTTAGGACCGGCGCCTTAGCGCAACTTGTGTATCAGAACCATCCCGTGCTTGCAATGTCAACGTTAACTCATACTTTGTCTCTAGACCACTTCTCGTGCCAACAACGTTAACCTATCAAGTCGTGTTTGCCTTACGGCCAAAATCAGAGACGCAGCTACACGATAGACTCCTTTTCCATGCGACCGTGCTACAAAATCCATATTGAGGTCATGCCTCGCAACTCACTAGGACTTAACCATATCGCCGCTTCGCGGCCCGTGCTACTTTGATAACCAACCGACCCAATCAAGACTTGTGAATCTAGTATCACTCGACCAACTTTGCCTTGCGGCGGTTTCCCGACATAAACTCAACCAACTCAACCAACTTATGCAACTTATATGCCGACAACTTAAACTCGATGCCACATCTCGTGCCGAAGCACGTTGCCTATGTTGTAGCCATTCTTAAGCCCAAACATTTGTACTCTAACTTGCACACACACATTCAGCAACTCAACTCAATCCAAAGGCACTCCCGCGGATTGCCGCCATGCCGACTCATCTATATGATTTGGTCACTGACTCCCAAAGCCATGGTGGACTACTTTTTAGCTGAGTATAGGATGGACCTCTTCGGGTAGCTAGCCTTACTGAGCGTCCACCGAATACTTTGCCCCAGGCGCAGCTATTTGGCTCCCAGAGCCATATTTGTTTCCCTTTGTGCCCGCAGCGGTCCCGTGGCGCCACAGGTTGCCGTACGGGAAACTCTACCTTGTCGACAAGTTGTCCATGACCATGCAAGACTCGACTCAACTGACGTCTCACACAGTCATTGTACCTCTAGTGTTACCATCTCTTTCAGGGCTAAATTCAATACTTCTCACATCTGAGATCTTGCCTCGACGACCCGTAGTCGCGAGCGTTATTCTTTCTTGCCTCAACGACCCAGTCGTGAGCATTCTTCTTTCTTTCTTTCTTGCCCTATCATTTCACTCAACTCAAGAACAACTGTTTAGATATTTTTCCAAAACAATTGAATCAACCGTGGCCCGTGCCTTAAAACTCTAGGACTGTGCCATCGTGTCTCAAACCGACTTCCGATCTACGCGACGCTATCGCACAAGTCATACTTCATATGACGGGCCTTGGGATCGCGGGACTATTTAACTTGACAACCGCAGAAAGAGCCGGACAGCACTAGAAATGACTTAGGTCGATCGGCGTAACTTTGCCTAACTTAATCGAGCCTATAACTTGACTCAAGGGACGAGCAAAGGTTATGCCAAGCCTTGCGTTATGGAAACGTGCATGCTTTGTCGAGCATTTACGTGGGCAACGCCTATGACTTAGGCCAACTCAAGTGTCGGAACAATTCGACGGGACCGTGCATGCTTTAACAAGCATTCACGCAGGCGACGCCTATGACTTAGGCTATTTCATAACTTTGTGTCGAAGACCAACTTTCCTTCTCCCAAGCCACGGGACGAAGGACCGAGTGTCATTTTCAAAGCACGACGTGCACCAACTCTAAGCCGACCGTGGGACGTTTTCCATATTCTAACTCGATTCGGTCCATCGGGATTATTCCCTTAGCTATGTGGATTCGTAGCTTTTATTATTAAGCCTACTTGTGCAAGTTGAAAACACGATTTATTATGTGAAGGCAAAGATGAGGCAAGTTCACCGAAACTACCCCACCTGAGCGAGCGGTCGCCTTGACCGAGATGTCTCCGAGTAGCCGTTGCAAGGCTAAGTCCGAACGCCGTCGGCATTTCGATTCCTCCGATTGACTGAGCGGGACGGGGCACTACAGAAAAGGGGGGGGGGGAGGAAAAAAAATATTTTTTTTTGTGGTTATGGCTCTGATACCATGTAGAGATTAATTGTTGTATATTTTATTGATTGGTTACTCCACTATTTATAGGGAGTCTAGCTCCTCTTCATACTACATTTTCCAATGTGGGACTAAAGTCCCTTATTAGTTCTCAACAGGTAGCTATATGGTCCTTTGAATCATGTTCTCGGATTATTATTCTGTTACTAGCTTTAATATTCGTTTACATGACCTCTCTCTAATTTTAAGAAAAATGATTTAAAATGGAAGGAGCTGTGTTGCCCCATGTTGTCTTAGCGGGTTACACTGAATGATATCATACAATAACCAGGATATGTTTATTGGTATCTAAAAGCAAATAATTATAAATAAATTATTAAAATTTTAGAAGAATTTTTTTTAAATACGTTTAAGCATAAGTTTAAGTATTCTATGTTGTTTCTTAGTAGTTTTGAAATAGTAGTCATCCTTGTTGATTGGTTTACCTGCGATATATAAGTTTTCTTCTCTTACAAGCTTTTACATCCTTGCTATTTGGTCTTTTTCGTTCAATTTTCTTTGTCGAATTGACCGGAAAAGAGATCCCAAATATCGGTATCGACTGGTATCCATATCAATCGATATCGGATCGAGACATGCCAAAACGTATCGGTATCGACTGTATGGGATCAGTATCAACCGATAATGCAAACAATCGTTTGACCAAGGCTTCTTATATTTTTATTCGGATGACATCCACGAAGACATTTCTACCTTCTATAGATAATATTACTTATATGTGATTTGAGATGCCATGGCGTGCATGTTCTGAATTTGTTCCCAGATTCTAGTGGCACATTCTGAAATGTTATACACGCCTGCTCAAATCTGGAAATGGGGGAATCAATTTCAGCTTAGGACACTAGGGAGAACCCAAATTGTGGAAAAGAACATTGGACTGATAGAAATAGTGGGAGGGGAACAAACATCACTGAATAAACCTCTTCCCAAATATGATCCAACAATAAATAGTCAGGCCGAGAAACCAACTCAACTCATAGAAATATAGAGAAGGAACCTTGACACATTAAGGACTATGAAATCATCTCCGCATTGTCTTTTAAACATTGCAAGGAAATATAATCTTCCCCTGCAAATTATGAAGTTGTTGTAATTAAAACAAGCAACAAAACTTTGCAAATAGAGCAAATTATGAAGTCGTTGTAATTAAAACAACAAAGTTGCTAAAGGATCGAGTAAAGCTCTAAGAGTTGCTGTCACGTTGCTCGTTAATAAAGATCACCGTTGCTCAAAGCAAGATTCGACCATTTGAGTTGATCAGTTGCCAGGAACCAGCAAGTCGATAGAGCTTCTGGAACGCTCGAAGTTGTCATTAGATTCTTCACTTCGGACGAGCTCGGACCACTTGGTGGCTGCTGCTGTTGTTGCCCTTCTTTAGAAGAATGTTAAAAATAAGAACAAATCCTGCTCTCAAAGGTACTGAAGCAGCCCTTATATAGGAGAGCATCTCATGGAACCGCCCCACAAGCCCATGTAGGGCGGTTGACTAGGGCTGTTACCAACTACACCGCCCTAGCAGCAGCAATACTGCAGCGGAACCGCGGAGCACGCAGCGTGGACACCGCACCAGAATAATGGAATTTCGCAAATCAACAGGATGCGCGAACGCTACGGAACAAGCAGGCGCGTAAAACCGTAGACACTGCACCAAAACAATGGAATTTCACGAAACAACAGGATGCGCGAACGCTGTGAACACGCGAAAGCTTGGGCACTAAGGAACCGCAGAACCCGTGGAACGCGCGCAAACATCGCGGAATCCGTGAACACCGCAGAACCCGCACGAATGCTGCACAACCCACAAACACCACATAATCCGCAGAACGCATGCGAACGCCATAGAACCCGCAAAACGCACACGAATGTCGTGAAACACTGCAAAGCCCGTGAAACACCACGAAGCAACCGCAACAAAACTGCAAGCAAGCGCGTTACTTTTACCGCGTCAAAGTGTCACTTTGCGCCCTTCGTCCACGTCCGAGTCTGAATCCGAGTGCTAGGCCCTAAGGGCCTAGCTCCAAAGGAAAACTTCCTTGAAGTTGGTGATAAAAAAATAAAATTTTCTTGTGGGAGTTGGATCTTGCCCACTAGAAGGAAAAAAAAAACCACCTAACATTCACTTGAGCTAACACTCCGCATGTGTACAAGTCAATAAATGATAGCTCAAATACTAAAATATACAAGACTTAGAATTTGTTACATCATGGAGTGGTGGGACCGGGTCACTAGTGATCGAGTTCAAATAAACCCCAACAAAATGCATCTTGTCCGTAGCCTTTTTTCCTTGTCCTCCTTCCAACACCTTTTTATTTATTTTCACTTGCGACATTGTAATTTCTCCGTGTATATGACTAATTAACCTTCTCTATAACTATTAATAAGCTATCTAAATTTATTTTGCAGGAAATCACATATCGATATTCCTTATCGTGGGTTACCTTTCTTCGTCAAGCAGCTAGCAAAGCGAAGAATCAAACAGGCCCCTCATAGCATTATATAAGTTTACTGAGTATCAATGTCGGGACTCGAATTAGATGTACCCTACAGGCATTATTTAGTTAGTATCCATGTCGGGACTCATTTCGGTTAGTAGTCTTCTTCTTCTTTTCCTTTTTTTCTCTTTTTTTTTTCAGAATAAAAATACATATATTCTGTGCGGTGTCTAAATGTGGTGTTTGTGGGTTCTGCGGATTATGTGGTGTTTGTGGGTTCTGCAGCGTTCGTGCGGGTTCCGTGAACACCGCAGAACCCACAAGAACGCTGCAGAACCCACAAACACCACATAATCCACTTACAACAATGTAATCAGAACAAAAATACATTGGACATTTATTTTGGACTCAGAATAGTGTGATATATAAAAAAAAAAAATTATATATATATATATATATATATATATATATATATATATATATATATATATATAACTGTTGTTTTCAAAATTGGACTAGTTAAATTATCAATGTTGGGCCCAAAATTGGACTAGTTGGTAAATTACCAAAGCTAGGCTTTAAAACACATATAGACCTATCGTTTTCAAAATATACACATTTTCTAAATTGAGGGTATTTAATAATTGCACTAGTCTTATTCGTTTTTTCGGTTTTGGACCAGAAATCGAAAGCCAAACTCGAAACCGAATAACAAATTTTAGAATTTTCAAAACCGAAGCCGAACTGGATCTCTTGTTCAGTTCATTTGGATTTTCGGTCCAGACCTAAATAATGCAACACCTATTTTTTTCCCCCTTTGTGGCATTGTAATTTCTCCGTCTATATTATTATTACTATTAATATGCTATCAACGAAATTTTCGATTGCAGGCATTGCCACAACGAAGCTAAAGTATTGATCAGAATTCTTTTGGGATTTATTTGTCTATTGCTCATTTGACAATTTGGGGACAAAAAAAATGAGTTGGTTTGATGACAAATTATAAATTAAATCAACAAAAATGTAAATTAAATCAACCAAAATGTAAATTACATCAACCAAAAATGAATAAGAAAATATAAATTACCTCCGAAAGAGGAGGAGAGAATGGCTGCTGCTGGTTTTGTTAGGACTAAAAAGAAAAAAAGAGTTCAGTGATACTAAGTAGAGGTGGATGCCCTTTGTATAGGGGTGAGCATTATTCGGTTTTGGACCAAAAATCGAACCGAACCGAACCGAATAAGAGGTTCGGTTCGGTTTTAAAAAATTCGGTTCGGTTTCGGTTTTGAAAATACTAAATTTTTTTATTCGGTTTCGGTTTCGGTTTTGGATTTCGGTTTCGGTCCAAAACCGAAAACCGAATAAGAAAATTTAATTAATTTATTTATATATATATATATGTGTGTGTGTACTATATATATAAGTATTAATATATATAGGTATATACTAAATATATATAGGTATATACTAAATATGTCTATGTATATTTAGTTACTATATATATTAACAAAAAAAGCTCAAAAAAATCAAAAATAAATGAATAAACCGAATAAACCGAAAACCGAACCGATTTAATTCGGTTCGGTTTGATTCGGTTTTGGGCCAATTCGGTTCGGTTTCGGTTTTGCTTATTCGATTTCGGTCCAATTCGATTTTGTGTTATTCGGTTCGGTTTAAACCGAATAAACCGAATGCTCACCCCTATTGTATAGGGCTAATAATGTTAGTCTCTAGGAATTGACCCCCAAACAACCATCACCTTGGGCCCAATTTTGTCCCATTTCCTATTACATGTGGGCCACCATCCACTTATCTACTCCCATGGCCCACATGTAATAGGAAGGGGGACATAATTGTGACAGGATAAATAGGACAGTAGATCTGCTTCCCATCCCCTTAACCATTTGAGTTAGAGTTGTTTAGTTATAAATAAATCATGTTAGATAGTTAAATAATTAGTTTTTTTTAAATAATTAATGAATTATTCACAAATGGCTTATACGGCTCAATTTTGAGCCGTTTCCAAGTTACTTTATATTAGTAGAGATATGAGAGTTTGATGATGAACGGATGTGATAAAAGTCTTATCAACTGTCCTGATATTGAGTATAGGTGGCTATCCTTTTTAGAGTAATGATATATGTACCTCCAAAAACTTGATCCCTCCATGTCCCTCCGCCACATGGCACTCCCTTATTGATCCAAGCAAATAATAGGTAGTTGGGAGAAGACATGAGCCAATAAAAGAGGGCAACGTGACGAAAGGACATGGAGGGATGAGTTTTTGGAGGTACATAAAGTATTTTCCTCCTTTTTATACCATAAGGCCTCGTTTGGTTTGGGGAATCAGGGACTGGAAAAAAAAAGTCATTCATTTTCTGTATTTGGTTGCCAAAGAAAATATGGAGGAAGAAAAAATAATTTTCAATGTAAAGGAAAATAGGAGGGATGGTTCCCCCACTCCACCCATGGATTCACTTTTCCACTCTAAATTATTCACTTCCCCTGTCAATTTTTCGGACCTTTCCAAACACCGGAAAAAAATCAATGTGAAGTATAATTTTTCCAAAGTAAAGAAAATAGCAAAGAATTGATTTCCTTTCCTTTCCGCGAATCAAACTCAGATTAAGAAGAGAGGAATTTTCTCCTTCGGAAAGATGTTTCCGACCTCCAATAGACAACAATTTTCTCCTTCGGAAAGATTTTCTACTTATCGCATTGATTTCAACTATTAAGATTTGATTAGTACCTATCAATTATTAAGATTGATTTTGATTGGTGTCCAGCACTGATAGCTCAAGTGGAAAGAAACGCGGACACCAAGCCGGCACCATAAGGATGTATAGGTGTGTGTGCGTTATAAAAAAAAAAAAAGAGAGGTTTTGATTAGTACCTACCGAGTTTAGGTATTACATTACATATTACTTGTGATTAGATTGTTGAAGTTTGATAGAAAATAATTATGATAATCACTTTTTACAATATTATGAAGCACTAACATTTGGAAAAATTTGTCTTTCTGACAACTAAATTTCTAGATATGGAAAGAACAGCTTGAGAGTTTCTATGTTGGGGGTTGATTGTTTAGAAATGGAACAAATCTATAGAAGTTGTATTGATACAATTTTGCAGATTTTTTTTTATTACAACCCACAACACCTACACGATCTTACGTTTGGAGGGCTCAAATCCTGTCGGTCTCGTCTGGTGTTTGCACTGCTTTCCACATGAGCTACAAGCATTGGACCAATTTTGCAGATGTTGAGAAACCAAATCAATGTATACAACGATGACAACTTGAACAGGTACATATTATTACAAGCGACGGGATAATAATGTGTAAGAACTAAGATTGAAATGTCATACATATATATACATATTGAAATAGCCAGTCCAATTTTGTACTAATTAGAGAGGGAGGGGCGAGAGAAGTAAGAAAACATAGTTGGATATAAAATGTAATCTAAACGGGCGGTAGAATTTATTCAAGGTTCAAAGTATCGGTATCGGACCATTCCTATGAGTATCGGTATCGGCGGTATCGGCAGTATCGGAGGTTTCAGATCGGAGTTTCGGATTTTTGGTATCGGAAACCAAATAATTATTAAAAAATTATTTACATTTTAGAAAATGTATTTTATACATTTAGACATAATTTTAAGTATTTTCAGTGTTATTTCTTAGTAGTTTTAAAATTAAATGTAATAGTAATCACCCTTACCGATTGGTTTACATACAATAGATTGATTTTCTTCTTTTACATGCTTTTACAACATTATTCTGCTTTAAACCCTTGCTGATTTGTCTTTTTTGTTTAATTTTATTCGCCAAATTGATCGGAAAAGAGACCCTAATGTCGGTATCGGTCGGTATCAGATCGGGACATGCCAAACCGTATCGGTATCGACCGTATCGGATCGGTATCGGTCGATACTTTAAAGCATGCACAAGACTTACTAAAAGGGAGTTATGGTTTTGGTTTAGGTTAATTTTGTTGGGCCAAAAATCAAATAGACATTTGAATTTGGAAGTTATATTTTAACTTGGGTCTGGTTGGATAAGCTTGAGATAACTCAGATTAATTCTAAGCTCACGTATACATCATGTACATGTTTGAAAATTAGACTATATTTTGCAAATACATATCAAACTTATTCATCTTTCTTTAAGGATATAAAGGTTTGCACCTAACCCCACTATTGCATGCTAATATTAGTGCATCATTATTTCCAAACTCACATTTAACACTTGTAAGGAAATATAATCTACCACTGCAAAATTTATCTTTCAACTGCGTTCGTTGCTTTCGCAGCGCCAAAGCACCACTTTGCGTCCCTCACCCACGCTCCGAGTCCGAGTCACTAGGTCCCTTTGGGGCCTAGCTCCAACGGAAAACTTTTTTGAAATTTGTGACAAAAACAAATATTTTTTGTGGAATTTGAACCTTCCCACTACAAAAAAATAAAAAAAATAAAAACTACCTAACACCCACTTGAGGTAACACTCTCACGTGTACAAGCCAATAAATGATAAATCTATTCTACTATATAATAGAAAAACTTGGTGGTGAAACTTTTGAATTCCTAAAATACCCATGAGTATTTTATAAACATGATGTTAGTATATCAACTTGCATGTCGTTTATGTTTAAGAGTCGAAGCAATAAATGAATAAAGTTTGCATGCTATGAAGTTTCTATTTCCATGTTCCAATGGTAATAAATTTTTCAGTCCTTACCATTTTCCAAATGTTATTATTCTCAATAGAAAAAATTTTAAAAAAATAAACACAAAATTAACTTCGAATCTCTTGGCATTGCAAAAGGAAATGACACGCACTACATGAATAGTCACCTGAAAAAGACGGAAAGACGACAACTGATTTTATGATATTCTAATTAAATACGTGCAAAGCACGTACATGTAGACTAGTCTAACATTAAACTACACCCTTAGGATCTGCAACATCATGCACTACCAAAATAAGTGGTTTTAGCGACGCCCAAAAACGTCGGAAAAACAACAAAATCCGTCGCTAATATGTATCACCGACGTATTTACCGACGTTTAGGTTTTGTCGCCGTTTACTTAGTCGCTGATTACAAAAACGTCGCTGAACGTCGCAATTACCGACATTCAGCGACGTAACAGTACGTCGGTGAGTTATCGACGTTTATCGTCGTTCCGTCGGTATATTAGCGACGTATATGTAGTCGCTACACGTCGGTAAAGACCTGGAATAGTTACCGACGTCTACCGTCGTTTCGTCGGTAATATAGCGACGTGAATGTTGTCGCTAGACGTCGGTAAAGGTCCTGTACATTTTTGCAGCTAGTGTCGGTAAACGTCGGTAAATACGTCGGAGAGCTGTACTTTTTTGCAGTTAGTCGTCGGTAAATGTCGGTAAAACGTCGGAAAAATATATTATTTGCAGCTTGTCGTCGGTAAACGTCGGAAAAAGACGTCGCTAAACGTCAGTAAGCGTCGCTAAACGTCGCTAAAGTTGTAAAAAAAATAAAAAAAATAAAACACAGATTCTATATTACCACTCACAATTCTATAAAACACATATAGGTACACATTCAAATCCCCACTCACAATTCCAAATCACAGCGCATTCAAACCCCCACTCACAATTCCAAATCACAGATAGCTTTAATCTAAGTTAATTAACATCCAATCCAAACACAATTAACATTTATCGACGAAGGAATTAACATCCAATCCAAACAAGTCACAAGTCAATTCGATACAAACACAACTAACATCCAATACAAACATCCAATCATAAGTCACAAACATAAGATGATACAAACACAAACAAAAGTCCTAACTAGGACTACTAGTGATCTGGTGCAGGAGGGGCACCGCCGCGACGAAGGCGTAAAAACTCCTCATACTCCGCAAGTGAAATCGATACAGATGGAGCGCCAGGCTGTGACGTCGGTGGAGTCGGTGTCGAAGAAGAAGGCGGTGGAGGCGGCGGAGTCGACGACGATGAAGGCGCACCCAGAGTACCAGCATGCTCCAACGCTGTAAGTCGCTGGTTGTATGAATCCATGATAGATAACATTCTACCACTGCTCTGGACCATCGAATCCTGCGCCAATCTCACCGTCTCGGCCATGGTCACCTGTCCTGTCTGCAACTCCGTCACCGTGCGCTCTAACCCTCCAACGGCGCGCTCTGTCCTCTCAGTCGTCTCCCTGAGGTCTATAATGCCGCGGTCGAGCGCATCCAATCGTGCTAGCAGCGCAGGATCGTCCGTAGGATGCTGAGACTGCTGCTCGATCCGTCGTAGCAGGTCGTCACGGAGAGACTCCATCATCTGGTGGACTCGGGCAGACTCCTGGGACGGCTGTGGACCATGCACACTAGCAGGAGATGTCCTAGAGGACTGTAGTGCCCCGCTCCGCGAAGGCACTAGATAAACAGAAAGATCGGATTGCTGGCTCTGCAACAGAAGACGATTAATCTGGGTGAGTGGACAAAGACTCATTTTATGATTCACTTACGTCTTAAGAATCTGAGTTTTTGATTGAGTGCTTTTGTTAATAATAAGACTGTAATCTTGAGTATGCTTAAAAGAGAACCTGCCCCTTTGTCTGCTAAGAAAAGAGATCTGTATCCTGCCTGAAAAGAAGATAGAATTGTTTATGACTTGCTCGATTTATGCATGATTCATTTGATATCGCATGCGCATTGGGGAATCCACTTAGTGACGAGCTGAACCCTAGAGAGTCACAGCGGCTAGCGACAAGCTGAACCCATGAGAGTCACAGCGGTTAGCGACGAGCTGAACCCAAGAGCGTCACAGCGGCTAGCGACGAGCTGAACCCATGCGAGTCACAGCGGTTAGCGACGAGCTGAACCCGTGGGAGGCACAGCGGCTAAGATGGAAATGATTGTGGCTTTTCAAAGATGTGTTTTCAAAAGAATGTAAACTGACTAATGCATTCATGAAATGAATCTAGGTAAAGAGTAGCAAGATTACATCACAAGAAAATGTTTTCTCACTAAATGAACAGTGATCGTTTCAGAAAAATGTAGCTCCTTTGTTCACAATTCACCAGTATGCTGATATACTGACCCATCATCAGTCTGCATGCAGGTGCACCATGCATCGAGAAGGATAGCCCGAAGCGATAGCCCGTGCCTCATCCTCAGGAGCCAGAAATCAGAAGAGATGCCAAGAGATGACATCTGTGCAAGAGTTTGGTTTTGTATATAAAAGGATGTAATGTATGGGAACGGGATCATTGTAATCTGTAAAGTTCTGAGAGAATGTAATATTGTATCAGAGAGAATCGAGAGCTTGTAATCTGTTCAAATGAAATCAATAAAGAGAAATATTCTTGTTACCATTGTGTTCAATACTTGTATTCTGAAATATGTCCGTTGCTGCTTCAATTATCTGCGATACGTTCCGCTGCGTATTGTCAAACTTGTCTATCTTGTCTTGTTTCAGGTCTTGGCCTTGTGCAAGCGCAACTTAGGCTTGCACGGCATCACGCCTTAGCGAGGACGAACGGTCCCAAAGAGCCCGAAGCGAGGACGAAAAGGACTCTGCGGGATCGGGGCGTGACAGAATGGTATCAGAGCAACACGATCCTCTGGCCAATTTTGATTCAATTGAATTTGTACATGTCTTCTGATTGAAATTCTGTTGCCTACTCGATATCAATAATGAGATGAACGTTCCATACAAAAAGTCCGTAAATATTTTATGATGGTGAAGGATGAGGACTATCGCTGCTAAGGATATCGTAAGTTTCTCCTTAAGTTTCGAGGACGAAACTTCTTTTCGGTGGGTAATTATGTAGTGCCCCGCTCCGCGAAGGCACTAGATAAACAGAAAGATCGGATTGCTGGCTCTGCAACAGAAGACGATTAATCTGGGTGAGTGGACAAAGACTCATTTTATGATTCACTTACGTCTTAAGAATCTGAGTTTTTGATTGAGTGCTTTTGTTAATAATAAGACTGTAATCTTGAGTATGCTTAAAAGAGAACCTGCCCCTTTGTCTGCTAAGAAAAGAGATCTGTATCCTGCCTGAAAAGAAGATGGAATTGTTTATGACTTGCTCGATTTATGCATGATTCATTTGATATCGCATGCGCATTGGGGAATCCACTTAGTGACGAGCTGAACCCTAGAGAGTCACAGCGGCTAGCGACAAGCTGAACCCATGAGAGTCACAGCGGTTAGCGACGAGCTGAACCCAAGAGCGTCACAGCGGCTAGCGACGAGCTGAACCCATGCGAGTCACAGCGGTTAGCGACGAGCTGAACCCGTGGGAGGCACAGCGGCTAAGATGGAAATGATTGTGGCTTTTCAAAGATGTGTTTTCAAAAGAATGTAAACTGACTAATGCATTCATGAAATGAATCTAGGTAAAGAGTAGCAAGATCACATCACAAGAAAATGTTTTCTCACTAAATGAACAGTGATCGTTTCAGAAAAATGTAGCTCCTTTGTTCACAATTCACCAGTATGCTGATATACTGACCCATCATCAGTCTGCATGCAGGTGCACCATGCATCGAGAAGGATAGCCCGAAGCGATAGCCCGTGCCTCATCCTCAGGAGCCAGAAATTAGAAGAGATGCCAAGAGATGACATCTGTGCAAGAGTTTGGTTTTGTATATAAAAGGATGTAATGTATGGGAACGGGATCATTGTAATCTGTAAAGTTCTGAGAGAATGTAATATTGTATCAGAGAGAATCGAGAGCTTGTAATCTGTTCAAATGAAATCAATAAAGAGAAATGTTCTTGTTACCATTGTGTTCAATACTTGTATTCTGAAATATGTCCGTTGCTGCTTCAATTATCTGCGATACGTTCCGCTGCGTATTGTCAAACTTGTCTATCTTGTCTTGTTTCAGGTCTTGGCCTTGTGCAAGCGCAACTTAGGCTTGCACGGCATCACGCCTTAGCGAGGACGAACGGTCCCAAAGAGCCCGAAGCGAGGACGAAAAGGACTCTGCGGGATCGGGGCGTGACAAGGACTGGGTCGCAACTAGGGCGCCATAGGATCCCGTACCGTAGTACGTACCCCTACGGAGGCCACCAGCGGCGGTCATCCACAGCTCGTCCGTTGACGGAGCTTGAGTGGGCTGCGAGGAAGTACCGGCCTCTCCTGCATCAGGTGCACTAGCAGCCGCCCGTTCCCGCAGCCTCGTATACTCGGCCTAGAAAGTATGGATAGTACTCTATGATTTCTAATTTCTAATTAATGTACTTATTTTTACTAACTTCATGAATATTTATTTGCATCATATTTACTAAGTTATATTAAAATGGACACGAAGTATTAAATTAAGATAACGTATTGTAATACTTACATAGGTCTGCTCGGCCCTCTCGTCAATAAGGACTCCGCCCTTCCGATGGGTGGCCAGGAAGACGGTCACCATGTCGGCGTTACCGACCTTCCTTACCTGTAATTAAATATATTATCTTAGTAATAATTTATCGGATTTGTATTAAAATAATATTTCTAAAAGAGAAAGACATACCAGACGACGGAAATGTTCCGTCATCGGAATCGACCCACCGCACCACTTCGAGGCATGTTGCCTAGCCGCCTTAGCCTTCTCCGACTTCTCCTTGTACCTTGGCTCGTTGAATCGAGCCTTCATCTCATTCCACTGATCAGGGGTGATCCAACCTTTGATCGGCTTTCCGGCACGATCACGTTCCTTCTGATCATTAATAGAGTCGCGGATCAGCTTAGCAGCGACGGAAGGAAACATCCCCTCGATCTGCTCGACCCGGTGCGGCGGATAGTAAAACATATCCTAGAACAGTACGAAACCAAATATTTATCAGTTATATATAATATGCATAAATTAAATGATTCATGTTAAAAACAAATCTATTTTAACCTTGAAGCGCGTAAACCAGAAGTTCTTCCTTTCGTCTGGAGCATCAGAGTAGTTAATCCAGGGACCACCATAATTATGCCTCAGCATATCGCCTAGGCGTCTCTGTACCCCTGGAGGACGATATCTATACATACATATTATATTCATGAAAAAAATTAATTTATGATAAAAACAGAAGAAAAAAAAATCATAAACCAAAATACCTACTTTGTACCGTCGGCCCAGATCTCCGTCCTCCCCTCCTCCGGAGGTGCGCACGCATCATCTTCATGATGCTGGTCGGCCGTCGGCGCATCCTCCTCGGCCATCTGCTCATCCGTCTCCATCGTCGTATCAACATCAGGAACGCTAGACGGGGGAGCAATCTCAACAGGTCTGGAACTACTCGTCCCAGGAGATATGCCACGTGACGTCGTCCCTACCGGCCCAGCTACTGTCCGATATGGAGGAGTAATCGGCAACGAGGATCCAGAGCCGGTACCAATAGGAGGTACCGAAGGCAAACTCCGTCCCCTAGTAGTACCTGTAGGAAGTACCGGAGGATCCCGACCTCCTCGTGGCCCTCGCAAATGTCCGCGACGACCTGCCATACCTGATAACAGCATATGATAGTACAAGATATAATAGAGACTAGAAATATGACAGTACAACAAATAATAGAGACTAGAAATATGACAGTACAACAAATATTAGAGACTAGAAATATGACAGTACAACAAATAATAGAGAATAGAAATATGACAGTACAACAAAGATAATAACCAAGGTAACATATGATGATACATTCTACAATAAACATCTAAGTCCAGATAATATATTCTAGAAGAAACATCTAAGTCCAGATAAGTATATCTCTCTCAATCATCTTCAGAATAATCATCTTGTTCGTCTTCCTCGACCTCATCTTCCTCTTCCTCCTCATCTTCACTTTCGTCTTCACCTTCGTCGGCTTCGTCTTCCTCTTCGGATAATTCTACATCTTCTACATTATGTGTCGTGTAATGCGTAACTTCCGTGGAGTCCACATCGACATTATTGGTTACAGGAGGTAGCTCGTCCTCCTGGTAAGCTTTTTCATCAACATCAAAAGTATCTCTAGCTTTAGTCTTGCATACTGCCCACCAGTCAGACTTCGTTGCTCCCCGTCTCGGATAAGCTGTGAAATATACGAGCTGAGCCTGAGTTGCTAGGACAAACGGTTCGTAGCCTTGATATCTACGCTTGTAGTTTATATCCACAAGACCATGCTTGTCAATTTTCCAGCCTTGATTTTCAATCGGATCGAACCATTCACACTTGAACAACACGATCTTTGCAGGTTCTCTGCCATAATTATATGACAACTCCACAATCTCTCGCAAGATGCCAAAGAAATCATTTCCTGGATCGACGTCTTTGTAGTTCGAAGACTTGATACACAAACAACTGTTCTTCGTGGAATCAAGATCCAGGAAGCTGTCTCTGATCGGAGCATTTGTCGACTTGAACCGAAAGCCATTGACACAATAACTTGGCCATGTTTTAACAAAAGTAATTGGTCCCTTGGCAAGAGTTCTAATTAATTCAATCTCGGGTGAAATTAGACGATCGACCTGAATATCAAAGAAGAGATAATAAGTTATTTATTGCACAGTTGCATTAGAAGAGGCCAGTAAATATTACCGAACTGCTTACATATTCGCTCAACCAAGAAGGAAAATGACGTCTCATTTCTTGTTCTAATGCTTCGTCTGTTAGGTAGGGTCTAACCAGCCTCAACTCATCATTATATGTGCTGGAAAACAACGAAGCATTAGAACGATTAGTACAATAATATTAGCTTATACTATTACATTGAGATGACGTAAACTCATCATTCCTTACTTACCCCTCTAGCTTCTCCACTTCATCCTCGTCGCAATTGAGTAATACATACAACTGAGCAGCCCTTAGCTCTTCGTCATTCAAATATGTCTTCTTCATTTTCTCCGAAGGCTTTCCGGACGCATTGAATACTTTCAGTATTCCATCATTAAATTCTTGATATCCGTCGTCGTTTCTCGGAGCCCTCGTTCTATTCGTAGCAACATGAGGTTTGAAATAGGAGGAGCAGAATTTGTAATCTCCTCGAGAATATAGGCTTCACAAATAGAACCCTCGACCCGAGCCTTATTTTTTACCTTTCTTTTTAGGTGATTCAAATGTCGCTCGAACGGGTACATCCATCGATATTCGACGGGTCCACCAACACGTGCCTCGTAGGAAAGATGAATCGGCAAATGCTCCATAGAGTCGAAGAATCCAGGAGGAAACACCCTCTCTAGCTTGCACAGTGTTACCGCAATGTCCTTCTCTTGCTTTTCTAGACGATCAACGAGCAATTTCTTAGAACAAAGGTCCCTGAAGAATATGCTAAGCTCCGTCAATGGATCCCAAACTGCCTGCGGTAAGAATTCCCGAAATGCAATCGGAATTAACCGCTCCATGAATACGTGACAATCATGGCTCTTCATACCTGTCAGTTTGTTCTCCTTGAGGTCGACGCATCTTCTTAAGTTTGAAACATACCCATCTGGAAATTTCAGACCTTGAATCCACCTACAAAGCCTCACTTTATCCTCCTTCTCCAGTGAGAAAATTGCCTTAGGCTGCTTCAACTTCCCATTCCCGTCCTCTATCAAATGCAATGCAGGACGTCTACATATTTCTTTCAAGTCCAATCTAGCCTTAGGATTGTCTTTCGTCTTCCCCTTTACGTCCATTACAGTATTAATTATGTTGTCAAACACATTCTTCTCAATATGCATGACATCAAGCTTATGTCTAATCAGATTGGTGCTCCAGTATGGCAGATCCCAGAATATACTCCTCTTCGTCCAGTTATGAGTGCGACCAAATCCGTCACACTTGTAGCCCGTAGCAGGCTGCTCAATAGCACTTGGTAAATCTCTAACCTCCTCCCATATCGTGGCTCCGCACCACCTTGTCGGTGGATCACCCTTCTCCACAACGCCAGCACGAAAAGCATTCTTGTTCCTCCGGTACGGATGATCCTTCGGCAGGAATTGTCGATGACAATCGAAGAAGCACGGTTTGCCTCCGTGTTTCAAACGGAAAGCCTTAGTGTCGTCCATGCAACACGGACATGAAAGACGACCATGCGTGCTCCATCCAGATAACATTCCATAGGCCGGAAAGTCGTTGATGGTCCACATAAGTGCTGCCCGCATCTGGAAATTTTGTTTTCTAGATACATCGTACGTGTTGGAACCTACTTCCCACAGCTGATTCAACTCATCAATTAATGGCTGTAAATAAACATCGATGTTCCTTTTCGGATTGTTCGGACCTGGGATAATAACGGTGAGGAACATATATGGTGTCTTCATGCACATCCAAGGCGGTAGATTATACGGGGTGACGATCACAGGCCAACACGAATACTGGGATCCCGAAAGTCCGAATGGGGTAAAACCGTCAGAGCAGAGACCCAATCTAACATTACGCGGATCAGAAGCAAAATCTGGATACTCTCGATCAAAGTGCTTCCATGCTTCTCCATCAGATGGGTGATCCAACACTCCTTCGGTATGTTTCCGCTTATGCCAACTCATATTTTCTGCAGTTTCCTTCACCATAAACAACCGCTGCAAACGCGGCGTCAACGGCAAGTAGTGCATCGAAGAGGTAGGCTTCCTGGCACCGACAGACTTTCCTCTACCACAGGCCTTGTAGCGATCGACACCACAAAATCTGCAGGCGTCTTCATCCTTGTCGTCTTTGTAGTACAACATGCACCCGTTGCGACAGACATCGATTTTTTCATATCCCATCCAGAGCGATCTAACCATCCTCTTAGACCGGTAGAAGTCTTTAGGCAACTTCGCACCCTCAGGCAATATTTCTATAAGCAACTCCATAATACGGTTGTAGCAATCTTGCGACATGTTAAAATCGGACTTGATGCTCAACAATCTTGTAACCACCTCCAACGGTGAATGATCCTCACAACCAGGATATAATGGAGTCCTTGCATTCTCCAGCAACTCCATGAACTGTGCAGCATCGGGGTTCGGTGCCTCCTCAGGTGCATCATGATCATCCGGATCGAAACTAGGCCCGGCCGCGTCAAAAACCATGTTCACCAACCCATCGTCGTAAGGAGCGTTGTTGTGGACATCCACATAAGGCTCGTACTCCGATGCTAAAGACACAAGTTCTCCGTGCTCGCTCCACTGATAGTAATTCGGCGTGAAACCCTTCGAGTACAAATGATACGTGACATCCACTTCTGGATGATATTTCAAGTTGCGACATCTCACACACGGACACTTAATTTTGGTACCGTCCATGTACTGAGGGAACGCCTTGGCAAACTGCAGGAACTGGTGTACACCCTCTATGAATTCATCCCGCACACCGCACATGTCATCAGGATGACGGTTGTACATCCAAGTACGATTCCGCAGATAGTAATTCAGCTCCATAATTCTGTAAGATAGATACATCAAGGTAGTGAATGATATGCAAGTGTCAAAGCTTTTCCGATGGATTGCATTTATCTTTTCATCCATTCATTCATGCATTGCATTTATCTTTTCAGTTTTGCATATCATTACCTACTATTATACATGCATACTTTATATATACATCAAGATAGTAATACTAGTTGATGTTCTGAAAAGGAGAGTGCGATGTCTAGTAGAGGATTCTTTTTTTTGAGGAGCTGTCATATCATGGAAGTCAATATAAAATAAAAGAAGTATACATGCAATTCTATATGATTTCTAGGCCAATCAAGGTCAAAGTCAACTATTGGTCAACTCGATCAACAATCTAGTAAAACAAGGCTAAACTAGGTCAATAAGACAACATCTTGGGTTACATTGGTCAACTGGATTACATTGGATGTGAAAATCTGTATCGTAAGACAAACTAAACATAATTAGTATATAATCATGTAACTGGTGGATCCGCTAGCTAGTAAGCCGGATGTACTTAATATCAGAGAGTATCAGATTAGTATCAGTATATAGGTTAGGTAGACCGTATCAAACGCATATCGGAATAGTAGGCCGAATAGGAGGCCGAGATAGTCGAATGAGAAGAAGGGAAGAAGGGAGGAGCAGATGGGTCCAGAGCCATGGTGGAGGAGGAGAAGTAACATGAGAGCAGTTTCCGCCGTAACATCTCCTGGCTCTGCTGGCAACTGAAGTCCAGATGCTACAAAGGACGATCCTTCGTTGAAATCGACTACAACACCCATCAGTTCAAGTTCATTCCTAGATGAGTATATTCCAATGCCATAGAGGAAGGTCAACAAACTGATGGCTTCTATGGCATTGGAATCTACTCATATAGGAATGAACTTGAACTGATGGGTGTTGTAGTCGATTTCAGCGAAGGATCGTCCTTTGTAGCATCTGGACTTCAGTTGCCAGCAGAGCCAGGAGATGTTACGGCGGAAACTGCTCTCATGATACTTCTCCTCCTCCACCATGGCTCTGGACCCATCTGCTCCTCCCTTCTTCCCTTCTTCTCATTCGACTATCTCGGCCTCCTATTCGGCCTACTATTCCGATACCGATACTTTGAACCTTGATCTTAACCCAAACCTATATACTGATCGATACTAATCCGCTACGCCCGATACTAAGTATATACGGTCGATACCGATAGCGATAGTCCGATACCGATAGCGATAGTCCGATACCGATAGTTCGATCGATACCGATAGTTCGATACCGATAGCGATAGTCCGATACCGATAGCAATAATTTAAAAGTTTATGGATTATGTGTTAATTAGTTCATGTTTTCATTTAGAGGTTATGCTCTAGTTTTCATCAAAGTCAATTCTTTTGTGTTTTGGATATGTTGTGTAGTTGTGATGGATGCTTCATATTTGTGATTCTGACTGACTTTACAGAATCTTTGACAATTGGGATATATTATATTATCTATGAAAGTTTTTATGGAAATGAATGTTATGTCTTGAACAAATGTGGAGAGTTGTGAATCTCCTACATTCTCCTACATTTTATAATTTAAAACCTATGGGTCTTACTATTCTACAAAATGAGCTCCTACATTTGAAATCTAGAATCTAGAAATTGGGATGAGCCTTACTAATGATGCTCTTAGGTAACATATTTAACAGATGAGATTTTCATGTTGCACTTACGCATTTTGTAGCTATAAACTGCTTAAGCAACAACATATTTAGAAGACCACCTATTCATGCAACTATCTCAAACTGACAATTATTTTGAGTAATCTCTTTCATTTCTATCGATACATGCCAAATATACTCTTTACCACATATAAAATAACACTAATACCCCGCTTTTCATCTCACACTAATAACTCACACACACATAATCATATACATACAAATACTAATCTAGTATTTCAAAACTCTCGACTTTGAAGAGTCATTTCTGTGTCAGTGTATACGACTCTCCTTGAAAGCTTTCATATTTGGTAGTAGACTACATTTTAAGTATTCTAGTATTTTTTTACCTTCGAAATAATTACTTAATTGACAATATTGTGTACGAATATTGTGTCGTGTCAGCCTGTCGTATCGTGTCTATGTCAGCACATCAGGAGGAGGGAGATAGGGTTAGGGTTTACCTTCCTTGGTCAGAATTGGGTCGGGGTCGGGGATGGAGCAGCGGCAGAGGGGACTAGTCGGGTCGACGTCGACGAGGAGACTTGACGGTGGAGGAGCGATGGAGGGTCGCCGGACGTCGCGGGAAAAGAGGTCACCGTGGGGAGGGGGTCGCCGCAGGGAGGGGGGTCGCCGTGTGGGGGGGTGGTCGCCGCGGGGGGGGGGGGGGGTGGTCGCCGAAGGAAGGGGACGCAAGAGGGACGAGGACACCAGTGGGCGAGCGGGGTCGCCGAGGTAGGGAACGAGGGAGAGGGGTGTCTCCGGAGGGAGGGGTCGCCGGGGGGAGGGGCTCGCTGGTGGGAGGGGGTCGCTGGTGGGAGGGGGTCGTCGGAGACGAGAGGGGGAAAGGGAGAAAGATTTGGGGCTCGAGCGGGAGAATAAAATTTTGGGTAAAAAAATGAAATCGATCTGGCCAGCAGAACCCTATATAAATATTTAGCGACGTCATACGAAGACGTCGGTAAACGTCGCTAATATCAGTGATTTTAGCGACGTTCACCGACATATCCACGACATACGTTTTTATAATACAAAACTTAGTCGCAATACGTCGTTGAACGTCGCTAATAGTGACGTATTGCGACGTTATAAATTTACGTCGCTAAATTGCTAAAATATAGCGACGTCTTTCATAAACGTCGCTAATTACGTCGCTAATATGACTTATTTTGGTAGTGATGCAGTGGTGGGACCGGGTCACTAGTGATCCGAGTTCAAATAAACCCCAACAAAATGCATCTTGTCCGTAGCCTTTTTTTTCCCTCTCGTCCTCATTGCAACACCTTTTTTTTAATTTTCCATTCGTGGCATTATAATTTCTGTTAGTCCCGGGGCTTGACCAAAGATGGAAAAACTGATGCATTCGAGATCTGAGAGTCACACAAAAACTTTGCAGTGATCAAACTCAAGATCTACGATGATACAAAAAGCCAAATAGCCAGATTACAATATGAAGGAGGTAAATAGAGAAGAGAAGATCTCTCGTTCTTCCTTGCAAACGTGTTGCAATTGGGACATAACGAGTTACAATAATCTAGAGAAAGATGAGATGAAGAAAAGTTGCTGGGGTGTCAAAACACCGTTGCTCAAAGCAAGATTCGCCCCACAAGAATTGCTTTCAGGAACCAGCAAGTTGAAGAACTTGTGGAACGCTCGAAGTCACCTCTGTTCTGACTCCTCGGATGGACTTGCAATGGCGGCAGCAGCTCCCTCTCTCTCTCTCTCTCTCTTTTCTGGCTTATAAAATTCGTAATAATACACAAAGGAGGCCAGAAGAGAGTATATATAGAGAGAGGGTGGAAACCCTAGCCGCCTCTTCAGTTATGAAAAGATTGAATCAAATCCCACAAAGATAGCAACGAAATTAATTCAAATTCTACAAAGATAGCAACAAAATTAATTCAAATCTCACAAAAAGTAGATCTGAATTAATCGCATTGAATCAGTTTTTTCATAACTGACTTGTAGCCTGCACAGCCAGCGGAGCCCTCCATGCGGTAGAAGCAGCAGCAGCCTGGCCGCATGAGCCGCATGGCCTCATGGCCGCAAGTGCCGCATGGACCACATGAGGCCGCATGAGTCGCATGAGCCGCATGAGACCGCATGTGGCCGCATATGAGCCGCATGCCGCATAAGACCGCATGGCCGCATATGAGCCGCATGACTGCTGACGTGCTAAGTGCAAAGTGCGCCAACAAAATGCCACATTATGCCTCATGAGCCCATGAGCCCGAGTCCGAGTCCGAGTCCAAGTCCAAGTCCGAGTCCGAGTCGCTAAGCCCCTTTGGGACTTAGCTCCAAATGGAATTAATCCAAGAGAATGACAAAAGCATTAATGCTTAATCCTTGGAGCCTTATTCTTACCTCCTAGTAAAATTACCCACATGGTTCCCTCCTTAGGGTCACCACCCCATGTGTATCTCTCAACAACACAACCAAGTACATATGTTGAGATAACTCATGGTGCATTTCCGATGTGGGACTAAACTTTTACAAGGCATGTTGAGAGCAAGCTCTCTCCATGTAAAGAAAGCACCAACAATCTCCCACATATCACAACATATATATGTGTCCAGGGTTGAGCGTTCCCTACAGTAACTGTCCATTTTGCATTAGGATAGATATCGCTGACGACTTGAATCTTCCCGCATGGGTTAAATAACAATGTGATACAAGAATGGACTACGCCTTGAATTTTGCACCATAATTGTAATTCTTTCCACTCACAAAGTGTAGTTACGTGTGCTTCTGGCTGCACATTAAAGGCCCTGTGCAGCCTGGTTTCAGTGTATAATTTTGGGCGTCTACAAGTTTACCCTCAAGAGACGGCCTGATATCTCTTTCCATACACTATAGGTGAGTTCTTTATTAAAGAGACATGGCATGAAGCCTTGCGCTTCCTTGCGGTGCTACGCCTTTATGACATGGCCTGAAGCCGAGGCATTACCCCTACCTGGGAACCTCATCGTAGTGTCATACTACTGTAGCATGAGGTCTCAGCCTCTTTGTAGTGCAAATCTACTCAGCATGAAGCCTAAGGCTTCCTTGCGGTGTTACGCCGCAACGACATGGCTTGCAAAGCCGAGGCTTTACCCCTACCTGGGTACCTCATCGTGGTGTCGTGCTACTGTAACATGGGACCATCCTCCCCTTTGTAGTGTTGTCTACAACTCTTTAATTACGTCATACAGCATTAGGCTACCTACCTATTTGCGGTGCTACGCCGCTATGACTTGGCTTGCAAAGCCGAGGCATTATCCCAGACCTGGGAACCTCATGGTGGAGTCACCCCACTGTAGCATGGAGTTTCACTCCTTGTAGTGCTGCTCTATCGTTCTTCCTGTAAAGCACACTAGGCATTCACTCTGCCTGAGAACTCATTAAGGCGTTTAAGCCAACCTTCCACATGATCTATTTTTTTGCAGAAAATACATAGTAGACAACAGTGGTTATGGGTCCGTATCCCTTCCATGTTCCAAAGAACAAGTACCCACTGTTACCTGATAGTTTCTCTAGTCAGTGATCCTCCTTTGAACCAAAAGTTAGATGCCTAGTAGATTTCTTTTTGAACTAATAGCATAAAACTTTATGGTATGATTACAAAGACACACTATCAGAATGCCTTCAAGCCCATTTTACAAGCTGTGTCATCGACCAACTGGCGCTTGAGGCCCTTTGTGAACGGATCTGTCAGGTTCTTCTGACTCCGAACATCAATCACTGCAATTACACTGCTTTTGATAAGATCGTGTACTGCCCTGTGCTTCAACCGTACAGTCCTCTTCTTTTCGTTGAAGAGGTCATTTGATGCCACCGCCGCAGTCGCCTGGTTGTCACAGTATATCGGTATCGTCGGTATCTGAGCCCCAACCACTGGAAGATCATACATGAGCTCCCGAAGCCATTCTGCTTCATCTGTTGCAGTTTCAAGTGCATAGAATTCAGATTCTATGGAGGAACGAGAGAGTATAGTCTGCTTCTTCGACTTCCACGATATAGCAGCCACCCAAGGAAAAGACATATCCTCCTGTGGATCTCTCGTTTTCCACCTCTGAACACCAGCTAGCATCACTGAAGCCTTCCACTACTGTCGGATACCCGTTGTAGTACAGTGCATATGTCTGAGTCTTCTTGAGATATCTCATCACCCGCTTCACAGCTTTCCAGTGCTCAATCCCTGGGTTACTTGTGAACCGACTCAGCATTCCCACGACGAAAGCTATGTTAGGCCTTGTGGCAGTGGTTGCGTACATCAAACTTCCGATAATGCTAGAATACTCCAGTTGCCTGACGCTTTCCCTCGAGTTAGGCTTCAGCTTCTGATCACCCCTGTATGGCATATCGATCCCTGGAAGATCCTTATACCCATAGCGTGTGAGCATCTTCTCAATGTAGTGAGATTGTGACAGCGCTACTCCAGTGTCTGTCCGGATGATCTTTATGTCCAAGATGACATCTGCATCCCCCAAGTCCTTCATACTGAACTTGGTTGAGAGAAACTTCTTTGTCTCCTTGACACAGTCTATATCCGTCCCTAGGATTAGCATGTCGACCACGTACAGACAAACGATGACTCCTCTTCCATCAGCGAACTTTGTGTAAACACATTTGTCCGTCTCGCTGACTATGTAGCTGTTTGCCCACGACCCGCATCCTGAAGAGGGGCACGAGTACGTGGTTACGTCCAGCCTACGCCGCAGTATCGGCGGTAGAACGCTGTATATAGGATCTGTAAATACTACGACTAAAACAGATAAATGTACCTGTACAGTATATACACTCCGAATGGAGGTGACATAGTAATACAGTCTCAATCACATATATCAATCTAAGGTAGATAGCATGGAAGGGAAAATACGATAGATAAAACAGGAAATGAGTCCAAGATCTACAAGTCAGAGCTATACACAAACATCCATGGTCTCAGAAAATATATAATAGATACTACAACTGACAGTGCTAGCTGGCTCGCAGGCCAGGCAAACCTAACTAGCTAAGCTACTCAGGGTGAGCAAAATCTAGTGGCTCTACCAACAAGCCACTGTCTAACTCTAATCCATCAGACTCAACCCCATAGTAGGTCGGACAATCAGCCTCTGAATCATCTGTAAAATTTGTCAACGGTATCCTGTCAGGAAAATGAGCAAGTACAAACACCAACAGCAGTTCCATATGAATTGATAAATTCTATAAGAGACAGTGTAATAAAATACAAGACAAAATCAACTGGAAATATATATCATGGTGTGAGTACTGAAAAGGGCGACGATATGAATGTATATAGGGCGACTTGGGAACTATTCGGAAAGCCGAGTTACAACCCCTAAACCAAACAAGGACTGGGGCTGTAACCCTTCTCCTGAACAGAACTTAGTCACCACAGATAAAAAATATAAAATGTGCCTTGAATTATTAGTGCGTCATGTGATCGGCTTGGGAAAAACATGTTCAGACCTTCCATCCGACCGGCTACGAACAAATAACAAGTGTGAAACAACAAGTGTGAAGATAAGGCCGGTCACCATGGAAAGTTATGAACAAGTAGCTATGGACAAGTGTCGAGTACAAGTGTGAAGCAACAAGTGGATATTTTGATCACACAACCACTAATAACTCCCCATCCCTGAATAGTATAAAGGATCCGGACATAACACGTCATGACACGAGATTTAAAAGCAGGTGATCAGCCCACTCCCAAGTCCATGTCTATACAAGTACAAATAACAAATCGAGTCATGTACCAATATACCAAGTAATCCGGGAACAACATCTCATGACAGGATCCAACCACTACTAAAATAACCCAGATTAGCGACGTCAGGAGACGTCGCTAAATACAGGAAATACGTCGCTAATAATAATTTGCGACGTATTTAGCGACGAAAAACCTACGTCGCTTATAGGCAAGTCGCAGATGGCAATTTAGTCGCTAAACGTCGCTATTTGCGACGTGTAGTTAATCGTCGCTAGACGTCGCAAAATGAGCGACAGATAGCGACGTATAAGTACGTCGCCAACATTGCGACGTAAAGCGACAACTAGCGACGCTTCAAAAGTTTATAAATGATGACGAGGCATGGCATCCACGTGGCCACGTGGGCAAAGTAGCGACGTATATTAGCGACGTCGGACGACGTAACGTCGCTAGTTAGCGACGTATAGCAACGTCTCACAGACGTCGCTATACGTCGCAGAACGTCGCTATACGTCGCTAATATAAAAAAAAATTAAAAAAAATATAATTGATATTTTTGTTATGCTGTGTGTCTGTGTTTACAGTGTGTGTGAAGTGCAGTGTTCGAACCATCGACAGTTTCGCTTACTGTTGTATGTTTTATCTTTGATAGAAAGAGCAACAGTTCAGGGTACACTTCTCAGAGCTTCCTCTTCACGTCCTTTACCTTCTCGGGAACCTTTACGACGTCCGAGAAAGTGAAGGACGTGAAAATGAAGCTCTCAGAAGTGCACCCTGAACTGTTGCTATTTCTATCCAAGATAAAACATACAACAGTAATCGAAACTGTCGATGGTTCCGAACACTGTATTTCACATTCACTGTAAACACAGACACACATCATAACAAAAATACACAATATATTTTTTAAAATTTCGGCAGCATCTCCTTTGTATATCAGATCATCGCTTATAACCCAGCGTAGGTATATTTGTCATCCCGTCGCAGATATCACAAAGTAAATAACACAATAAAAATAGGAGGCAGTGCAAAGTAAATATCACAGACACACATCCACACCACTTACCGGCGCTCGATCGTGCCACCTTGGCCTTCTCAGACCGCTCCTGGTACTGGCGCTCGCTGAATCTAGCCTTCATCGCAGTCCACTGCTCTGGCGTAATCCAACCCTGGATCGGACGTCCGGCGCGATCACGACGCTTCTGGTCGTCGATCGCATCACGGATGAGCTTGGCTATGACTACAGGAAATTGGCCCTCGATCCTCGCCGCCCGGTGTGGTGGATAGAAATAGGTCCTCTACAAGAAGTAAAATACAAAAGTTGTATAATATACACAAATGATTATTAAAATTTAAAAATAAACAAATTTTTTACCTTGAAGTGGGCGAACCAAAAGGCCTTCCTATCTGCGGGAGCATCTGAGTAGTTGAGCCAAGGCCCACCATAGTTCTGCCTCACAAATGTCCCCAGCTGTCTCTGTATTGCAGAAGGCCGATATCTATACAATAATAATTTTTCATGAATATATATGTACATATAATCATTTAAGAAATATATAATAATTAATTAACTTACTTCATAGGCCCGTCCGTCCAAATCTCCATACGCGTCTCGCCCGGGGGAGCGCATGGAGGGTCGCTCTCACCTCCTGCCTGGGCAGGATCAGTCTGATCGCCGTCCTCTATATGATCGGCGTGGGCTCCCTCCATAGAGCCGTCGACAGTAGGAATGCTGGACGGGGGATCAGGGATGCTGGACGCGGGATCAGGAAGGTTGGACGACGAGGGAGGAGTCGCCAACCTGCTAGAACTGCCCTGTCCCGGTAATGGACCGGGAACAGGAAGGCTGGACGACGAGGAAGGAGTCGCCAACCTGCTAGAACTGCCATGTCCCGGTAATGGACCGGGAACAGAACGGTACACTGGCGTACTCGGAGATGAGGATAAGGGTACGGAACTGCCCTCTCCATCCCCAGCCCGAGGCTGACGGGGCTGCCTAATATATAATCCTCTGCGTCGTCCAGATGGTCTAGTCATACCTGACAATAAAACATATGACAATAAAACAAAAAAACATATTTGTACGATAGACATCACAGATTTTTGAAAAATATCATAGTCAAAAAGTGTCACTGAAGTGTCAATAAAAGTGTCAATAAAGTGTCACTGAAGTGTCACAGATTTATATGATAGAAGTGTCACTAAAGTGTCAAATATGATTATAAAACAAACGTACAGATTTAATCCTCTTCTGAAAATTCATCTAGTTCGTTTAGCTCATCTACTTCTTCTTCTTCTTTTTCTTCTTCTTTCTCCTCTACATCTTCACTTTCATCTGCATCTTCCTCTTCGGATAATTCTACTTCTTCTACACAATTAGATGTGTAATAGGAAACTTCCGTCGTGTCCACTTCTATAATATTTGTTACAAGAGGTAGTTCATCCTGTTGATAAGCTATATCGTCAACCTCAAAGGTATTTCTAGCTTTGGTCTTGCATACTGCCCACCAGTCCGACCTTGTTGTTCCCCGTTTAGGATAACTTGTGAAGTACACGAGCTGAGCCTGACTTGATAGGACAAATGGTTCATAGGCTTGATATCGACGCCGATAGTTTATATCAACAAGACCGTGCTTGTCTACTTTCCAACCTTGACCTTCAATCGGATCGAACCAATCACACCTGAATAACACAATCTTAGCAGGCTCTATTCCATAACTATATGTCAGCTCCACAATCTCCCGTAACACGCCATAGAAATCGTTGCCCGTATCAACATCTTTGTAGTTCGAAGATCTGATACACAAACAGCTGTTTTTGGTGGAATCGAGATCCACAAAGTTGTCTCTGATCGGGCAAGTTGTTGACTTGAACCTAAACCCATTAACACAGTAGCTTGGCCATATTTTTGCAGCATAAATTGGTCCCTTGTCTAGCGTTCTAATAGACTCATTCTCAAGTCTTGCGTATGGACGATCGACCTAAATACCACGAAAGAAGCAATTAAGCTCATTCTCAATCAAGTGCATATACAAAAAGGTAATTACAGAGTTCTCAAGTCTTACATATGCACTCAACCATGATGGAAAATAACGCCTCATTTCTTGTTCTAGTTCTTCTTCTGTTATGTGTGGCCTACCCGACCTCACATCATCATTAAATATGCTGAAAACAACATCGTTCAATTAATGTAATAGTATAATAATTAATACTATTAAAATAATATAGACGTATTAATTACTTACCCCTCCAGTTTCTCTACTTCCTCCTCGTCGCAGTTGAGTAATACATACACCTGAGCAGCCCTTAGCTCATCATCGTTCAAATATCTCTTTTTTATCTTACCCGATGGCTTTCCTGGAGCATTGAATACCTTCAGTATTGTATCATTACTTTCATGATCTCCCTCGTCGTTTCTGGAAGCTCTCGTTCTATTAGTTGCAACATGAGGCTTGAAATACATCGAACAAAAGTTTGTAATCTCCTCAAGAACATAGGCTTCACAAATAGAACCCTCGACCCGTGCCTTATTTTTCACCTTTCTTTTTAGGTGATTCAAATGTCGCTCGAACGGGTACATCCATCGATATTCGACGGGTCCACCAACACGTGCCTCATAGGATAGATGAATCGGCAAATGCTCCATAGAGTCGAAGAATCCAGGAGGAAACACCCTTTCTAGCTTGCATAGTGTTACCGCAATGTCCTTCTCTTGCTTTTCTAGACGATCAACGAGCAATTTCTTAGAACAAAGATCCCTGAAGAATATGCTAAGCTCCGTCAATGGATCCCAAACTGCCTGCGGTAAGAATTCCCAAAATGCAATCGGAATTAACCTCTCCATGAATACGTGACAATCGTGGCTCTTCATACCCGTCAATTTGTTTTCCTTCGGATCGACACATCTTCTCATATTTGACACATATCCGTCTGGAAATTTTAGGCCCTGGATCCACCGACAAAGTCTCACTTTATCCTCCTTGTCCAGCAAAAAAATTGACTTCGGAAGGAACTGTTTTCCATTTTGCTGTATCAAATGCAACGCAGGGCGTTTGCATATTTCTTTTAAGTCCAACCTGGCCTTGGGATTGTCTTTCGTTTTTCCCTTTACGTCCATCACAGTATTAATTATGTTATCAAACACATTCTTCTCAATATGCATGACATCAAGATTATGTCTGATCAGATTGGTACTCCAGTATGGCAGATCCCAGAATATGCTCCTCTTTGTCCAGTTATGAACTCTACCAAATCCATCGCACTTGTACCCAGTTGTAGGATCTTCGATAGCACTTGGAAAATCTTTAACCTCCTCCCATATCGTGTCTCCGCACCACCTTGGCGGTGGATCACCCTTCTCTACAACGCCGGCACGGAAAGCATTCCTGTTCCTTCTGAACGGATGATCTTTTGGCAGAAATTGCCGATGACAATCAAAGAAGCACGGCTTTCCGCCGTATTTCAAGCGAAAAGCCTTACTACGGTCCATGCAATACGGACATGAGAGACGGCCATGAGTGCTCCATCCAGATAACATTCCATAGGCCGGAAAGTCGTTGATGGTCCACATAAGGGTTGCCTTCATCTGAAAATTCTGCTTCCTGGAAACATCGTACGTGTTAGCGCCTACTTCCCATAACTGATTCAACTCATCTATCAAAGGCTGTAAGTACACGTCAATGTTCCTCTTGGGATTGTTCGGACCAGGAATTATAACGGTTAGAAACATGTACTGAGTCTTCATGCACATCCAAGGCGGTAGGTTATACGGAGTAACAATCACAGGCCAGCACGAATACTGGGATCCCGAAAGACCAAAAGGAGTAAAACCGTCAGAAGATAGTCCCAACCTGACATTTCGCGGATCTGAAGCAAAATCTGGATACACTCGATCAAAGTGCTTCCACGCTTCTCCATCGGATGGGTGATCCAATACTCCTTCAATCTGTTCTCGCATGTGCCAACTCATATTTTCGGCCGTCTCTTTCACCATAAATAATCTTTGCAACCGCGGCGTTAAAGGCAAGTAGTGCATTGAATCGGTCGGTCTTCTTGTACCGGTAGACCTTCCTGTACTAGTTGTCTTATAGCGATCAGCACCACAAAATCTGCACACATCTGCGTCCTTGTCGTCTTTGTAGTACAGCATGCACCCATTGCGACAGGAATCGATTTTTTCGTATCCCATCCAGAGCGATCTCACCATCCTCTTAGACCGGTAGAAGTCTTTAGGCAACTTAGCACCCGCCGGCAAGATCTCTATAATCAACTTCAACACTCGGTTGTAGCATTCTTGCGACATGTTAAAATCTGACTTAATGTTCAACAGTCTCGTAACCACCTCCAACGGTGAATGATCCTCACAACCAGGATACAATGGAGTCCTTGCATTCTCCAGCAACTCCATGAACTGTGCAGCATCGGCGTTCGGTGGCTCCTCAGGTGCATCATGAACGAAACTAGGCCCCGCAGCGTCAAAAACCATGTTCATGCACCCGTCGTCGTATGCATGATTATCTGAAACAAAATTAGGTCCCGCATGCATATACGGCTCAACGTAAGGCTCCGGCTCTGATGCTAAAGACACAAGTTTTCCGTGTGCGGTCCACTGATAGTAATTAGGCGTGAAACCCCTCGAGTACAAATGATATGTCACTTCCACTTCTGGATAATATTTCACGTTATGACATTTCACACACGGACACTTAATTTTGGTGCCGTCCATGTACTGAGGGAACGCCTTAGCAAACTGCAGGAACTGCTCTACTCCCGCTATGTATTCATCCCGCACACCACACATATCATCAGGACGACGATTTTACATCCATGAACGATTCCGCAAGTAGTAATTCATATCCATTTGAAAATAATTCTGCAAAGATGGACACACATTATCCAACAGGCACAAATTCGTATATAATGTCTTATTATGGGACACACATTAGTAGCGGACAGTTACTAATAACAATGATATTGACCGATACCGATACGGTTTGGCATATTTCGATCCGATACAGACCGATACCAAATATTGACCGATACCGACATTGGCATGTTCCGATACTATACAGACCGATACCGATACCAAATATTGACCGATACCGACATTGGCATGTTCCGATACCGATACTATACAGACCGATACCGACATTGGCATGTTCCGATACTATACCGACATTGGACAGTTACTAATAACAATGATATTACCCAACAGGCCGATACCGATACGGTTTGGCATGTTCCGATCCGATACAGACCGATACCAAATATTGACCGATACCGACATTGGGGGTCTTTGTTCCGGTCAATTCAGCAAAACCAATCGGTAAGGATGACTACTATTTCATATAATTTCAAAACTACTAAGAAATAACGCTGAAATACTTAAAATTATGCCTAAATGTATAAAATATATGTTTTTAAATGTAAATAATTTATTAATAATTATTTGTTTTTCGATGCCAAAGTTCGATACTCCGATACGATACCGCCGATACTACCGGTATCGCCGATACCAATACTCATAGGAATAGTCCGATACCGATTCCGATATCGATATTGTGAACCTTGGGTATATATCGTCAACATTTCAGATTCTTAAAATGAATTTCAAATGGATTTCAAATGAATTTCAAATGAATTTCAAATGGTATATATCCCTACATTTTGTGAATCCCTTGAACAAAAAATAAAATCCTATAATGTGAAGTAGGCATGCACGAAGAAAATTTCTTTTCGAGCCAACAAGATTTGTAACGATCCTAACATTTGGAAAGAATCAACATCACCATTATATATCATAATAAATCACAAACATAAGCAAGGAAAGGAAGTAGTTAACATGGCATTGTCTTCCAAAGTTCAAAATGTCATGAGCCCGGTTCATGTCCCGCTCTTACTGCTACTACTACACCTACTTCGGTCCATTTGAGTCACATCTATTCTCTCTTTTCTTTCTTTTTTTCTTTTTTCTTAGTACCACTTGCAATATGTGACAGAGAAATCTATCGACCAATATTAATGGCAGTAGACCAGCATTCAATGGAGACCAAGAGGAAGAGCGAGAGAAGCAACAAAATCGTACTCGATAAAGAAAAGTGGCAGACTGTACCCACCCCAACCCTCCCCTGCCTTCCCTCCCCCCTCCCCCCCTCCACCCTCCCCTGCCCCCCTCCCCATACCCCTGCACCCACCCCAACCAAAATACACACTTCACCCCTGCCCCCCTCCCCCTACCCCTGCACCAACCCCAACCCTCCCCTGCCCCCCCTCCCCCCTCCCCCCCTCCCCCCTCCCCTGCCCCCCCTCCCCATACCCCTGCCTTCCCTCCCCTGCCCCCCTCCCCCTGCACCCACCCCAACCATGCCCCCCTCCCCCTACCCCTGCACCCCCCGGGTACCCCCACCCCTCCCTCCACCCTTCGACAGTAAGACCCCTGTGAAACCCATTATTTTTGTAGCAATTTATTTAAATAGAATGTTGTGTTATTAATTAACGTTTTCAAAAAAATTATTATTATTATTATTAAATATTTTTGGTGTGAAAAAGAATTTCGAAAATTATAACAACTTGGCTTTTTTGACTTTCGGACCCAGACCCGAGTTCGAGCCCAGACCCAGGCCTGAGCCCGTTTCCTTCTTTCTCAATTCTGATTATTTTGGTTTAATCTTTATAAAAAAAAAATTAATTAAATGTTGGCTGGTCCCGTAGGACCAGCACTCCATCACAGAAATGGTAAACCATTACTTAGTCCCTTCCTATTCTAAACCCCCAACTCCACCTTATAACTCCTCAAACCCCTTCATTTCCGTAACTCCCCTCTCCACTCCTATCTTCACGTTCACAGAAGAAGAGATATAACCCACTCTCTCCATCTTCAGGAGAACCCCATCACAAAAATCAACTCCTCTCCTCTCTCTTATTACTCGAACTCACCCAACAGAGAAGAGAAAACTCCATTTCTCTTCATTTCCCTTTTACTCACAAACCCATTTTTCCCACCTAACTCCACCTACCCCCGAGCCCTAGCTCGGCCGACCGAAGTCCGACCACCCTCGCGGCGAGCTCCGTCCGCGCGCCCCTTCCCGTCGGCCCTTCGGCGACCGCGAGCACCTATCGCGCCGCCCCCTGGCCGTGCCTCCGGCGACCACCGATCCGCCCCGTCGCCGTTTCCCCGCGCGGCCACCCGCGACCGCCCAGACCAGCGCCGCCCCTTGTGCGGCCGAGTCCGGCGACCCCCTCCGCGGCTCACCGCCGTTCGCCGGCCAAGCAGCGCCCCTCTCCGCGCCGCTGCCGTCCGCGACCCGAGGCGCGACCCCCGCGCCGAGCACCACCCCCGGCGGAGCTCCTCCCCGCTGCGGTTTCCGCGCTCCTCCCGGCGGACCCCCGCCGTCAGCGCCTCCGCGCGACCGGCCCGCGCCGCCGTGCGCGCCCCCTTCTCTTCGGCGAGGCTGTCCTAGCCAGCCATCCCGAGCCACCCTGAGCCACCCCGTCCAGCGAGCCCTTCCGGCAAGGTCCAGCACCTCCCCGCGTCAGTGCGCCCTTCCTGCGAGCTGCTGCCGCTTTCAAGCGGGTCAGATCTGCTCGCGAGCTTTTTCCAAGGACTCCCCTCTTCCGCAGACCCTTTCCGTGCCCCTCTTCTGTGCTTGGCCGAGTTCGGATCTGCGAGGCGTTGCTGTCCAGATCTTCGACCTGCTGCCGAACTTAGTTTCGGATTATTCCCAAGTTTTTCCTGCGGCTCCCCGCCAACGGAATCTGGTAATTTCTGGATAATCACAGTAGTTCGTCCCCCGTAGAGTCGATGATGATAGATCGGTCCCCCGGTTCCCTCTCGGGAATCCGGTTAGCTGCGTATATTATCGTTTAGCTGCGTTAGATTATTTTCCTGTGTTGCCTTGGTGTGATTTGGTTGGATTATGAGATTCCCGGACTTTTCGGGAATTATTCGGTGGAGTTGGAATTATTTTTCTGTGGCTTGGAATCATTTTGGTGGATATTTCTGTGGATTATTTTGGGTTGGAAAATATTTGCAGGAATTTGTTGGCGCACTTTCCAGTTTTGGGTTTGTCCCGAAAATAGAGGAAGTGCTGCCCAAATTTTTACAAAAACTATATTTATATTGATTTCAAAATTGGCTTTCGAAAATGAATTTCTAAACTGATTTTTCGGGCGACGACCGTACCGGTCTGTGGGCCCCGGCGAAATGTAAACGCACCGGTCCGACCGGGCGTTGTGGTATTAGCCGAATTTTGAGGAATGGACCGAGTCTGAGACTCTTAGTTTCATTTTTAATTATTTTATTTAACATTTTGGCTATTTATTATAGTCATTTAATTTCTGCACTTTATTTAATATTTCAGTCATTTTCTCTTATTTAATGTAAAAGAAAATTGTACAGGGCATAAGCCCACCCTAGGACCATTAGCTGTGCCAATGTATTGTGTAGCATAGTTTTATTTTATTTTTATTTTTCTGGTGGATGTGATTTGGGTGGTTGTGATTAGACGCATAATCGTAGCTAGAGCGTAATTTACTGATTAATTAAGAATTAATTAATATGGATAAAATATTAGAAAATAACTAGTTCACGATTTATCACTAAAGAAAAACTGTATTTTTATATGTATATTACAAAAACTCAAAGTTTTCCAAAGTTAAATTGATTCTCGTGTATTTCCAAATAATCCAATTAACCGGCTTAATCAACGCACGTAGTTGCGACGTAATCGTTAGCTGTAGATTAATACAACTTAAAACCTGACTAGGACTTACTACTAGAGATTGCAACTAGCACACTTAGTCTGGTTATACAAAGGTTCTAAGTCGAGTTCTCAACTGTAGGAACTCGAAGTTACACCTGACGTTCCTCCTCGGTACCGACTCGTCTATCCAGTCATTCTAAAACAAAGGCAAGTGCAGTTATGTCTATTTGGTAATTTATCTAGTAATTGTTTTATTGCAATTTTAAACCACATTGCTACACGGAACTCTCTCCTAGAGTTCGAATATTGACTCATTGATTGAATCTGATTGACTCGGGATATTGGGGGAGTAGTGTAGCGTCTATGACCAATACCCCTATATTGCATCATTGATTGTGCGAGCTGATTCCTCCTATACACGAGGATAGGCCGGACCGTATCATTAGGATATAATTGAATCATCCCAAGCCGGTCATAGTTCGTTACCTACTCAAATCACATTGTTTTCAATTGTAGAATTGTTGAAAAATATTGTTAAAGTATTTCAAATTGTTTAACATTGCAAATTTCAAATTATTATTTGAATTATTGGATATTCGTAATTGTACTTTGCTCCCTCCTGACTGGAGACCCAACATTTTAGGTATCGTTGATGATGCTTTGTTCCACGGTATTTTTCCTGAGATTCCAACTAGAGGACGATGATCTCGAGACTGATGAGCTGGATGCCTAGATTTTTCTTCTTCTTTTATAATTCATGATGTTGTGGAAAACAGTGTATTACAGATGTATCTTTCATTTTATTGTAAAAAGTTTTTTTTAAACTATTCGAATTATTAAAGTTGTGACAATTAGACTGTGTTGTTTATTTACCTGCATGAGTGATACAGCTTACTGCCGCCGTCTCAACAACGGTGCAGGCTGGGCATGATCCGGTTCGACCCAATTATTTGGGATCGGGTCGTGACAACCCCCCCACCCCCTGCACCCAACCCCACCCCTCTCTTCCCCCTCGACAGAAAGACCACCCCAGCAGCTAGGGTTAGAGTTCTCGTGTCCGTGTCTGTGTCTAGATAGCTAGGGCTAGGGTTAGGGTTTACCTGAGGAGGGTGGCTTCGTCGGAGGATGGAGGCGGCGAGGAGGGTGGCTTCGTCGGAGGAGGAAGCGGCGAGGAAGGCTCCTTCGTCGGAGGAGGGAGGCTGGTCGCCGGAGGGAGGGCTCAACGGGCGAGCGGGGTCTCCGGGGGGAGAAGGGGGAGGGTCTCGCCGGAGGGAGTGGTCGCCGGAGGGGGAGGGTTCGCCAGGGGGAGAGGGGAGAGCGGGAATAAATTTTTGGGTGAAAATTTTGGGATTTCGATCGGGCCAGGAACCCTATATGAAATAAAACAGCGACGCCTACATGAAACGTCGCTAAACGTCGCAAGCCAGCGACGTAAATTATACTACGTCGCTACTCAGCGACGTACAGCGACGTGTAGAACAAGACGTCGCTATATGCAATTATCAGCGACACGTATTTCCGCCGTCGCTAATATACGTCGCTATTTAAGCATATTTTAGTAGTGAACATATACTAGTCCGTGAAATATCGTGTCTGGAAATCAAGTAAGACACTACAACTGAATCGGATATAGCAGATATTAAGACAATAAAAACTATCAGTAAATGTACTCGCCTGTGGTCCTGAGCTGATAGGGTGAACAGACGCTCAGAGTGATCACAGACCTAAAATAAGATACTATGAGTCAAACAGGGCTTAATACTGAAAAAGGAAACTAATATAATCCAAATTAATCCTAACCAAAATAATTAGCCTAGTCACTAACTAAAATATCTAACATGTGGGCCATGGCTAACTACTGTGTGGGCCCGCTAAGGTAAACACTACCCCGGGTCCCCGTTTCAAGTCGGATTGAGCTGAAATTCGAACCCGATTCAAATAACCCCAAAATAATACAATAAATAAATAAATAATTCCAAAATAATTTAAAAATAAAAAATGACAAAAATACCCCTATTTCTGGAAACTGGGGGTGACATGTTTGCACTAATAACTTTGTCAAACTTCTCATGCCACATCTTGGGAGCTTGCTTCAAACCATACAATGATTTTACCAACTTGCAGACTTTGTCTTCAAGACCTTTGACGACAAATTCATCTGGCTGTTGCATGTAAATCTCTTCGGTCAGCTCCCCATTCAGGAATGCTGTCTTTACATCCATCTGATGTATCACCAACTTATGTATAGCAGCTAGAGCGATTAACATTCTGATGGTGGTCATCCGAGCTACTGGAGCGTACGTGTCAAAGTAGTCTATCCCCTGTTTCTGAGAAAATCCCTTGGCTACCAGCCTGGCCTTGAACTTGTCAATAGTTCCATCTGCCTTCATCTTCTTCTTGAAGATCCATTTACATCCGATGGACTTTTCTCCTTCAGGTAGATCTACCAACACCCATGTGTTATTAGAGGTGATAGAGTCAAACTCGTCATTCACTGCCTCCTTCCAAAAGATAGCATCTCTGGTCTTCATCGCCTCATCATAGGTAAGCGGATCTTCTTCCACATGATAGGTGACAAAGTCATCTCCGAAGTCTTTAGATCTCCTCGCTCGCTTTGCTGACGGCTCTGCGAGTTATGGTACAAGAGTTGTTTCATCAACAACAGCTTCTTCTTGGACTACTGGTCCATATGAGATTTCAGTCTCATTTACACCTACATCATTTTCCGGAATGTTCGAAAGAACAATATTTTTGTCTTTTGCAAACTTGTCCTCAAAGTATTCAACATCGTGAGATTCGATGATATGATTTGACTCAATATCAAGAAATCTCCGAGCATCACTCTTCTCGGCATACCCCAAGAAGATCGCCTTCATAGTCCTTGTCCCTAGCTTCTGAATCTTCAGATCTGGGAGCTTCACATACGCCAGACACCCCCACACTCGAATGACATTCAAGTTTGGTCTGACTTTGAACCAGAGTTTATGAGGAGTTATGTCCGAAGTTGCATATGGCACTCTATTCAGAATAAAAGTGGCCGTTAATACAGCTTCTCTCCAGTAGCATTTTGGAAGACCTGCAGTAAGCAGCATTGAATTCATCATTTCTATTAATGTTCGGTTCTTCCTCTCTGCTACTCCGTTGGATTGAGGAGAATATGGAGCAGTAGTCTCGCATATGATTCCATGTTCTTTGCAGAACGATGCGAAGTCATGAGACATGTACTCCCCTCCTCGATCACTTCTCAACCTCTTGAGTTGTTGTCCAGTCTGCCGTTCAGCTTCGGCCCTGAACTCTCTGAACTTCTCGAAAGCTTCGTCTTTAGTCTTGAGCAAGTAGACGAACGCATATTTTGAGAAGTCATTGATGAAGGTTATGAAATACTTCATCTCGGCCTTCGTGGAGAAATGTTTGAAGTCACAGATATCGGAGTGTACCAACTCCAGAAGATCTGTGCTTCGATTGACCCGATGAAAGGGTTTCCTTGTGATCTTCGTCTGAGCACACACTTCACCCTTCTCCACCTTACCCCCACATTTGGAGATAAGTCCTAGACTAAACATTTTATTAATTCTTTTACAATGAACATGTCCTAGTCTATTATGCCACAACTTAAGAGAATAATCAGAAAATGCAACTGCATTAATGTCATTAAACTGGTTGACAAGCTGAATTTTAAACATTCCTTCGGTTTGATAAGCCTTCCCGAAGTATGTTCCTTTCTTGGACATCACCATCTGACCAGCATTGATGTCCATCCTCAAGCCTGCGTTGCAGAGCAGGCTTCCAGAGATCAGGTTCTTGGCAATCACCGGAACATGCTTCACACCTTGAAGCGTCAGAGGGTTCCCAGAAGTGAGTTTCAGCTCCACAGTCCCGATCTCCAGAACTTCAGCTTGGGCCTGGTTTGCCATGACAACCTTCTCAGATATCGGCTGGTACGTGACGAACCATTTCTTGCCAGAACAGACATGGCAAGTTGCACCAGTGTCTATCCACCAGTCAGAGTCAACCCCCACAGTTGTGACCTGTGCGATCATAGCAACAATGTTAGAAACCAATGATCACCTTACTAGGCTCACCTTTCTCTGATTGTTTAGGCTTGGATCTGCATTCACTCTTGTAGTGGCCTTTCTTGCCACAATTGAAACAAGTCACGTGGGACTTGGACTTCTGTTGCTTGAATGAAGGACCCTTCACTTTTAGATTAGTGAAGTCCTTCTTCTTATGATGAGAAGCCGCCTGCTTCTCCTTGGGATCTCTCGTCTGCACTAGATTGGCCTTAGCCAACTGTTTAGACAGAGTGTCCATCTTCTGTTGGGAACGCATCTCGTCCTCAACATGGATCTCTTGAAGTAGATCTCCCAAGCTAATGTCTAGCTTCTTTCTTAGCATCCTTGCATAGAAGGTACTCCATCCAGCAAGAAGTTTTGAGACGATCCCTCCAACGACAAACTTGTTGGGAAGGGGCATCTCTTCGTCTTCCAGTTTCTGACGCAGCTTCAGAAATTCCTTCACCTGTGGCAACATGGACTTCTCGTCCTCAAAGAGCACTTTGTGATATTTTTCAACCACAAACATCTTGCTCATGTTCCTGTCTTCTTCATACAGTTTTTCCACAGACTCCCATATGTCTCTGGCAAATTCCTTCTTCGAGTAGGATTCTGCCAGGGAATCCTCCATAGCATTCAGGATGAGAAGCCTGCAGATGCTATTTTCCCTTCTCCATTTGGCCTGGAGTTTGGTAGCCGCATTGATTGCTGCAGTAGACCCAGTGTCTGGAACAGAAGGTTCTTCCTCCAACAGTACATGATCAACGTCTTTGAGTTGAAGAGTTAGATAAACCTTCCTCTTCCAGACTTGATAATGCTCTCCATCGAACTTTTCCAACTTGCAGTAGTCCGATTGGACGAGCGAAGCATTAATGTTTTCCATCTACAAGAATCTTGCTTTGAGATTGTTAGTCCCGGGGCTTGACCCAAGATGGAAAAACTGATACAATCGAGATCTGAGAGTCACACAAAAACTTTGCAGTGATCAAACTCAAGATCTGCGATGATACAAAAAGCCAAATAGCCAGATTACAATATGAAGGAGGAAAATAGAGAAGAGAAGATCTCTCGTTCTTCCTTGCAAACTTGTTACAATTGGGACAGAACGAGTTACAATAATCTAGAGAAAGATGAGATGAAAAAAAGTTGCTGGGGTGTCAAAACACCGTTGCTCAAAGCAAGATTCGTCCCACAAGAATTGCTTCCAGGAACCAGCAAGTTGAAGAACTTGTGGAACGCTCGAAGTCACCTCTGTTCTGACTACTCGGATGGACTTGCAATGGCGGCAGCAGCTCCCCCTCTCTCTCTCTCTCTCTCTCTCTTTTCTGACTTATAAAATTCGTAGTAATACACAAAGGAGGCCAGAAGAGAGTATATATAGAGAGGGTGGAAACCCTAGCCGCCTCTTCAGTTATGGAAAGATTGAATCAAATCCCACAAAGATAGCAACGAAATTAATTCAAATCCCACAAAGATAGCAACGAAATTAATTCAAATCCCACAAAAAGTGTATCTGAATTAATCGATTGAATTAGTCTTTCCATAACTGACTTGTAGCCTGCACAGTCAGCGGAGCCCTCCATGAGGTAGCAGCAGCAGCAGCCTGGCCGCATGAGCCGCATGGCCGCATGGACCGCATGAGGCCGCATGACTGCTGACGTGCTAAGTGCGCCAACAAAACGCCACATTACGCCTCATGAGCCCGAGTCGTTTGGGGCTTAGCTCCAAATGAAATTAATCCAAAAAAATGACAAAAGCATTAATGCTTAATCCTTGGAACCTTATTCTTACCTCCTAGTAAAATCACCCACATGGTTCCCTCCTTAGGGTCACCACCCCATGTGCATCTCTCAACAACACAACCAAGTATATATGTTGAGATAATTCATGGTACATTTCCGATGTGGGACTAAACTTTTACAAGAAATGTTGAGAGCAAGCTCTCTCCATGTAAAGAAAGCACCAACAATTTCTTTGTCTATATTACTAATTCACCTTCTCTATTACTATTAAAGTGCTATCTAAAGTACTGATCAGAATTCTTTTGGAATTTATTTGTCTATTGCTCATTTAACAATTTGGGGACAAATTTGTTTCGATGACAAATATATAATTTAAATCAACAAAGCTGTAAATTAACATCAACCAAAATAATTAAGAAAAATAGAAATTACATCAACCAAAACTGTAAATTAACAACACCGCTGCTGATTTTGTTAGGACAAAGAAGGAAAAAAATAGGATTTTTTGACTTTCATCCCACTTATTAATATGAATTTGTACTTGCATCCCACTTTTTAATTTTATTTGACTTACATCCCACTTTTGTCACGAAAAATATTTTTCGTGACAAAACGAATACTTTTCGTGACAAAATAAATACTTTTAGTGACAAAAAGTGGGATGTAAGTCTAAAAAAATTAAAAAGTAGGATGTAAGTACAAATGCATATTAATAAGTGGGATGAAAGTCAAAAAATCCCTAAAAAAAGAGTCCGCCTACTACCGAGATATATTTTGAACATCTTTTTACTATTTTACCACTGTTTCTTGCATAATATGCATATTTTAAAGGGTGTTCCATGCATAACTAAGTTATAGAACGAAGATTTACAAAGTTTTAATTTTGTAAAAGTGAACCACATGCCCATAATATTTACAAATTTTTGGCCGAAATATCTTATTAGGTATTACTCCGCCTAGGCGTCCGCCTACGCCGCCTATGCCGCCAAACCTCCGTTGGCCGCCTACTCCAATGTCTACCGAAAAGCGGTGCGGAGAAAGACTGCCTACCGTCTAGGCGGTCGCCATTTAGAACACTGGCTTCCGCAGAATGGAGTAGCTCCACAGAATATAGTTGCGTCGCGGAATACATCAACTCCGCAGAATATAGTAGGGGTGAGCGTTCGGTTTATTCGGTTTCAACCGAACCGAATTAGCCAAAGCCGAATAAACCAAAATTCTAAAAATGTAAAACCGAAACCGAACCGAATTAGCAAAACCGAAACCGAACTGAATAATAAATTCGGCTTATTCGGTTTATTTGGTTTGTTCGGTTGAAATTAATGGATCGGACCCAAAGTTAGGATCGTAGTTAAATTATATTAAAAATTATAATTTTTATATTGAATTTCAAAGTTATGCACAAAGTTGGACTAGTTGTTAAATTATCAAAGTTGAAATTCAAAATATATACATAGAATTATTGTTTTTAAAATATATATATTTTTAATTCGGTTCAATTTTAGGTCTAAAACTGAATAATGCTCACCCCTAGAATATAGTTGTGCAATGTATTGCAGCAGCTCCGCAGAATACAGCTGCAATGTATTAGAGCAGCTCCCTACTTTCTATCTGCACTTTCCACTTAATATCTCACTTTCTTCCCAATTTCTTGAACCAAAGATATGTTGTTGCAACACTAGTTGAAGATACACTCTCACTTGTTCATTCCTTTTCTTCAGCATATAACTAGAAACCAAATCCCAAAATCAGAATTACAAGAGTCCTAGGCAAATTTTCGTACAAGGCTGGCCCAGGAATAAGTCAGACAAGACTTCCGGCTTTGGACAACCCCCAGGTTCAGCATGACCCCGCAAGAGGTCAGCTGGTCGGGGTCACAGGTGACCCTCCAGGATCGGCCCACAATAAGGGTCAAGCGAGAACCAAAACTAGCTCCGGATAGGACAACCCGATCTCGTGGACCGGCTCTGTTTCCACGCGATACTAGAAAATACATATCAAAATCAGTTTTATCACAACTTTTTTTTTTTCCAGAATAAAATTACAAACACAGCATCAACCTCCATCAATCATGATGCTACTTTCTAGTTTTATGCTGAAAGAAGAAAGTTGTGATAAGAATAAGCATAATTCTGCCTCCATTTCATATATATGAAGTATTGATACATACAAAGATACAATGTCAGAAAGTATTGGTACAAACAAATTCAGTTAGTTTGTTGTCAAACTTGAACCATCTCCTCCAGTAGGGATATAAACCCTACAGGCCGTGTTCCTTGCGAAACCGAGTTCAAATAGGAGCCGTCTTCGCCTACTAGATCTCTTGTACTTGTCACAAACTTGAACCACTGGCTCTCTGGACTGCAGGTAGTGCCATTCTGGCTCAGACACTTGCACGGATTCGTCACAAGGGCGCCGTCAGGATCGACATCCAGGCAGAGGGCGCCACCGTCGCCAGGCAGCTGCGACGAGAGCTGCATTCCGGAGTCGGATATCTGCTCCCAGATTGAGTTGGCCTGGCCGCAGATGACCCCTAGCCTTGCATGCTCACCCGGGCCTTCAGCTTGCAAGCAGACGTCCGTCTCCTTCAGCACTATGTTGCTTCGTGAGGAGGCGTAGCTCCACGCCTCCGATGCAGAACAAGCGCCCAGTTGCAGCGGCTCGGACAGAGACTTCTTGAGGACGCAGAGCCCTGTTAAGGGATGGAAGATGATGTTGTATGGCGAGAGGTTTGAAAGACCCGGCCCTGCATCGTAGAAAGAAATTTGAAAACCAATCCAACTAGAAGAGGCTATAGGAAGCATTGGGCACTACAAAAATGTGGGCCATGTCGTGTCAGACACGTATTGGACCTTAGAAGTCAGAAAAGAACCTCGATTCAGCGGTTCTTACTTGGGAGCTCGTTGGGAGCTCGCTTCCCCGATGACGGGAGCTCGTTTCTCCGGTTACGGGAGTGCGTTTCTCCGACAACATGAGCGCTTTCCATAATATGACCATAATTTTAAAAGATGATGTAAACATTGGGAAGAAAGTTATAAGATATTTAATACACATTTATTAAAGTACCAAGAAACTAAAGATTATTTACCTTGACATCATAAAAAATCAACATGTGAATGAACTCGTCGTAACTTTGAATCGAACTTTATAAATTCTAACAAATATTAAGATATTTATAAGTTTTGATAACAATAATTAATAAACATAAATTTATTATTAGCGCACGCTCCTATCGCGCTCCCGACTTTAGACTCTTCTAAGTAGTCGCGTTCCCTCGCTCCCGCTTCTGGCTTCTAAGTATCGGACACGTATTGCGCACAACCTGGGCGTAACTAGATGTTGTGGTAGGGATTTTAAGAAACAAAGTGAGACAGCATACCTTGAAAGGGAGATTGGAGAGCTGAAATCCTCTGTAGAAAGTCCGCGTTTCTCAGATTGCACCAATCCCAGCTCAGTATACCATAACTCTCGTCATAATCACGCTGTCCCTCTCTAACATAGTAACTCCCTTGCAGTGCCCACAGAGCCCAGTCCAGATCCAGTTCGGACGCTACGCTCACCAAACAGCTCAAGAAACGGTTATCAGATACGTGTGTGCCGCTTACATCCGCCCCAAACTCTGAAAGGAACAACGGCCACCCTTGATCCAGCAGGAAACCTCCGTTTCGTGTGAAGTTACGAGCTGCATTCGCACATACTTCGTTGATAATCCCGTTATCCCAGTCTCCCCCATCCGAGAAACCGTACCAATGCACCTCAAAGACGAGTTTCCCCGTGAATGTTAGCTCGACCTGTTTCTCCAGGAGGAAGCTAAGATCCTTATCATAATCTAAGCCTGATAGTATAACAAGAACATTCGGGTTTGCTGAGTGCACAGCCTCAGCTCCTTTTTGCATGTACCTAATTTACAGAAGTGAGAACAAAGAGAACTTTCAATTTTATTGTTCATACTATCCATTTCGTCTTCTGTTAGAATACAGATGAGTAACATACCTGTACCACTGGCTAACATTCTGGTAAGGTCCGCGGAGCTCGTTCCTGAGGCTCATCCCGACCACATTGTTAGAGGTTTTGAACAGCGTAGCCATCATCGTCAGCCCCTCCAGCCATTCATCCGGGTCAAAGTAAATGTCCCCGAAGAAGCCGTTGCCGTCGTACTTGCTGCAGCACCACCCAGGCCGGGTAATCTGATTGTCCAGAATAACCATGATGCCGTTGCTGGCCAAATTTGAGACCACAGCCTGTTGAATTAGTTTACACTGGCTTAAAAAGTGTATAGATGTTTTCAAGTAGATGTAACAATTATAAATCACCTTAAGAAATATGAAGCTGAATTCTGAAATAGTAATACATCTTATGTTTCACAGATACTAATGCAATCTAACAAACAAGGGTTGCAGTATCGGTATCAAAAGAAGTATCGAATCTTTCCTATGAGTATCGATATCTGCATTATCGGCAGTTTTGGATCGGAGTATCGGATTTTTTGGTATTGAAAAAAAAAATTATTAATAAATTATTCAAATTTTAGAATTTTAGAAATTTTAAAATATATTTAGGCATAATTTTAAGTATTTTCTGTGTTGTTCTTAGTAATTGTGGAATTAAATAAAACAGTAGTCACCATTGCCGATTGATTTACCTGCGATGGATAAGCTTTTTCTTTCACTTGCTTTTACAACTTTACTATATTTTTACATCCTTGTTGATTGGTCTTTTTCGTTCAATTTTCTTTGCCGAATTGACTGAAAAAGAGGCCCCCGATGTCACTATCGGTCGGTCTCGGATCGGGATATGCCAAACCGTATCGATATCGACTGTATCGGATCGGTATCGGCCGATACTGCAAACTTTAAACAAAATACGGGCATGGAGGTATGCTACAACCCGATTTGGGAGTGTCCTAGTAGTTTAGAGTGTCTGTGTAATGTCCGATACTTACCCGACACGGATATATGATAAGACGGTCACAAAATTGACTACCCATATTTGCTAGAACTACATGTAGCTTAATAAATATCTCATTAAATGAAAATGAAATTGTCACTTGTTTTTTCTCTTCGTTGATTTTTCCTTTAACATATGTTTTGGAGGGGAATTGTGAGCTCGCTCTCAAACTTGACCATGATTTTCAGCATTAAATGTGGATCTCTTACATACTTTGGTAATATCAGGAAAATATATGATATCATTCACTTCTCTAGTTGATTTGATATAGCTGCAAATGCAAATACAAGATACAAAATACCAGATCGAATCTGTAAACTCTTCAGTTGGTATGATTGCGAAAGCTAAAGAACTAAATAAATAGTTGGTTATTTTCCCCTAAAAAATGTTTCTTCACGATTCATGAATCCTCCTTCTCTAACTTAAATTAACAACATGATTTGAGGAGGCTCCTAACCCCAGCTCTAATCAAATATTTGTCTTCTACTTTAGTTGATAGTTGTTAATACCTCTACTGACATTCATTGAATATTTCACTTTTGTTTTGCGCTCCATTGAATTTAAAAAGGAAAAAACATGTTTCCTCCACTTCTGTTAGCCCCATTATCACAAGGACCTGGTGTCCTAGCAGCCTGATCTGGGAGTGTCCTAGCAGCCTGATTTGGGAGTGTCCTAGCAGTTTGGAGTGTCTGTGTAGCGTCAGATACTTACCCGACACGGATATGATAAGACAGTCACAAAATTGACTACCCATGTTTGCTAGGACTACATGTAGCTTAATAAATATCTCATTGAAAGAAAATGCAAATGAAATTGTCACTTGTTTCTTCTCTCCGTTGATTTTTTTCTTTAGCATCTGTTTTGGAGGGGAATTGTGTGCTCGCTCTCAAACTTGACCGTGATTTTCAGCATTAAATGTGGATCACTTACATACTTTGGTAATATCAGAAAAATATATGATATCATTCACTTCTCTAGTTGATTTGATATAGCTGCAAATGCAAATACAAGAAAAAAAATACCAGATCAAATCTGTAAACTCTTCAGTTGGTATGATTGCTAAAGCTAAAGAAAGAAAGAAAAAAAATTAATAGTTGGTTATTTTCCCTCTAAAAATGTTTCTTCACGACTCATGAATCCTCATTCTCTAACTTAAATTAACAACATCTTTTGAGGAGGCTCCTAACCCATCTCTAATCAAATATTTGTCTTCTCATTTAGTTGATAGTTGTTAATACCTCTACCACAGATTCCTACTGAATATTTCACCTTTGTTTAGGCTACCACATGAGCATTTCGGAAGCTCTATCATTTATTTCTCCTCTCTACTGGGTAGCTAGTACGAAACCAATGGCTCCACACTTGGGCATGGTAGGAGAGTCCCGAAAATGAAAGACAAAAGCAAGGGCAAAGCAGGTGTCAAGGCTATATAAGCTCACTCTTGCACTTCCAGTGTAGCTTTGTGAGTGCACGCATGGTATGCAAAAACTTGTCTAGATATGCATACACCGGCAGACACCAATCCTCACTTATATTGTTGCATGACAGTGTATGTGAGCCTTAAGGCTCCATGGGCGACATGTCCAATCGTGAACTAGCATATAGTTTCTCTAGGTGGCATAGCAGGATCTATGTTACCCGGACTCTCCACTTTAAGTCAAGACTGATCACACAAACATACGTGGTGACTACGTCACCCGGACAATTCTTGATCTCTATCACAATTAGAAGATTGATACAACTTATATATCGGTTCCTTTGCCCCCAAGAACCGATCCCTTGAATCTCCTCAGTAAGCACTCATCATGTCAAAGGAACTTATACGCTGTATCAATCTTGTTATTTTAATATAGATTGGAATACTGTACCAATCTTCTCATTGTATTAGAAGCTTGGCTCTTGCTTAGCATGTTCTTGGTTTGTGTAGTTCAAGGTATCTTTTACACATATAGTCTTTGAATCCCATCCCAACTATTTGGACAAGCAGGTTTGTTTATGAGCATGTGCAAGCTGTGCGATCGTATAGGGCCCAAAAAAAACCTTTTCGAAACTGCATTAGCATGACCCTTAGAATGTCATGAAAAAAAAAGCCTTTTAGAGTGAGTTAAAAAAAAGTTGTACAAGGCACTTAGAATGTCAAAAACGACAACGTGGGTAAAGTATTTATTTATAAAAAATAAATACAATGACCCTCCTATGTTTCATGAGTATTACAGGAACTACCCATATTCTGAAAATAATTACGCTGACCACCCCGCTTCTTTATAATTTAAAAAAAAAACACAGGGGTGGTTAGTGTTATAAGTTTCTATAGAAAATATAAACTATATAGGGGTGGCTCGTGTAATTACTTTCAAAATAGGAGTAATTTCTGTAATAAATGTAAAACATAGAAATAGTTTATAAAAAGGGAATTTTTGACTTTCGTCCCACTTATCAATATTAGTAAATTATAGTCAAATATCTCTTCTAACTCATGTGGGCAAGGTTGGAGGTATTTTTCTTATTTGGTTGAGTTCGATTCCCCATATTGAATTTGTATAAGAAATTTAATTTTTTTACAACAATTTTTACATAATTTTTTTAAAAAATTAAAATGGACTATCATATACATACGGCTTAGACGGCTCACTTTTGAGCCGTTTTGAAGCCTCATTATATAGTAGAAGATAAATTTATACTCAAATCCTACTTTTTCCGTTTATTAGACTTATGTTTCACTTTTTGTCTTTATTAGACTTACATTCCACTTCCTGTCACATAGTTTTGCCACGAAAAGTATTTTCCCCAAGAAAAAGGGAGATTTCATATTTTTCACAAAAAACTTGGAATGTAAGTCTAATAAACACAAAAGGTGAAATGTAAATACAAATTCATACTAATAAGTGGAAAGAAAGTCAAAAAAAAAAAATCTATAAAAAAATCTGCTTAAATTGCCAAAATAGAGCGGCAGGCGGCAGGGATTGACCTGAAACGCCTGGGGTAGGGTTAGGTCGAGCAGGTCCGGGTTGTTGAGGGCGACCCCGGCCGCCGCGTCGAGCAGGGCCAGGCCGGCGAGGGACCGGCGCACGGTGAGGGAGGCGTAGGAGGCGTCGGTGAGGAGGCGGGTGGGCCAGGTGAGCCGGACGCAGTTGAAGCCCGCGGACGCGACCCCCTTCGAGATGGCGTCCAGCGGCCGCCTGCTCAGCCCCTCCGCCGCCGCGGCCTCCAGGTGCGCGGCCCAGTTCACGCACGCCAGCTTCGCGCGCCGCCCGCCGGAGTCCACGATCCATCTGCCGCTGGTGGAAAGAGGGAAGGAGGAGGAGGAGGAGGACGCTTGGAAGAAGAACAAGAAGAAGAAGGAGAAGAAGAATAGGGGTTTCATTATTATTTATTATTTATTATTTGTGTGTGTTGGTATATTTGTATATTTGTAACCCATGATATTTATGTCCAGTAGAGTAGTAGGAGTATAGCTTGCTTGTTGATGAGTGAAAGCATCCTCTTCTATTGGGACCCATCTACCCATAGCATAAGTAGATGAAGATTGTGCTTGAATTTTATATAAAACTAGTAAAAGCAGGTGTGGTGCACCGATGTTGCTAAAATATAATTTAAATATTTAAGTTTAAATTATATTCTTTTAAAAATTAATTTAAATTTAATTATAATTTATTATATATCTGTACTATTGTATAATATCAAAAGTTAGGCTTCCGGGATGACAACGGGGCAGGTAGGGGCCGGGGACCATATCTCCCATCCCCGTTTCCGAATTAGTGTTGGAATCCCCATTTCCATCCCCGTCCCCGATCGGGTTTAATTTTTTGGCCCCATCCCCATCCCCATTAAACAATGTATTTTCCGTCCCCGTCCCCGTTAACATTTTCGGGTTTGGGTTTTCCCATCCCCGTTTTGCTCCCCGTTAACACTTTCGGGTCCGAGTTCTCCGTGCCCGTCCCTGTTATCACTTTTGGGAATAAGAGTAAGAGAGAGAAACCCTATAAAATATTATATATAGACTCATAGATTATAGTATACTGTATATATTATAAAGTGACAAATTTGTAATTTTAAAAGATATTGATGTCTAAATAATTGCATGTATAGTAACTAATCGGGGTCGGGGATATATTGGGGCGGGGAGTACAATACCAATACCCAGCCCCGAAACGACCGGAGATTTTTTTTAATCCCCATCCCCGTCTCCGTCCCCATTTTCAAATCCCCAAACCCGGCCCCGTCGGAGAAAAAAATTCGGGTCCCCGTCGGGTTTGGAGAAAATTGCCATCCCTAGGCTTCACCCTAAAAATTTTCTTTTCAAAAATATTCTTACATATATCTACTAATTAAAAATATTAAGATTACTTATTATTAATAGGATTAGTCAGGTAATTACGAGGATTGTTTTTTTTTATCTTCCTATATATATATATATATATATATATATATATATAGAGAGAGAGAGAGAGAGAGAGAGAGAGAGAGAGAGAGAGAGATCATAAGGTAATTACGAAACTGTTTTTTATCTTCCTCTCTCTCTCTCTCTCTCTCTCTCTCTCTCTATATATATATATATATATATATATATATATATATAAAAGGTAATTGCGAAACTGTTTTTTGATCTTCCTCTATATATATATATATATATATATATATATATATATATATATATATATATATATATATATGAAGATCAAAAAACAGTTCTCGTAATTATCTTTTATATATATATATATATATATATATATATATAAAAAGATCAAAAATTAGTTCTCGTAATTACCTTTTATATATATATATATATATATATATATATATATATATATATATATAAAAGGTAATTACGAGAACTGTTTTTTGATCTTCCTCTATATATATATATATATATATATATATATATATATATATATATATATATATATAGAGAGAGAGAGAGAGAGAGGAAGATCAAAAAACAGTTCTCGTAATTACCTTATATATATATATATATATATATATATATATATATATATATATATATATATATACTAGTCATAACCCGTACCCATAGGGCATGGTTCATTTAAGGTATTCCCCCTCAAAATTTTGGACCCCCAATTTTATGAGGCCCCCATCAAAATATTAAATCCCAACCACTGCTGTATGTGAATTTTCTTTGGATTCTCCATAAAATCCCACTCTCAATAATGCTCATCCACAACCATTATGAGTGCAAACCCCACTCTTTGGATTTCCCATAAAACCCCACTTTCAATAATGCTCATTCTCCATAAAACCCCACTCTCAATAATGCTCATCCACAACCATTATGAGTGCAAACCCCACTCTTTGGATTCCCCATAAAATTCCATAACCGTTGATTCACCAAGATTAAATCCCAACCACTCTTTATCTTGGCACAGTCAGCCCTAGGATTCAAAAACCTTTGTGTTTTGTATAATAGATATATATATGAATATAATATAAGATGGGTGTCTTTTAGTCATCATAATAATAATATAATAATTTATACTATCATTATTTGCTTTTTTTAAGTAATATAAAGTACGTGCAACACACGTGCATATATACTAGTATTTGAATAAAAGGGAGAGTATTCGGTTATTCGGTTATACTAGTATTTGAATAAAAGGGAGAGTATTCGGTTATGCGAAGAAAAATAAAAAAGATGATATTCTGTTATGCATTATGCGGAAGAAAAGAAGAAAAATTTTAAAATTATAATTTTTTCTAATTTTTTTAAAATTAAATGGTTGATGATATACATACGGCTTAGACGGTTTCTTTTTGAGCCATTTCGAATCCGCATTATATGGTAGAAGATAAAAAATCGAAAATACTTTTTTGACCGCTCGCACGCCGACACCGGGTCCATCGTGGTTTTTTTGCAACCCTCCTCTTCTAGAGGGATGACACGTGGCCTATGGGCCAGGACTACGGTCCAAACCCACGGACAATATAGTAAGCATATGAAGTTGGAACGACCAAACAAATTTTACAAAAATGGTAATAAAAGTACTAAAATATTATTCGAAATGACGTCTTAAGGGAAAATAACAAAATACGTCTTTTGGAATAGTGTTTCCAATGAACATAAGTTAGTTTAAGAAACTAATTTTCTAATAAAAAAAATAACTAATTCCGTTATGTTAAAAAAAAGGATTATTTACACTAAATTAAAGAGGGCAATCAAGAGTGGTCCGTATTGCCTCACTTCCTTTTTTCTTTTCTTTTTTTTTTTTTTCTTTTTTTCATCTGTGGATTGAGTACATGGGCCTCCAAGAAATCTTGTGATTTGGGTTTTAGTATCAAATTATTATACAATATAGTTATGGTATGGGCCAAAAAAAAAAAAAAAAAAATTGTCATATGTACAACTTCACATTAAAGCATCTTACAACCAAATGCCACGTGGCAGGATTCTATCATAGGGGAGAGGTGGGGACGGATGGGACCATGTTAGCATAGAGGAGAGTTGGTTGTAAACTTAGCATTATTCTTATAATATTGGTCGTGTTTTTTAGTTCTTTAATTTTCAAGTGGTGGAGAATTAAAAAGGACAATCAAGAGCGACTCGGATTGTCTCGTCTTATCTTTTATTTAATTTTTTTTTCTTTCCATTTGTGGTTTTATGGGCAAAGAAAGACTTGTCCAAGGTACAACTTCACATTAGTTATGTAGACCGACCTACTAATTTACGCAAAGCTACGTTACATTGGAAGAATGCACTTGACAGTGTTTTCGAGATCGAAAATGGCCAGATGAAGAGGTAAGATGATAAATTTATGCGTTCAGGATTGCGCACGCATAATATCTTTATTTCTTTGTCTCATTTTTATTTATTTTTTGAGTATAGGATAAAACGAGTTTATTTTGTGTATTTGGGCGTTTTGTGATGTGTTTTGGTTCTCTATTGGACTTCAGTTTGTGGTAACTTTGAACAAAAATAAAAAATGATACGGTACAATTAACAAGTAGGGGCCTAGGGGCAAGCATTATCGGGTTTTGGACCAAGAACCGAATCTTATTGAATAAAATATTCGATTTTAAAATTTGATACCCCTTCTGCATGACAAGTGGGCCCCTTCTAAATGTTTATATATATTTATGCTCACACAATTTACGAAGAAATAGGAAGGCCCACTTGTCATATAGAAGGGGTATCAAAACTTTAATACAGGCTTTTGTATCAAAGTTTTTTTTCGAACCGATAAAAACTTTGATATATAAGCATGTATCAAAATTTTGATACTCCATCTGCATGACAAGTGGGCCCCCTCTAAAGGTCTATATATATTGGAAAAAACTTTGATATAGAAGACTATATCAAAGTTTGATACAGCCTTCTGTATGACAGGTGCTCCCCTACTCCCCCCTCCCAATATGTTGGTAACCGTGTGAGCAAATAAATATAGAGGACCCACCTATCGTACAGAGGATGTATCAAAGTTTTGACACATCTATCAAAGTTTAGCTCATATATATTTATGCTTACACAATTCATTATGTCTCCCAAATGCCTAGGTAAAGAGGAACACAAAAAAAAGAGAGTGCATAAACACGAAGGAAGTAATCTTCACTATTTGAACATTCCTATCACTAGCTTAAGCATTTTGTCCCCTTGGCGTGCTCGCAAGCCCCAATTGCTTTCGAAAGATGACACGAAGTAGACGAGCATAGAAATGGCAACCGGTAACCCCAACTAGAAAAAAAAGAAAATTTTATAACCCAACTAGTACTTAATAAATAAGAAGTATAGGGATCTTCGTAAATATTTGGTGGTGCGTGTGGAAAAAAAAATTGGAGAAAAAAAATTAAATTTTGATGGAAAAGAAAATGAACGAGAGTATGGTGGAAGTAAAGTAAATTATTCCTTCTCTTAGGGCTTTTGGTAAAATGGATTTGGATTTTGGATTTGGACTTGAATATCCAAAATTCAAATTAAATTATAGTCATGATCAATAATTAAGCTATTAATTAATTATGATTAATTATAGTTACTATTAATTATAAAATTAATAATCAACGATTAATACTTAATAGTTAAAGATTAGTTATTATTAATTATAAAATTAATAATTAACATTTAGCTAATTTTTAAATAAATAATGATTAATAATTAACGATTAATAATTAATAATTATAAATTATAATTAATGATTAATAATTAATGATTAATAAATTTTAATTAATAATTATAAATTATAAATTATAATTAATGATTAGTAATTAATAATTAACAATTAATAATTTTTAATAATTAACGATTAATAATTTTAAAATAAATAACAATTATTATAATTATAAAATTAATAATTAATAATTAATAATTAACGATTAGTTAATTTTAAATAAATATTAGTTAGTTTTTAATTAACTATAAATTTAATTTTTAAAAATAATAATTATAAATTAATATAATGATGATTAGTAATTATTAATTAAATTATCATAAAATATGATTCTAATCGTGATTAAAATATTATTAATTAAGATTAAAATAAAATAGTTACTAACAAATTATTAATTAATATTATAATAATACTAATAGATTATTAATTATGATTATAATTGGATATTAATTAAAAATTATTAATTAAGATTATGGTTATGTGTCACCTCCGTTTTCCGTTATACGTATTTTCAGTATACGTGTACGAAATTCCGACCAGTAGTTAGACTTGTCTTGCTTAGCTTGATCCTGGTTTAATCTTGCCTCGGTTTATTTTGGGTTCATCCTAGTTCGGCTTGGCTTGGCTTGGTATATTTGGTTGGGCTCGGTTTGTTAGGACGGCCCAACATGCTAACCCCTCTTTATAAGCCACCAACCCCTTTCTCTCTCCTCATTCACTTCTTCATTTACTTCTTCTTCTTCCTCCATTAACTCTCTCCACCTACCAAGAGCTTAGGCAAGTGCAACTTGCTTCTTGTTCGTGATTCATTTGAATTTGTTTAACAAATCCCTTTATGCCCCCTTGCTCTGGTTATGTTCAACTGGGTCAATTCCTTCTAACATATTGAAATCTTGACCACTAGTACCCTGATAGTACCTGAGATTATTGTAGACTGAAATATCTAAATCCCAGTTTTCCTTTTCAAAACCTTGCTAGTAGATCACGACTATGATCTTCTGGTTGGAACTAGTCGTACATGACTCCACTAAGATTTGATCATCTATCCTTCTTATACCCATGTCTTATTGTAATTTCGAGGACGAAATTCTATAAGGTGGGTAGGTTGTAAGCCCTCTGGATTTTAGGGATTATTTTAAATTTTATTAAAGTAATTAATTTCAATAGATATCTTTATAAATGATTATTTTATTACTAAATATACCTCTTCGTGACCTTGATTTTTGAAGCGCAAGAGATGTCAGTATCTCGAAACGTCCTTCATGAGTTTTGATCTAGACAAGTTTATCTTCATGTTGATATATCATGTCTCTCTCAAACTTGTTTCCTTGTGCTCTATTTGTAGCGCAGAACTTTCGGGTCAATTTAGGCCATTGTATCATTTTATTAAATTTCTACTTTTATTTTTGATCATTATCGACACGTTACCGTGACTTTCAAATTAGGAGCACAAGACTAGCCATTTTCTCCAAACCAACTTATCATACATGATCTACTCGAGACACTCTTCGTCCATGACCTTCGTGTCCCACTCAGACACGTCATTTTGTGCTTCATTTGCTTCGTACAACTTTCCGAGCATTTGACCCAATCACGATTTACCCCACTGAGTCAAATTTACTTCCAACTTAATTTTCGGGCCCGATATCGGTCCAATCTGCTCGACCCAATATATGGTGATGGCCTGTTTTGAGCCTACTATGCACGTGCCACTTGCGTGCCACCAAGTTGATCTCCTTTGCGTTCCTATTTCATTCGTGATTTTAAATGGTTTAAATTTGTTGTTTTGATCAAACTCTAGCCTAAGCTCGACCAAACTTGATCCAACGTCCAACCCAGTTTTATATGACCTATATCATGACTGTCTATACACCCAACGGATATAATTCTCCTTTTTCCCTACTCAAAAATATTCCTAGTTTATATAAATATCTATTTCTCTCTCTCTCCACTTATATTATATATATATATATATATATATATATATATATATATATATATATATATGCATGTAATAACTCTCTCTCTCATCACATTAACTCCCCTCTCCCCCCATAACCAGCCACAAACATCCCCCTCACTTCTAGGTTCTCTCTCCTCTCTCTAACTCTATTTCTATAGTTAAACACACAACCATCACCATCACTCTTTTCTCTCTCTCCATATTTTAAACACACACACACACACTCACCATACTCTCCCTCTCTTCTCTCTCCTACATCCCCTACCCGACAGGAAAGACACCTCCTTCCTCTCTTTCAGTCCACTCTCTCTCCTTCCTCTCATCATCTCTCTCTCATACTCTCTCTCCTCTCTCCACACATCTCTCTCTCTTACCTCTCTAAAACCGACAGCCCCTCCCATTTTCTCTCCATCTTCATCTTCACTATCATCAACTCCACTCCCCCTCTCTCTCAAACTCTCCACCACCATCAAGCACCACCACCACCATGGGCATCACCACCATCACCCATACTATCACCATCCTTCGCCACCTTCATCTTCAGCATCCTCCTCATCTCCACCTTGTCCTTCTTCCATCGAGCTGCTGCTGCCGTGGGTTGCTGCTGCAACCGCCGTACGTTTGTCGTGCCGCCGCGCACACCAGGTCAGCCACCGTCGGCCTCCCCCTCCGACGAACCCAGGGCGACGACCCCCCAACCCGGCTGCAACAGCAGTAGCGTCCAGCTGCGCAACAGCTACCGCCGCGCCTATTTCTCGCACCGTCGCGTGCGCTTACCGTGCCGTCGCGCGTGCGAGGCCGGCCACCGCAACCACCACCGTAGCCCGACGCACTCCGACGACCACCCGCGCTCCACCCTGGCACAGCCCCTCCCTCTCCGGCACACTGAACAGTCGATTTCGACATTTACGTCGAAATTCCGTCGTGACGCGCACGGGTTCAAGCCAGAACTCGCGTTTCAGAACGTCGACTTCGAGCGTATTTTCTGGGCAATCCAACCGTTGGATCACCGCATTCCTTCCTCCATTATAATCTCGGTATGTAGCTCTGCCTCCCCATAAAGTTTAAGCCCTTAATTCTTCCATTTGATATGTCAAAATCGGCCACAAAGTTGACCGTTTAAATTGTATAATTTTTGGCAAGTTTTACGGAGCCAACTTCGTCGGCTTGTATCTTCGCCGTCGCAGCTCCGTTCGGCGCGCCACGAGTTCATGTGCACAGCTGGTATAACCCTCTTCCTGTCTCTTAAGTTTCGTTTCATTGTGAGCTTGTTTGATTGGTTGAATTCGACGCCAAAGTTGGCCGTCCGAATTCGTAATTTCCAACTTGTTAAATTCTAATTTTGAACCCGGGACTTCGAATTCCAATTCTGACACCACCAGTAGACTCGTGGCATCGTTATGGCATGAATTAATATATAATTTGCTTGATTTGAATGACGTGGGCCCTGACACGTATTTCGGTACAAGGCGGGCCCCACAGTTCTGGTCAACGGGCCATTTTGAGATTGGCTCATCGGAATCCACTTCTGGATATACCGTTGGATTCGTATTGTCATTCTGAACTCATTGACATATACTTTGCTAGATTTAGTGGACTTGGACTTCGACACGCATTTTCGTGCAAACCGGATTCCATTGTCCGGATCAACGTGTCATTTTGAGATCGGCTCATCGGAGTCCACTTTCGGACATACTGTTGGGTTCATATCGTCATTCTGGATTTGTGGACATATAATTTGCCACATTTTGATGACCTTGATCTTGACACATTTTTCGGTGCAAAGTGGGTCCAACGGTGGACCGCATCTTGATCTGAATGACCATTTTGTCCCTGTGTCCATAATTGGACTTATGGATAGTCTATCCTAGCTATTTTACTTATTCTGGGAACGTTGGTGATGTTTATTTCAGCATCTGACTACGTTCATGAAGACTCCTATGTTGCTACCTTTCTTGGACTTGACGATTTGTTTGCAGGACATCATCGGCTCACTACTTCATCCCAGGCAAGATACCTTGCCATACTTGTACTATTTATATTATTCATATTTATCCTTGTATTTTTAGCTGGTGGCACTAGTAGTGCGTATCCAAGGATGACTTGGATGTTACCGATGATGGCATCGATGTTATGGGTGCGTACGTGTGTGACTTAGAGTTAGTAGACATACCCGACATGGTGAAGTTATTCCGGATAACTTCATGACTTGACACGAGACATTACACGGCACCTTGAGTGAGAGTCATTGTGTTGGTACGAACTTTCGCATTCGACTGATCATCGGTGCGAGCGGTTCGTGTGACAGTACATATAGAGTTAGATGGTGTTTAGATTATTGACTCGCATTGAGATATGGATTGTCTGAGTTGTGGATACGACTTGTACATTTCCTGGGACGGGGAAGACAGACAGCAGGCGTATGGGACAGACAGTTATATTATTTTATGTTAGCCTCATCGGGGACCCGACTATGGGCGTGGGCCCTTACTAGTAGGAACATCTCCGGCAGCGGCCACTAGCTGCGCGCTAGGTTCGGTTGGAAGGACGCTAGAATTGTGCTAATCGGCTCGTGATCCGACGCTCGGCCCGTGTTCCGACGCAAATCCTTCGGCTCGTGATCCGACGTCGGCCCGTGCTTCGACGAAATTATTATTCACCTACCCATACGTTCCAAAGTTGTCTTCAACATGCATCCACATAGACTGGTTAGTTCGTATACCCATGTCGGACCGTACTATAGGGCAATATCTTATCATGGACTGGTATACCATCCTTTGACCAGGAGTGGTCAGAGTTATGGTTGCTGATTGATGAATGGATATTGGACCACGTTGTGACTCAGGTTGATCATTATATTCAGTTCACATTATGGCATATATTCCTGCATCTTGTTACGTCCCTCTGAGGACCTGGTGATCTCTCCAGGTATTCGTTGAGCGGTTAGTACAGAGTTGCTGGCGGGTGCTGCATGATGCACCGAGGTCTCAGGTATATATTTATATTACGTTCGGGCATATTCTATTTATTCTTTCCAGCTTATATCCTCACCTATATTTGCTTCATACTGCTATGTAGCCTACTATTACCAAGCTTATTCTTTGTCGAGTTTGTTCGAACATGTATATTACTGGGTGGCCAACTTTAGTATATTATGTTCATTCTTGGTGTTCATTTCATTACTGTGGATTGAGATGTAGATGATCAGTTACTCTTAGTTACCCCATTACAGCGGAGTACGTCCAAGGTTAAGTCCATTAAATTAGGAGCTTACCCTAGATCGTATTAGCTGGCATGGTCACGCTCAGGTTCCTATATATATTTTGAAACTGGGGCGTGACATGTTTTAGTGGTGGCCCATGCAGGTCGAGATAAATCGTTTCGGTTAGGTTACGGTACTTGACGAGCCTGCGTTAGGATGATATATTAGAATCTCAATCCACACTGCTATTGGAAAATTCCTTTGACTTCTATTATCGCCTTTGAAATTTCTTATTTGTACTCAATCATACCGTTCTTGAAATAATATTTATGAATTCTCGTCTTTCCCTCTCTCGGAAGGACGAACACTTGTGTTGGCGATCACTTCGTCGATATCCTATTATTGATTGTGACTATGGTAGACAGAATATCTTGTGGGTAACTATTTGGGGTAGATAGAGGTTTGGATAGACGTCTTTACTAGATAGACATTGTCACGCCCCAGAACCAGAATACTGGAGAGCGGGGGCAGACATAGCCAGCTACGTATAACGGAATGGAATTCACACCGCTATACGGTCATGGCTGTCTAGATATGTGAGGGTTTCACTACAATCCATCAGTCCCTTAAGGTCATAAAATAGCCTATTGTCTCAATCTCAACCAACTAATAATAGTTACAAGATGTCAGATCACCAAATACACAATAGTAAGACGTCCCATACATTACATATTCGGAATGATCATGAAGCTAGTCGTTACAAAATGTGAGGACTAGCAAGAGTTCAGTCATACATGATCAACCCCCGGGGCTTGTCAATCATGTTACAGCCCGTAGGCAGACAGTAAGTAAGTACAATCGAGCTAACACTTGCTCATCGGCTAAACGCCTCAAAAGAATAATTTACAATATTACAGTGGGAGAACAAAAGAAATCCACTCGATGCCCTGGTTACGCCTGGTGACCACCATCGGGCTGGAAAGCAGGAAGATCCTTTGGTGCTGCTCCGGTATCTGGCCATACAAAACCAGCTGGGTCAGACCCCAGAAAGAGCAAGTGCCACAAAGGAGGCTTCACTTAAGAACTAAAACCAGCGAATCATTAGCATTCAACATGTAAGAAAACAACAATAAGTAACAGAGATTTAGGTTTGTGCACTACCAATGCACTTGCCCCAATCAGAGAAAATAATTAAGAGAATGCATCATTGACATACGATAACTAGAGAATCATGCTAATTAAAATATAGCTGGACAATATATGAAGAGAAAACGAAGGTGCTATTCCGGAAGCCAGGTTACAATCCTTAAACCAAACAAGGACCGAGATTGTAACCCTTCGTCTGAACAGAACTTAGTCTCTAATCATTTATTGCTAAAGGTGCCAATCATTAAGGTGAAAGGAGAGAGTACAATGATAAAAGTGACAATGGAGAGTACAATACGCTAGAGTGACAATAGAGTACAATCGTTATAGTAACAATCTGGAGTGACAATCATTATAGTGGCAATCAAGAGTGACAATCATTCAATCATTCTGGTACAATCTTGCAATCAATCAATTCTAGACAATACTATACTGGACTAGACTCCATCCAAGCAATCACGGCCAATCATTGCCTACGGCTTTCTACATTAACTAACTAGGGTTATCACAATCCTAGTTACTAGCAAGATGCAATGAGATGCTCCAAGTAGCCACAGGCCCTGCAGCTATCCAGGTTATCCAGGCAATCATTATAGTGACAATTTGGAGAGTACAATACATTATAGTGACAATAGAGTTCAATCATTGAAGTGACAATGGCTGGTGCCCCACATAACAGTGGGCTGGAAATGTGCCCTACTCGTCGGCAGGCTACAAGTCTAAGCATTTGCGACCGGGATAACGGGATCGCCTGTAACTGGGGAACATCTCTTCATGTCTAGTAAATTATACTAGTTATTAACCTTAGTCTATTTTAGTAGGTACTCCTGACCGTGGTACTCAGGAGTTCCCCTCCTAGACATGATGCAAGACAGGACTGGATTATTTGTACAAGCACAATCGTCCACGGTGTCCAGGTTACTTATACAGGTCAGGTCATGTCAGGTAGCCGTCGCAACAGCTTATCAAGATAAATCATGTCAGAGTACTTGTCAGGAGTGCACCACTACGGGTCACTGTCATGTCAGGTTGGTCATGTCATGAGTGTACCACTACGGGTCACTGTCGTGTTATGCTAGTTCCTTGTCATACCATGCCATGTACAATAGTCATTCCAAACATATTAAGTAAAATCAAGTTCGTGACAAAAGGCGTAAGAATATAAAATGGGCGTAAAATATCTAATAAAATATCAATATACAGGGCTATAGAAGAGCCAAGCTTAAGGAAAATAAAACCAATTCTCCATGATTGGACAGATTGCGCAAGGGGTCAGGGGGTTGGATTGTGCAGGGTGTCAGCTGCGCAGGGAGCCAAGTGCACAGGGGCACAGGACGCAGGGTTGGATTGTGCAGGGTGTCAGCTGCGCAGGGAGCCAACTGCGTAGGGGCACAGGACGCAGGGTTGGATTGTGCAGGATGTCAGCTGCGCAGGGTGCCAACTGCGCAGGAATGGTTGGCGCAGGCTGTGAAGTGCGCAGACTTAGACTGCGCAGGCAATGGATGGCGCAGGATGCAGACTGCGCAGGGGTCAAGCGTGCAGGAGCCGATGGCGCAGGGTTGGTTGCGCAATCGGACAGCGGCCAGGCTGCGCAGTCAGCGACCAACGCTAAAGAGCGCGGCGCGGAAAGGCTACGCGGTCAGTGCTGCGCTAAAGAGCGCAGACTGTAGATCTTCTTCTCCAGGCCGAGTGGAACATCAAGAACACCCAAAAATTCAATCTTTCATATCTTGGTCAAATCAAAGCCAAATCTAGATTTTCAAAGGTCTAACTTGAGTAAAATTGAATTATCTTCCACATGAAACAATCAAAACATAAAAATGAACAAGTTTTATAGATCAAAACCACCAAAATCCGAAAATACTTCAATCCTAGATCTACAAAATTTCAAGCTCCAAATGGAGAAAACCCAAGTTTTAATGTTGCTTAAAATGAGCTAATAAAGCTATTAGACAAATAAAATGTAGCCCTCAAGTGATAGCAAGATGCAACTTGCCTAGGTTGGTGGAGAGAAAAAAGTAATGAGGAAGAAGATGAAGAAGAAAATAAATAAGGAGAGAGAGAGGGAAGTTGATATTTATGGTAGGGTGGTGTTGGTTCTCCATGTCAACCCAAAATAAACCAAGCCAAGATAAACCAAGGTGAACCAAGTCAAGGCCAATAAACCCTTTCTCTAGCAATTTAAACCAAATGAATCATAAAATAAACCAAGCCTCACTAATCCAAAAATAAACCAATAAACCACTAAAACCAATTGAACTATCAATGCCAATAAAACCAAGCCAATGCAAAATAACCAAGATAACTAATCATGACTAAATAGAATATGGGTCCAAAACACGTATACGTACACTAAATATGTATCACGAATTTGGGACATTACAGACATATAGAATAAGAATGACATTTTGTCGAGATTTAAATCTTTATAGAAAAATCTCCTTGGTTGGATGATTGCATAGTCGCATATTAGTGATTCGATAACTTCATGTGAATTATCACTTTGAGCTAGGAAGTTAACTTGGAAGGATGTAGTAACACCTGCTTGATAGGACTAGGTGATTAGATAAGGTGGGTAGACTGTAAAGACGCCTCACTAAGATAGGATGAGGAATATAGAATAGTGCAGTGTATAACCAAAATATGAGACATGACGACTATTAGGCTAAACTATATCACCCTCTGCTTGAGTTAGATAAAGTACTGCAGGGAATTATCAGCAAACCATACAAGTTGACCAAGGAAAGGTACAAAGATTCTTTGGCTGTAAGGATGGAACTTGAAGGAAAATAACTTAAAGTTTCAAGGGATGATAACAACTAGAGTTCGAGGACCTGTCGGGATGAACGAATTGGTGAAACATGACGATCATGACTAGATACGATTTTTGAGAGTTGTAATAAAAAATTTTGAGAAATTTTAACATAGAGGATATGAAAATCAAGGATAATGATATAATGGAAGAGAAGATTACTTGGATATTGAGGAGCTATCCTGGGAAGATTATGTGTCAGAGAAAATATGATCATAGAAAAGGTGTAAGATTGAGTTAGACCAGGTCTCAGGTTTTGTTAGTAGATAGCTAGGCATGCTTGTGAGAAACGTATAATTGTTTATGGCTAGATAGGGTAGAACATTGGTTTGGTTGTTATTGGAATGGACTTAAGGCTTGTAGAAGTATATCGTGGAGTTTCAGAGTTGGTTAAGTTTAAGAACTGATCAGGATCTTCGATGACTAATTGTACCCAAGGATCTAGGAGTAGAATTAGAACTGTACCTCCAGAGCCCGACTGGTAAACCCTCTATTGGTGCAAGTTAGTTAGAGACCCTTGAAGAGTTATATCTGGAACATTGTGTTAGTATGAGGATAAGATGTGGATATACAAGAAGAGAAAATTTATAAGGAACAATATGTTGGTCTGAATAAATGAAGAGGAATAAGATAGAAATTTCAAAAAAAGTTATCATGATGAGGTATATAATCATGATTATCTAAGATAACATAACGATGATTACAGAGAGAACTATACTCTTAAGCAAGATCTTGAAGTTAAGATCAAGGTAAAGAACGAGAAGATTATCTCGAGGAACTAGACGATATAAATTTATGATATAGGAAGGTAAAAAAAAATGTTAATGAAAAATGAGGATATTGACATGGAAGGTTTTAGCACTTAAATGAGATTATGGCACGAGATGAGAAGAAAGGATTTCAAGACAAAGAGGTAGAGTTACCTTAATAGATTGATAAATGGAATATAAAGTAGATATGTACATATAGGATGGCAAATTTCTTGAAGAATGAGATATTCCAAAGAGGATAAATTAAGAATTAAAGTTTCCAAGAATTAAAGACGTCTGAAGGCCTGAGCATATTACATTATAAGCATCTTGATATTGTGTTAGTGAAAGTTACAATTGAAAAGGGAGGGCCATAGAATGGAGTGTACTAATGGAAGAAAATTTGATGGTATCAAGGACTTTCAAAATATTATGAGTTGGACGATGGAATAAGAGACCGGCCGTGCTTGATAGATCATATATTATCCTAGGGACCTGATAGATAGGCTAAATCATAGTTGGATTGGTGTGTGATTATCTCACCCGCTTGAATTTCTGATTATTCTAGGTGACTTCTTATATTTGTTCGGGACACATCCATATTCCTTCTCTTCCTATTTCTAAGCTTGCGTGATTTAGCCAGCTTATCCTTCTAAATTATGATTGAGAAGACTCTGTTCTCCTTTGGACATGCCACATCTCAAATCCAAAACCTTGATCTCACCTCCCTTCTACCTAATAATCATATTATCCTAAGACGCCATTCCTCCCAAATTCTTGATCAAGCATCCACTTAGTCGTACCATGTTCTTGTGGAAAATCTCTTCTAGAGCTTTTCGAAACTCTTCGTACCATTAGCTGCAACTTTCTTGTTCGTGATTCACTTGAATTTGTTTAACAAATCCCTTTATGCCCTCCTTGCTCTGGTTATGTTCAACCGGGTCAATTCCTTCTAATATATTGAAATCTTGACCAATAGTACCCTGATAGTACCTGATATTATTGCAGACTGTAATATCTAAATCCCAGTTTTTCTTTCCAAAACCTTGCTAGTAGATCACGACTATGACCTTCTAGTTGGAACTAGTCGTACCTGACTCCACTAAGATTTGATCATCTATCCTTCTTATACCCATGTCTTATTGTAATTTCGAGGACGAAATTCTATAAGGTGGGTAGGTTGTAAGCCCTTTGGATTTTAGGGATTATTTTAAATTTTATTAAAGTAATTAATTTCAATAGATATCTTTATAAATGATTATTTTATTACTAAATATACCTCTTCGTGACCTTGATTTTTGAAGCACAAGAGATGTCAGTATCTCGAAACGCCCTTCGTGAGTTTTGATCTAGACAAGTTTATCTTCATATTGATATATCATGTCTCTCTCAAACTTGTTCCCTTGTGCTCTATTTGTAGCGTATAACTTTCGGGTCAATTTAGGCCATTATATCATTTTATTAAATTTCCACTTTCATTTTTGATCATTATCGACACGTTACTGTGACTTTCAAATTAGGAGCACAAGACTAGCCATTTTCTCCAAGCTAACTTATCTTAGATGATCTACTCGAGACACTCTTCGTCCATGACCTTCGTATCCCACTCAGACACGCCATTTTGTGCTTCATTTGCTTCGCACAACTTTTCGAGCATTTGACCCAATCTCGATTTACCCCACTGAGTCACATTTACTTCCAATTTAATTTTTGGACCCGACATCGGTCCAATCTGCTCAACCCAATATATGGTGCTGGCCTGTTTTGAGCCTACTATGCACGTGCCACTTGCGTGCCACCAAGTTGATCTCCTTTGCGTTCCTATTTCATCCGTGATTTTAAACGACTTAAATTTGTTGTTTTGATCAAACTCTAGCCTAAGCTCGACCAAACTTGATCCAACGCCCAATCCAGTTTTATATGACCCATATCATGACTGTCCATACACCCAACGGGTATAATTCTCCTTTTTTCCTACTCAAAAATATCCCTAGTTTATAAATATCTATTCTTCTCTCCCCACTTCAATTATATATATATATATATATATATATATATATATATATATATATATATATATATATATATATATATATATTTGGGTGTCCGCGCATCCCCATCAATCCTGTAGCCACTGCCACCAGCCGGGTTGATGCGGGAGGGGGGGCTCGATCCCGGGTCCCCGCCGAGAGCCCCCCCTCGTGCCACTCGCGCTACGAGCGCCGGACATATATATATATATATATATATAATATTATATATATTATATATATATAATATATTATATATATATATATAATATATATAATATTATAAATATATAAATATATATATATTATATATATATATATCTCTATATATATCTATATATTATATATTTTATATAATATATATTTTTTATATATTTTTTTTATATATATATAAATATAAATATATATATATATATATATATAATATATATATATATATATATATAAATATATAAATATATATATATATATATAAAAATATATATATATATATATATATATATATATATATATATACATAAAAATATATATATATATATATATATATATATATATATATATATATATATATATATATATATATATATATATATATATATATATATATATATATATATATATATATATATACATAAAATATTATATATATATATACTTAAAAATATATATATATATATATATATATATATATATATATATATATATATATATATATATATATATATATATATAATTTTTTTTTTATATATATACATGTATATACATGTAATAACTCTCTCTCTCTCCTCACATTAACTCCCCTCTCCCCCCATAACTAGCCACAAACATCCCCCCTCACTCCTAGGTTCTCTCTCCTCTCTCTAACTCTATTTCTATAATTAAACACACAACCATCACCATCACTCTTTTCTCTCTCTCCATATTTTAAACACACACACACACACACACTCACCATACTCTCCCTCTCTTCTCTTTCCTATATCCCCTACCCGACAGGAAAGACACCCCCTCTCTTTCAGTCCACTCTCTCTCCATCCTCTCATCATCTCTCTCTCATACTCTATCTCCTCTCTTCACACATCTCTCTCTCTCTCTCTCTTACCCCTCTAAAATCGACAGCCCCTCCCATTTTCTCTCCATTTTTATCTTCACTATCATCAACTCCACTCCCCTCTCTCTCAAACTCTCCACCACCATCAAGCACCACCACCACCATGGGCATCACCACCATCACCCACACTATCACCATCCTTCGTCACCTTCATCTTCATCATCCTCCTCATCTCCACCTTGTCCTTCTCCCAGCGAGCTGCTGCTGCCGCGGGTTGCTGCTGCAACCGTCGTGCGTTTGTCGCGTCGTCGTGCACACCATGTCAGCCACCGTCGGCCTCCCCCTTCGACGAACCCAGGGCGATGCCCCCCAACCCGGCTGCAACAACAGCAGCGTCCAGCTGCACAACAGCTACCGCCGTGCCTATTTTCCGTGCCACCGTGCGCGCTTACCGTGCCGTCGCGCGAGCGAGGTCGGCCACCGCAACCACCACCGTATCCCGACGTACTCCGGCGACCACCCGTACTCCACCCCGGCACAGCCCCGCCCTCCCCGGCACACTGAACAGTCGATTTCGACATTTACGTCGAAATCCCGTCGTGACGCGCACGGGTTCAAGCCAGAACTTGCGTTTCAGAACGTCAACTTCGTGCGTATTTTCTGGGCAATCCAACCCTTGGATCACTGCATTCCTTCCTCCATTACAATCTCGGTATGTAGCTCTGCCTCCCCCTATAGTTTCAGCCGTTAATTCTTCCATTTGATATGCCAAAATCGGCCACCAAGTTGACCGTTTAAATTGTATAATTTTTGGACAGTTTTACGTAGCCAATTTCGTCGGCTTGTATCTTCGTCGTTGCAGCTCTATTCGGCGCACCACTAGTTCCTGTGCACAGCTGGTATAACCCTCTTCCTGTCCCTTAAGTTTTGTTTCATTGTGAGCTTGTTTGATTGGTTGAATTCGATGCCAAAGTTGGTCGTCCGAATTCGTAATTTCCAACTTGTTAAATTCTAATTTTGAACCCAGGACTTCGGATTCTAATTTTGACACTACCAGTAGACTCGTGGCATCATTCTGGCATGAATTCATATATAATTTGCTTGATTTGGAGGACGTGGGCCCTGACACGCATTTCGGTGCAAGGCGGCCCCCACAGTTCTGGTCAACTGGCCATTTTGAGATCGGCTCATCGGAATCCACTTCTGGATATACCGTTGGGTTCGTATCGTCATTTTGGACTCGTTGACATATACTTTGCTAGATTTAGTGGACTTGGACTTTGACACGTATTTTCGTGCAAACCGAATTCCACTGTCCGGGTCAACGGATCATTTTGAGATCGGCTCATCGAAATCTACTTTCGGACATACCGTTGGGTTCGTATCTTCATTCTGGACTCGTGGACATATAATTTGCCATATTTTGATGACCTTAATCTTGACACATTTTTTGGTGCAAGGTGGGTCCAACGGTGGACCGCATCTTGATCTGAATGAGCATTTTGTCCCTGTGTCCATAATTGGACTTATGGATAGTCTATCCTAGCTATTTTACTTATTCTGGAAATGTTGGTGATGTTTATTTCAGCATCTGACGACGTTCATGGAGACTCCTATGTTGCTACCTTTCTTGGACTTGATGATTTGTTTGTAGGACATCATCGGCTTACTGCTTCATCCCAGGCAAGATACCTTGCCATACTTGTACTATTTATATTATTCATATTTATTCTTGTATTTTTAGCTGGTGGCACTAGTAGTGCGTATCCAAGGATGACTTGGATGTTACCGATGATGGCATCGATGTTATGGGTGCGTGCATGTGTGACTTAGAGTTAGTAGACATACCCGACATGGTGAAGTTATCCCGAATAACTTCATGACTTGACACGAGACATTACACGGCACCTTGAGTGAGAGTCATTGTGTTGGCATGAACTTTCGCATTCGACTGATCATCGGTACGAGCGGTTCGTATGACGGTACATATAGAGTTAGATGGTGTCTAGATTAGAGACTCGCATTGAGATATGGATTTTCTGAGTCGTGGATACGACTTATACATTTCCTGGGACAGAAAAGACAACCAGCAGGTGTATGGGACAGACAGTTACATTATTTTATGTTAGCCTCATTGGGGACCCGGCTATGGACGTGGGCCCTTACTACTAGGAAGATCTTCGGCAGCGGCCACTAGCTGCACGCTAGGTTCAGTTGGGAGGACGCTAGTATTATGCTAATCGGCTCATGATCCGATGCTCGGCCCGTGTTCCGACGCAAATCCTTCGGCTCGTGATCCGACGTCGGCCCGTGCTTCGACAAAATTATTATTCACCTACCCATACGTTCCAAAGTTGTCTTCAACATGCATCCACATAGACTGGTTAGTTCGTATACCCATGTTGGACCGTACTATGGGACAATATCTTATCATGGACTGGTATACCATCCTTTGACCAGGAGTGGTCAGAGTTATGGTTGCTGATTGATGACTGGATATTGGACCACGTTGTGACTCAGGTTGATCATTATATTCAGTTCACATTATGGCATGTATTCCTGCATCTTGTTACGTCCCTCTGAGGACCTGGTGATCTCTCCAGGTATTCGTTGAGTGGTTAGTATAGAGTTGCTGGCGGGTCCTGCATGATGCACCGAGGTCTCAGGTATATATTTATATTGTGTTCGGGCATATTCCATTTATTCTTTCCAGCTTATATCCTCACCTATATTTGCTTCATACTGCTATGTAGTCTACTATTACCAAGCTTTTTCTTTCTCGAGTTTGTTCGAACATGTATATTACTGGGTGGCCAACTTTAGTATATTATGTTCATTCTTGGTGTTCATTTCATTACTGTAGATTGAGATGTAGATGATCAGTTACTCTTAGTTACCCCTTTACAGCGGAGTACGTCCAGGGTTAAGTCCATTAAATTGGGAGCTTACCCTAGATCGTATTAGCTGGCATGGTCACGCTCAGGTTCCTATATATATTTTGGAACTGGGGCGTGACAACTATACCATGTTTCCTCCCAGGCCGAGTCGGTCCCATGGCCTAGGGTTGTTGCTCAAGAAAACATCGCCCTTGTCGACAAGTTGTCCATGACCATGCAAGACTCGACTCAAACTGACGTCTCACACAGTCATCCTTCTTTCAGTGTTACCCTCTCTTCCAAAACCATGTTCAAGACTTCTATCCTTGAGATCCCTCGACGACCTACGGTCGTGAGCCTTCTCCCTTGATGCCATATCCTTTTTACTCAACTTAGGAATGCCTATTTGATAGCCCTTTTTCTAAACTCGACTTGAAACCAACTGTAGCTCGTGCCTTAAACACTAAGTCCGTGCATTGTGCCTTAAGCCAATCATGTTCTACGCAACACTACCGCCCGAGTCATACTTTATATGATGGACCTTGAGATCGTGGGACTACTTAACTTTGACAAACCGCGAAAGAGCGGGACGGTACTTGTAATGTCTTTGGTCGACTGGCATAACTTTGCCTAACTTAACTTCGTAACAACTTAACGAGCAAAGGCTGCGTCAAGCTTGTCTTAATGGATCGTGCCGTGCACGCATTCGACTTGAACGACCAAGTCACTCAGGTGCCTAGACTTAGGTCATAAGTCGCTCAATGCACTTAACTCATGGGCAAGCCAAGGCTATGCCAAGCCTTGGACGATGGGACCGTGCATGCTTTATGAATCATTCATGTGGGCAACGCCTATGACTTAGGCTACGATCATAACTTTGCCTACTCAACCAACTTTTCTTCTCCAAAGCCATGGGACGAAGGACCGAGTGTCATTTTCAAAGCACGTCGTACACCAACTCTAAGCCGACCGTTGGACCTTTCCATATTCTAGCTCAATTCGACCCGTCGGGATTATTCCCTTTAGCTATGTGAATTCGTCTCTTTTATTATCAAGCCTACTTGTGCAAGTTGAAAACATGTGATTTATTATGTGAAGGCTAAGATGAGGCAAGTTCATCGAAACTATCCCACCTGAGCGAGCGGTCGCCCTGTCACGACCCGTACCCGTTTTTCCGGATACGAGACGTGTCCAAGCCAGCCTACGCCGCAGAGTCGGCGGTAGAACGCTGTCAAGCCCGCAAAAAATAAATGCTCAAAATATAACATTTGCTGTCACGCCCCAGAACCAGAATACTGGAGAGCGGAGGCTGACATAGCCAGCTACGTATAATGAAATGGAATCCATGTCACTATACGGTCACGGCTGTCTAGATATATGAGGGTTTAACTACAATCCATCAGTCTCCTATGGTCAAGATCAAACCTATTGTCTCAATCACAAGCAAGTAGTAACAGTTATAGGATGTCAGAGCACCAAATATACAATAGTAAGGCGTCCCATACATTACATATGGATGATCATGAAGCTAGTCGTACAAATGTCAGGACTAGCAAGAGTTTTAGTCAATACATGATCAACCCTAGGATTTGTCAATCATGTTACAGCCCGTAGGCAGACAGTAAATAAAGGTGCAATACGAGCTAACACGTGCTCGCCGGCTAAACGCCTCAAAAGAATAATTTTACAAATAGAGTGGGAGGACAAAAGAAACCCACTCGTTGCCCTGGTTACGCCTAGTGGTCACCATCGGGCTGGAAGACAGGTGGATCCTCTGTTGCTGCTCCGATATCTGGCCACACAAAACCAGCTGGGTCAGACCCCAGAAAGAGCAAGTGCCACAAAGGAGGCTTCACTTAGGAACTAAAACCAGCATATCACAAATAAATAGTAAAGGTAATTAAAGATAGTGATAATAGCTGAGATAACAAATATATATTGAACACGGAGAAACCATTCAAGTAGCCAGACTGCAACCCTTAAACCAAACAAGGACCGGGGTTACAATCCTTCGCCTGAATAGAAACCCGTCTCAATTACTATTGATAAGGTAACACGACAATAAACGAAGAGAGGACACAGAACTGCTCCGGGAGCCAGGTTACAATCCTTAAACCAAACAAGGACCGGGGTTGTAACCCTTCGCCTGAACAGAACTGGACCCCTGATCTTTATTGTTAAGGCCAGTATAAATAATCATGGTATTGAAGTAAAGGTAAAACATGACGAGCATGACAGGGGGTTACAATAAGACAATAAATGAAGAGAGGACACAGAACTGCTCCGGGAGCCAGGTTACAATCCTTAAACCAAACAAGGACCGGGGTTGTAACCCTTCGCCTGAACAGAACTGGACCCCCGATCTTTATTGTTAAGGCGGGCACAATAAGCAGGACGATATATGATAAGATAACCATGGAACTATTCAGATAGCCAAGTTATAGCCCTTAAACCAAACAAGGACCGGGGTTGTAACCCTTCATCTGAACAGAACTTGGTATCCCATCATTTATCGATACAAGAAATCATGTCCTGATACAATCTTGTACAGGATCAGGATAAGACTAAGCTGGAATAAACTTCATCCAATCAATCACGGCCAATCAAGAGTACGGCTTGATACTTTTAACTAACTAGGGTTATCACAGGCCTAGTTACTAGCAAGATGCAATGAGATTATCCCAACAGCCACAAGCCCTGCAGACTATCCGGTTATCCAGGTCGAATGTCCGTTTAGGAAGAATGTAACACATGACTGTGTGCTGGAAATGTGCCCTACTCGTCGGTAGACTACAAGTCCATTGAATGCGCCCAGATAACGGGATTGCCTGTAGCTGAGAATCTCTTCATGACTACTGAATCATTCTAGTTAATTATCCTTAGTCAATTTTAGTAGGTACCCCTGACCGTGGTACTCAGGGATCCCCATCCTAGACATGATGCAAGACAGTACCAGTTTATTTGTACAAACGCAATCGCCCACGGTGTCCAGGTCATTCATACTTGTCATGTCAGACTGGCTGTCGTAACAGCATGCCGAGATATATCATGTCAGTTTACTTGTCAAGAGTGCACCACAGCGGGCCACTATCGTGTTCTATTCTTACAATATTATGAATGAGAGAAACTTGCATAAAAATAACTAGAGACATATTCTTGCTGCTAAGGAAAAGATCTACAACTTTTACGTTGGGAGTTGGGAGAAATTCGAGCCACAATTAGGACATATAACAGTTAGAAATAGTCGAAATATGCATTATGCGGCCTATTCTGCGACATGCATGCAACTGCGACACCATATGCGCCTACTGCGACATGATATGCGCCTATCGCGACATGCGCCTCATGTGGCTCAACTGCGACATGATATGCGCCTACCGCGACATGTGCCTCATGTGGCTCAACTGCGACATGATATGCGCCTACCGCGACATGTGCCTCATTGCAACATGCGCCTTCTGCGACATGCGCCTTCTGCGACATAATACGCGGCTACCGCGACATGCGCTTCATTGCAACATGCGCCTTCTGCGACATGTGCCTTCTGCGACATGATATGCGGCTACCGCGACATGCGCTTCATTGCAATATGCGCCTTCTGCGACATGCGCCTTCTGCGACATGAGATGCGGCTACCGCGACATGCGCTTCATTGCAACATGCGCCTTCTACGACATGCGCCTTCTGCGACATGATATGCGGCTACCGCGATATGCGCTTCATTGCAACATGCACCTTCTGCGACATGCGCCTTCTGCACATGCTGATTATGCTGCAGATGAACCTAGAAATGACCAGAAATTGTTTCGGCCATAACTTCCTCATCCGAAGCCGAAATCAAGTGAAACAAAAGCCAAAACTGTATGAAATTGAATTCTCTACAACATAGAAACACTAGTTTTCGAAAATAACCAAGTTTTAGAGATCAAAACCAAGAAAAACCGAAAAGTTTACAAACTTAGATCTACAAGAATCCATCCATCAAATCCAAAAATGTCAAGTTCTAAAGAGGCTTAGAATCAAGTAAGGAAGAGAATGGAACAATAAAACTTGAGATCCATCATGAAGCAAGTTTGCACTTGCCTAAGCTCTCTCTCTCTTTCTCCTGGTGGTTGAAGAAGTTATGATAGGGAAGAAGAAGAATAATGAAGAGAGAGAAAGGGGAAATGGGTTAATAAAGGGTAGTGGTGGTGGTAGGTAGGGGTTTTCTTTTGGTTCATGATGAACCCACAAGCAAACCAAACCAAGCTAAGCCGAACCAAGCTAAGCCATAACCAATGACATGCCAAAATAACCATACAGGAAAATACGCAATACGAGTCAAGAATACGTACACGTATACCAAAATACGTAATACAAACTATAGGCATTACAACTCTACCCACCTTAAAAGAATTCCGTCCTCAGAATTTAATCAAGAGGCTAGAATTGCAAGGACAAGCTATACTAATCGTAAGCTATAACAAGCAGTCTATCATGCAGTCATTTATCCGAGCAAGGAATTGAAAGCATAAGGCATAAGGAAGACATTATACCTTACGAGTCAAACAGGTCGGGATATCGTGATCGGATATCATCCTCACGCTCCCACGTCGACTCACCCAAAGAGTGATGACCCCAAGCAACTCGGACTAACTTGATAGTCTTGTTCTTGAGTATCTTCTCTCTTCGGTCCAATATAGACACGGGCCTCTCCTCATACGAAAGGTTGGTACCAACAACCAATTCCGAATGATCTAGGATGTGGCTCGGGTCCGGGATAGACCATCGTAGTTGGGATATATGGAATACGTCATGCACTTCACGTAGCGACGGTGGAAGAGCGAGACGATAGGATACATCTCCTACTCGCTCCAGAATGTCGAACGGCCCTATATACCTAGGACTAAGCTTTCCTCGTGCGCCGAAACGAATGACGTCGCGGTTAGGCGAAATCCTCAGGAATACATGGTCGCCGACAGAAAACTCAAGAGGGCGCCGATGAGAATCGGCCCAATGACGCTGGCGATCTTGGGCAACTCGAAGATGATCTCTGACTCTTCTGACCACTTCAACGGTCTGAGTAATCATTTCCGGACCAAGCATCTGCCTCTCTCCAACATCATTCCAGGCTAGCGGGGATCGATACTTCCTACCATACAGTGCCTCGAACGGTGCCATCTGGATACTGGCCTGGAAACTGTTGTTGTACGAGAACTCCACCAGGTGCACGTAATCTTCCCACGAACCACCGAAGTCGAGTGTACATGACCGCAACATATCTTCAAGAGTCTGGATCGTACGCTCCGACTGGCCATCTGTCTGCGGGTGATAAGCTGAACTGAACTGGAGGTGAGTTCCCAAACTTTCTTGCAAGCTACGCCAAAAGTGCGACGTAAATCTTGAATCTCTGTCTGAAGTGATACTGACTGGTACACCGTGCAACCTGATAATCTGCCGGAGATACATCTCCGCTAGCTGAGCCGTCGACTGACCAACTCTGAACGAGAAAAAGTGAGCCACCTTTGTGAGCCTGTCTATGACAACCCAAATAGCGTCTCTGCCTGCCGGAGATCTAGGCAATCCAGTCACAAAATCCATGGTTACATGCTCCCATTTCCACTCGGGAATCGGCAATGGTTGAAGTAGTCCAGCTGGTCTCTGATGTTCAGCCTTAACTTGTTGGCAGACTAAACAACGAGAGACAAACCGGGCTATCTCCCTCTTCATGCCATTCTACCAAAAGTGCTGGCGGATATCACGGTACATCTTCGTGCCACCAGGATGAATGGAATACTGCGAACTGTGGGACTCTGCCGTGATCTCCTGTCTGATATCTCCACTGGGTACACAAAGACGCTTGCCATGTCAAAGTGTACCGTCTTCATGAATGCATAACTCTGGTCTTCGTCCTGCCTCACACTCTGCTCTAAGTCGCTGAAGCTTGGAATCTGTCGACTGTGCCATCCGGATCCTCTCGACTATAGTGGACTGGACTTGCATGCTGGCCATCAATACCACACTGGAAGGGAGGACAACTTCTATACCCATCTTCTGAAGATCGGCTAACAGCTCTGGTTGCGCTGTTAGGAAATAAATTCCGGCTCTCCTGCTCAATGCATCCGCAACAACATTGGCCTTCCCTGGGTGATACTGCAAGTTGACATCATAATCCACAAGCAGCTCTAGCCATCTTCTCTGACGCATGTTAAGATCCTTCTGGGTGAAAACATACTTCAGGCACTTGTGGTCGGTGAAAATCTCCACCCTATCTCCATATAGGTAATGTCTCCACAACTTAAGTGCAAACACTACTGCTGCCAGCTCCAAGTCATGGGTTGGGTAATTCCTCTTATGATCACGAAGTTGTCGTGACGCATAAGCTATTACCTTCCCATGCAGCATCAGAACGCATCCTAAACCTCTGCCCGAAGCATCACAATACACTGAGAATCCTCCAGTTCCATCTGGAAGCGTGAGAATAGGAGCCGTCATCAAGCCTCGCTTTAACCTCTTAAAAGAATCCTGGCATTCCGCTGTCCAAGCAAACTGCACATCCTTACGGGTCAACTGGGTCAATGGCGCTGAAATTCGAGCAAAGTCTGAAACAAATTGCCGGTAGTAGCCGGCCAAGCCAAGAAAACACTGCGAATTTCTGCCACTGTGCTAGGTACTGGCCATGTTTCAATGGCCAAGATCTTCTGGGGATCCACTTCAACTCCTCCTCGGGTGATGATATGACCCAAGTATGAAATACGATCGAGCCAGAACTCGCATTTACTGAACTTGGCATACAAGTGGTGCTCTCTGAGAATATGAAGAACAACTCTAAGGTGCTGCTCATGCTCCGCTTCACTCTTGCTGTAGACCAGGATGTCGTCTAGGAACACAATCACGAACTTATCCAAATAAGGCATGAAGATGCGATTCATGAGGTCCATGAATACAGCCGGCGCATTGGTTGCTCCAAATGGCATCACAAGGAACTCCCAATGCCCATACCTAGATCTGAAAGCAGTCTTCGGGATGTCCTGCTCTCTGACTCTGATCTGATGGTATCCTGACCGCAAGTCAATCTTCGAAAATACTGACGCCCCTCTGAGTTGATCAAACAAGTCATCTATCCTCGGGAGAGGATATCTGTTCTTGATTGTCACTGAGTTTAAGGTACGATAGTCAACACACAATCTGGACGTACCATCCCTATTTTTCACAAGAAGCATCGGGGCTCCCCAAGGCGATCCACTAGCACGAATGAATCCCTTAGTTCTGAGTTCTTCAATCATCTTGTACAATATCTCTAGCTCTGATGGCGCCATCCTGTAGACTCTATCTGACACTGGGGCTGTCCCGGGAATCAAGTCGATAGTAAACTCGATCTCCTCGCTCTGGCGGCATCCCTGGAAGCTCTTCTGGGAAAATATCTGAAAACTCTTCGACTATCCGAGGTAACTGCACTGCTGCTACTGCCATCCGCAATACTGGAGAAGAAGGTTCAACTTCGCCTCGGGAGAAAGAAAACTCTGGCTCGCCTGGAATGCTAAAAATAACCCTGCCAATGTGGCAGTCTATCCTAGCATACTGGTCCCTCAACCAATCCATCCCTAAGACCACATCATAATCGGCCATCGGGAACTCTATCAATCTAGCGGGGAATTCTCTACCGCTAACTACGACCCGACACGAGGAAAACACTCTATCTACTTCCACAAGTCCGTTACCAGTAAGTATATTGAGCCTTACTGATAATGACTCGGGCTCCAGTCCTACCCGTGTCGCAAATCGTGCAGACATAAATGAATGCGACGCACCAGAATCAAATAATACTGACGCTGGAAAGGTGTTGACGAGAATAGTACCTGCCACCACCTCCCTGGTGCTATTCCTTCTTCTTCCATGGTCAAAGCCAGCACTTGACCATGTCCTCTAGGTGCGGGTCCCCTCTGCTAAAAATTCCTCTGCCTGCTCGGATCAGGACTTGGGCTTGGGCATACTGCTGCGGTCTCTGTGCTGGAATGCCTGGGCCTGCGTCGGTAATGGCTTCGAGAAGGGTACTGTAGATGCTGCTGCTGCTGCTGGATTGGTGCTGGTCCTTTAACTGAAGGACTAGAGAAGGAGGATGAACTCCCTCTGTTCGGGCAATTCCCAACCCTGTGGTCCGGTGCACCACAAACAAGCACAAACCCTAACTCTGCGACACTCTGACACCACATGTCCTGGCTTCCCGCAGTGTGAACAATCCCACTGCGGAAGAACTGCTTCTACTTCTGCTGCTGAGGGTGCGTCGGGGTGGAATGCTGAACCGACGTCACTGAGGCCGCCCGCCTCGGAGCTCCAATGGTCAAACCCTGGCTGCCGGGGCTGGTGCTGAAGATGATTCATCTGGCCGTGAGATCGCTTTCGACCTCCGGTCCTATCCACGATCCTCTGGGAGGTATACTCATGCCTCCGGGCTGCTCTCAACACTGCATCAAAGGTTGATGCTCAAACTGCTCTACGCCAATAGAATCTCCAGATGAAGCCCCTGCTGGAACGCTGGGCTCTATCGAACTCGGTCGCCACAAGGTAGGAGCAAACCGACTAAGCCTGGAGAACTCGGTCGCATATCCATCGACCGTCCTGCCCATCTGCTTCAGATTAGTGAACTCGTCTGTAGATCATACCGAGCTACATCATCAAAATACTTGGTCTGGAATCACTCCCTGAATACTGCCCATAAAATAGGGGCCACTAATCCATCGGCCTGCGCTGCCCACCAGCTGCAGGCAAGATCTAGTAACTGCAGGCGCACTACGGCCACCTTCTCGTTCTCTGGAGTCTTGGCTGCTTCTAGAATCACCTCTGTGTCCTGAAGCCAAGCATCTGCAGCGATCGCATCTTCACTGCCGTCGAAGAAGGGAGGGTTCAAGCGTTTGAAGCTGTTGGAGTACTATTACCCTGATGACCTCCTCTGGTCAAAGCATCTGCCACCGCCTGGTGTAAGGCATCTCCGCGACGATCCTGGGAAGCTAATAGGGACCTGATGAGACCCGCCAAAGTGCCATCCTCAGGTTCTGCAGGCTGGACGGGCTAAACTGGTGGCTCTCTTCAGTAGGCATAACTCTGGAGGCTACTCCTGAATGCTGGGCTTGATCTCCAGGTTGTTGCTGGTCCGCGGGAGGTGCTCGCCTTACTGATCGGTAGGTCCAGGAACAATGCCGCTGAAGAAGACGACATAGGAACAATAAGGAAGGACCAGGACAGAACAACGATACAAGCATGTGATCAGGTCAAGATTACAGGGATTCAAAGATACGAGCAAAGATCAAGGGCGAATACTGAGGGACATCTATTCGGTAAACCCTCACATATCTTGATTTACAAGACCTGCATGGGCCACTACTAAAACCATGTCACGCCCCAGAACCAGAATACTGGGAGAGCGGGGGCTGACATAGCCAGCTACGTATAATGAAATGGAATCCACGTCACTATACGGTCATGGCTGTCTATATATGAGGGTTTAACTACAATCCATCAGTCTCCTATGGTCAAGATCAAACCTATTGTCTCAATCACAAGCAAGTAGTAACAGTTATAAGATGTCAGAGCACCAAATATACAATAGTAAGGCGTCCCATACATTACATATTGGATGATCATGAAGCTAGTCGTACAAAATGTCAGGACTAGCAAGAGTTTTAGTCAATACATGATCAACCCTAGGATTTGTCAATCATGTTACAGCCCGTAGGCAGACAGTAAATAAAGGTGCAATACGAGCTAACACGTGCTCGCCGGCTAAACGCCTCAAAAGAATAATTTTACAAATAGAGTGGGAGGACAAAAGAAACCCACTCGTTGCCCTGGTTACGCCTAGTGGTCACCATCGGGCTGGAAGACAGGTGGATCCTCTGTTGCTGTTCCGATATCTGGCCACACAAAACCAGCTGGGCAGACCCCGAAAAGAGCAAGTGCCACAAAGGAGGTTCACTTAGGAACTAAAACCAGCATATCACAAATAATAGTAAAGGTAATTAAGATAGTGATAATAGCTGAGATAACAAATATATATTGAACACGAGAAACCATTCAAGTAGCCAGACTGCAACCCTTAAACCAAACAAGGACCGGGGTTACAATCCTTCGCCTGAATAGAAACCCGTCTCAATTACTATGATAAGGTAACACGAAAATAAACGAAGAGAGGACACAGAACTGCTCCGGGAGCCAGGTTACAACCCTTCAACCAAACAAGGACCGGGGTTGTAACCCTTCGCCTGAACAGAACTGGACCCCTGATCTTTATTGTTAAGGCCAGTATAAAATCATGGTATTGAAGTAAAGGTAAAACATGACGAGCATGACAGGGGTTACAATAAGACAATAAACGAAGAGAGGACACAGAACTGCTCCGGGAGCCAGGTTACAACCCTTAAACCAAACAGGACCGGGGTTGTAACCTTCGCCTGAACAGAACTTGGTATCCCATCATTTATCGATACAAGAAATCATGTCCTGATATAATCTTGTACAGGATCAGGATAAGACTAAGCTGGAATAAACTTCATCCAATCAATCACGGCCAATCAAGAGTACGGCTTGATACTTTTAACTAACTAGGGTTATCACAGGCCTAGTTACTAGCAAGATGCAATGAGATTATCCCAACAGCCACAAGCCCTGCAGACTATCCGGTTATCCAGGTCGAATGCCCGTTTAGGAAGAATGCAACACATGACTGTGTGCTGGAAATGTGCCCGACTCGTCGGTAGACTACAAGTCCATTGAATGCGCCCAGATAACGGGATTGCCTGTAGCTGGGAATCTCTTCATGACTACTGAATCATTCTAGTTAATTATCCTTAGTCAATTTCAGTAGGTACCCCTGACCGTGGTACTCAGGGATCTCCATCCTAGACATGATGCAAGACAGTACCAGTTTATTTGTACAAACGCAATCGCCCACGGTGTCCAGGTCATTCATACTTGTCATGTCAGGCTGGCTGTCGTAACAGCATGCCGAGATATATCATGTCAGTTTACTTGTCAGAGTGCACCACAGCGGGCCACTATCGTGTTCTATTCTTACAATATTATGAATGAGAGAAACTTGCATAAAAATAACTAGGAGACATATTCTTGCTGCTAAGGAAAAGATCTACAACTTCCACGTTGGGAGTTGGGAGAAATTCGAGCCACAATTAGGACTATAACAGTTAGAAATAGTCGAAATATGCATTATGCGGCCTATTCTGCGACATGCATGCAACTGCGACACCATATGCGCCTACTGCGACATGATATGCGCCTATCGCGACATGCGCCTCATGTGGCTCAACTGCGACATGATATGCCTACCGCGACATGCGCCTCATGTGGCTCAACTGCGACATGATATGCGCCTACCGCGACATGCACCTCATTACAACATGCGCCTTCTGCGACATGCGCCTTCTGCGACATGCGCCTTCTGTGACATGATACGCGGCTACCGCGACATCCGCTTCATTGCAACATGCGCCTTCTGCGACATGTGCCTTCTGCGACATGATATGCGGCTACCGCGACATGCGCTTCATTGCAACATGTGCCTTCTGCGACATGTGCCTTCTGCGACATGAGATGCGGCTACCGCGACATGTGCTTCATTGCAACATGCGCCTTCTGCGACATGATATGCGGCTACCGCGACATGCGCTTCATTGCAACATGCGCCTTCTGCGACATGCGCCTTCTGCGACATGCTGATTATGCTGCAGATGAACCTAGAAATGACCAGAAATTGTTTCGGCCATAACTTCCTCATCCGAAGCCGAAATCAAGTGAAACAAAAGCCAAAACGGCATGAATTAAATTCTCTACAACATAGAAACACTAGTTTTCAAAATAACCAAGTTTGAGAGATCAAAACCAAGAAAAATTGAAAAGTTTACAAACTTAGATCTACAAGAATCCATCCATCAAATCCAAAATGTCAAGTTCTAAAGAGGCTTAGAATCAAGTAAGGAAGAGAATGGAACAATAAAACTTGAGATCCATCATGAAGCAAGTTTGCACTTGCCTAAGCTCTCTCTCTTTCTCCTGGTGGTTGAAGAAGTTATGATAGGAAAGAAGAAGAATAATGAAGAGAGAGAAAGTGGAAATGGGTTAATAAAGGGTAGTGGTGGTGGTAGGTAGGGGTTTTCTTTTGGTTCATGATGAACCCACAAGCAAACCAAACCAGCTAAGCCGAACCAAGCTAAGCCATAACCAATGACATGCCAAAATAACCATGCAGGAAAATACGCAATACGAGTCAAGAATACGTACACGTATACCAAAATACGTAATACAAACTATAGGCATTACATTTGCTGCTCATTCATATTTCTAAATTTGTTACAACATTTACAACATTTATAATTAAAGAAAATACAAGATTTTACAATAAATGAAATTGATACAACCGCTATCTATTTCTAGGTTAACCTCAGCATACCCAAGCCTTCCCAATGCTAAGAGTGATAGCGGCTAAACCTGAAAAATGTTAGTTTTCAGTCAGAAATGGAACAAGTATACAAACCAACGGCAATGCGAAAAGACAATAGAATTAACGAGACATGAAAATAACATAAGAGAGATGAAAACTGGAAAATACTGATGACATGGCACGGTGGAGAATAAAAGAAAAAATAAAAGACATCTACCTATGTGGTGTGAAATATCATTTTCCACATGTGAACGGCTAGGGATAAATAAGGCACACTGCACGTGTCGTGTGCAGCTGCTAGCATTCAAGATTAGACATATTGGGATAGTTCTGGGTAGTCCACATGTGTACTAAGATATTTTTCCTTCCGACTACTCCGTGTGACGAGCGTGTCAACAAGCAGCAAGATATATGTATAGACATGAAATGAAAAGACTACTATGAATCGGAAACAATCAGAAAGTGCACTTGCCTGAGGTCCTTAGCTGGAGAAACCAATAGTACAACCACATCAGATGAGTCACTAAAGTCAACACATGCAAAAAGTCTCCAGATGATGAAATAAACATTACCAACGTTCTCAGAATAGTCAAATTAGCTAGGATTGCCTGTCCTTAAGTCCAATTCTAGACACAGGGGCAAAACGATAATTTTGGACAAAAACGTTGTCCGCGGTAGGATCCACTTTTCACCGAAAAGTGTGCCAGAGTCAACGGTCTCTAAAGTCGTCAAACTATATGTCAACAGGTCCGATTTTTTGATACGAACCCAACCGTATTTCCAAAGTTGGATTTCGGCGGGGGCCGTGCACAAAATCGACCGTTGAGTGGGATCGTAGGGCCCACAAAACGACGGTCCAATCAACTGTCTCAGAATGGGACAAAACTTGGCATATAGGACCAGAAAAATGATACGGTTCTGTTGGCGCAAGTTTCGTCTCGATCTGACGAGCGCACACAAAGTTATGACTGAATTTGCATTGCACGGATACGGGGCGATTCCGACGGATACGCGTTCGATACGACACGCACACACATCCAAATCAAGTTCCATCAGTTCCTACACGTCCACTTTTACTGCCCGCTCCTGTCGGAGTCAGCGGTACACGACGAGGTGGGCCAGTTTGACGGGACGCACCCGTATCGGGAAAAATCCTATTAGTTGAAAAATAGATTTTTCTTTATTTTGGAAGTTGAATAATTTTGTGTGCGTGCAATATTTTGGAAAGGTGCCAAAAGTGTTTTGGTACTCCTATATGATGCCTATAAGGCCCTTCTTATGGATTTTGAAAATTGTGCATGAGGTGACAGCAAACAACATGTAAACTTGGGATTTTAATTGACAAAACTATCAAAAATTATGTATAGTTTTTTCTTGACTTTGATGCTGATTTCAGCGTCGATTTCTTGTCTTTCTTCAAGAACTAATTTACAGGTATTCGAGAGGGTTAGGTTAGGGTTTTACCTGCACGATTGGTTCGACAAGTGGTGAACCGTGGCGTCGGGAATCCGGCTACGAACAGGGCTCCGTCGCTGCCTTTACTGCGACTGCCGCGGTGACTCGCGCTCGATTCTGCCGAGCCGCGGTCGGCCTCCGACGGCCTGCACGAGTGCGCGCGGCTGTCCGGCCTGCCACCGACGACTCGTGGCCGGCCGTTGGTCACGTGGGGTGGCTCCAGAACTCAACCGTAGCTTGGCGTCGGCGACCTTAGCAACCAGCGAGCGTTCGCAACCCCGGCAGCCGGTGATGCTGGTGCTAACCTCCACGTCAGTGCCTCGCCGGCCTGGATTGGCTCGTCGACGGCAAGGAATGGAGGCTGGAATGGGGCGCGCTCGCCAGTCTCTCGCGTATTCACGAAGTCTATGAGTACAAGGCGCAGGTGGTGGAGGAGGGAACACTCGGATATTCTAATAGCGGCGGCTAGGTGTTGTTAGATGGGTTTTGATCGATTCTCCTCACGCGGATTGCTGTGTGTAACCGTATTTATATAGCCTAAGCTCTCGGTTTGGCTAGCCTGGGACCTACGTACGGGTTTAGGGCTTGGGGTGCTCGGGATGGGGGCGCTCAGACCTGTGGGCTGGTCGGGTATACCCCTCTCAAACAAATATATTGATACACATGGTGGGTATAAGTTGACTAAATTGTGCAGGAAGAAGATGGAATGCTGGAAATCCTAGCTTCTTTCATATGTTAGTATATATTGGAGCTGATTCAATTATTCATTAGAAATATAGTTATGTATTGGCTACAAGTTTTTTAAGCTCCCTAAAAAGCTTTACCAATAGAATTCATGCTATATGTGATGTTCTTATGGAGCTCAGTTATTCATACTATAATTTGGGTAGAGATAGACAAGCAAATAGCTAAAGGTGGACTGGTTGAGTGTGGGGGATTAGGCCTGGCCCGAGCTCAGCTGGGCTGGGTTGGCCGGGCCAGCCACTGCTTCTTATTCTTTTTATTATTTATTTAACAACCATTGTATATATATATATATAATATATATATATATATATATATAATATATATATATATATATATAATATATATATATATATATAGTATAAATAAAAAAATAAATAATAAATAAATAAATAAATATATATATATATATATATATATAATATATATATATATATATATATATTATATTAATATTATATATATATATAATATATATATTTATATATAAAATATTATATATATAATAATTTTATATATATAAATATATATAATATAATATATATATATATAATATTATATAATATATATATATAATATATATATATATATATAATATATATACAATGGTTATATATATCTATATATACACATATTTGTATACGCACATATATATAGTTATATATGTACACGTACACATATATTTATATACATAAAAATAATATGACCAATAATAATAATAACAATAAAAATAATATTAATAATGATAATAATAACGAAATTCAATAAAATAATAATGGTGTATATATATACCATATATATACCATTATATGCAGTAAAAATTACTATTTAATCCAATAAATAAATAAAATATTTTATCAAAATTTTGGAAAGAGGGGTTACAAATCTACCCACCTTAAAATAATTTCGTCCTCGAAATTCTAACTCATAACTATTCCTTAAAATTCAAAAGAAAAGTCTACCTTAACCTTAATCTCCTTAAATTTTAATCCCTCTATTAGTTTATCCTCCTCCTAGCCATTTTGTAACTGTATGACCTACAGGACTTCTACCCACCTTTGGTCACACTACTCCTGAAATTAAAAGCTTATAATCTGCTAAACTTGTTACCAATAGTTATTTACTGCATACGGCCTCTGTTATCCTCTCCTACCATTCAAACAATCCAAACTTTAATAAGCAACACATTTACACAAGTAGCTAAGAATTATTGGTAAATTCTAATAAGTATGACCATTCGTCGCTCTGCATTATGAAGGACAGGATGATAAGGATGAATAATCGAATGCAATTATGAAGTTTCAAGAGCGATGGAGAGTATCCAATGATGCAGATAGAAAGAAAGTCTAAGAACCACTGACTTATTTGCTATATAGGGCTACTTTAGTCTAGTCACTTGCTAAGTCGAAGAACTCTTCGTTTCCTAGAGGGCTTGCAATTCATGCAATAAAATTCCGTTCTCGGAGTTCTAAACAAGGTTCCAAAATTGAATAGAATTTGAGAAATCCAGATTGTGATCTTTCTCATGGTTATTTAAACACACGAGAAAGGGATATAAATGTAATACCAAATCGTATCGCGACGTCCAGGTAGATGAGATAAAGGTTACGAATGGATTCACAATCTAAGGGATGGAGGTTACATAATAGATACAGGGGCCGATTTCAAATAGTTCAGTTTTATAGTCCAAATATGGTGTATGCATGGATGGGTTCTACTGGGTCTTAATGGGTTCCCTAATTGGACATCAATCGTTGGTTGGATGAACATTGGGTTTCAATCTATATGGATTGGACAAGACCCCAATGATAAAACTCTTCCTATTAGATTAGGTATCCTAGAATAGGTTTCTATCGAAGGGTTGAGCTAGTTGTCCGTCAAGTTGGTTAGTTAGGTCCCTCAAGTCTAAAATGCGCCTTCCGTGACTTTTGGGTTTACGTAGCACATGAGGCATCAATTGGGTGGCGCAGTAGTGGCATGTGCGTAGTGGGCTTCGAGTAGATAACAACCATATTGGGTCGAAGGAATTAAGTCGAAGTTGAGGCTCTAGTGGAAGTCGGGAAGTATACCGGTATTGTGGTAAGGGTTATAGCTAGTCCTTTTGATCTAAAAGTCATAGCACAAAATAGAGTACAAGGGGACGGGTTTGAGTGGGACATGATATACCTAGATGAAGGTAGACTCGTCCAGATCTTGTATATGAAATTGTTGGAAGATAACAGTTGGTCTCGTGCTCCGAATATTAATGACACGGCCGGGGACACAAAATGATCTAAGTGGAAAGTGGGAGTCCATGGGAACTAATTATCATCCTAATGGAAATTATTCTAATCAATCGATAGTCTTCGTATATCTCAAAAACGTTAGAAGGCTTACAGTCTACCCACCTTAGAAGCTAGGATAGTTTTAGGAATAATGAGATTAGAAAAATTTTAAGTCCGGATTTTGTACCTCGACTCTGGTCAATAAAGAACAAGGCACAACGTAATGGGATACGGTGGATATAAGTCAAGTCAAGGATCGTTCCTCAAATTCAGATGGCTAGAAGGTCCCAATAGTAGCTTGAAGGTCGAGAGGAGAACGAGTAACTTAAGGCAAGGTTCTAGTCACCTGGCTGGCCGATGGTAGTTACCCTTGTGTATACAACCATCATAGCCATGTGGATACCCTGTATCTCTCTACCAATTATAAGCTTTCGTCTTTCCAAATCAGTAAAAGACAAAACAATAGGGTTCAAGGGAGATGTCACTGAACACAATTACGTGATCAAAGGCGTATGTATAATTTAAGAGGAATTGTCAAAGCAGTCGCGGATGAGATCCTGGAGACATCTACATCTCAATCCACGTAGTGTAATTTGTCACGACCCGCACCACTGTGAGGGTACGAGAGCGTAACAACGCCCAGCCTACGCCGCAGAGTCGACGGTAGAACGCTGTTCTAGGTCATGAACTATAACTAACATAATATGAATGCTCTCCATAAGGGGCCAACACAGAGGTATAACTCAATCACAATCTAGAGAGAAATATGACACGATAAAATAGATAAGAGAATCCTCAACCGAGGTACAACAGAAATGAAATACAAATCTCAACATCTCTACAATATACAAACTCTGAATCAAGAACAACAACTAAACATAAAAGAAAAACAGTCAAACTATCTATACTAAGCAAGGTATCGTCCTCAGCAGCTGCCTGAACCTCCCCTGGGGTCCAGGTCGCGAATGTCAACTAGGCAAACTCCAAGTAAGGGTACAGGGTGCCTCATCATCCTCTATAAAATTTTCAACAGGTCCAGTCAGGACGAGAGCGAGCACAAAATATCTCACGCAGTTCATATCATGTTAGGAAATATAAAGCATGCAATAGAGTAAGGTACATGAATGCTGAAAGTAAGAAGTATATGAAAAACAGTAGAGATTTGATACCAGGAAATATCTAAATATGATAAATAAGAACTGTAAGCCTACTGTGATTTAGAGTACAATATGGTTATGTAAACGGTCTAGGAAAATGCAATGGTAACTCCATTGTATGTGGGTGTACAATAGACATATACAATAGTTATACAATGTTGTACAATAGGATTTGATTACATAACCAATTCGACTCCCCCTCCCCAAATTAATACACAAGGATCTACTCTGGTTATGTTATCTTGCACAATAGTATACATGTTATACAATAGATGTACAATATTATACAATAGATGTACAATATTATACAAGGATGTACAATGTTATACAATGGATGTACAATATTATACAATAGATGTACAATATTATACAATAGTTGTACAATGGTCTATCCCTGGGACTCATGTGATACTGAGAGTACAATATGCACAAGGAGTATACAAGGATATGGGTATTCAAAAATACAATATGTAAGTGAAACGCATCACAATATGTATTTAGTGAATATAAGGAGATAACATCTCAAAAGAAGATCCGTATAGTACCAATCCGTGATAATGATCGTGTCAGCATCAAGTACAGTAATCTAGAGCAAGAATATAAATCCAGACAAGTATGAAACGGTCAGAAAATGTACTCGCCTCGTATCTGAATGTCTGAAGTAAATGTACTGTCCGAGATGAGGTACCTGACTCCTAGTTAGAGTAACATAAGTCAAGATGTACA
>JANAVB010033017.1:37724343-37919343 GCA_029216955.1 Iris pallida
GTGCAATACGAGCTAACACGTGCTCGCCGGCTAAACGCTCAAAAGAATTTTACAAATAGAGTGGGAGGACAAAAGAAACCCACTCGTTGCCCTGGTTACGCCTAGTGGTCACCATCGGGCTGGAAGACAGGTGGATCCTCTGTTGCTGTTCCGATATCTGGCCACACAAAACCAGCTGGGTCAGACCCCAGAAGAGCAAGTGCCACAAAGGAGGCTTCACTTAGGAACTAAAACCACATATCACAAATAAGTAAAGGTAATTAAGATAGTGATAATAGCTGAGATAACAAATATATTGAACACGGAGAAACCATTCAAGTAGCCAGACTCAACCCTTAAACCAAACAAGGACCGGGTTACAATCCTTCGCCTGAATAGAAACCCGTCTCAATTACTATTGATAAGGTAACACGACAATAAACGAAGAGAGGACACAGAACTGCTCCGGGAGCCAGGTTACAACCCTTAACCAACGGACCGGGGTTGTAACCCTTCGCCTGAACAGAACTGGACCCCTGATCTTTATTGTTAAGGCCAGTATAAATAATCATGGTATTGAAGTAAAGGTAAAACATGACGAGCATGACAGGGGGTTACAATAAGACAATAAACGAAGAGAGGACACAGAACTGCTCCGGGAGCCAGGTTACAACCCTTAAACCAAACAAGGACCGGGGTTGTAACCCTTCGCCTGAACAGAACTTGGTATCCCATCATTTATCGATACAAGAAATCATGTCCTGATATAATCTTGTACAGGATCAGGATAAGACTAAGCTGGAATAAACTTCATCCAATCAATCACGGCCAATCAAGAGTACGGCTTGATACTTTTAACTAACTAGGGTTATCACAGGCCTAGTTACTAGCAAGATGCAATGAGATTATCCCAACAGCCACAAGCCCTGCAGACTATCCGGTTATCCAGGTCGAATGCCCGTTTAGGAAGAATGCAACACATGACTGTGTGCTGGAAATGTGCCCGACTCGTCGGTAGACTACAAGTCCATTGAATGCGCCCAGATAACGGGATTGCCTGTAGCTGGGAATCTCTTCATGACTACTGAATCATTCTAGTTAATTATCCTTAGTCAATTTCAGTAGGTACCCCTGACCGTGGTACTCAGGGATCTCCATCCTAGACATGATGCAAGACAGTACCAGTTTATTTGTACAAACGCAATCGCCCACGGTGTCCAGGTCATTCATACTTGTCATGTCAGGCTGGCTGTCGTAACAGCATGCCGAGATATATCATGTCAGTTTACTTGTCAAGAGTGCACCACAGCGGGCCACTATCGTGTTCTATTCTTACAATATTATGAATGAGAGAAACTTGCATAAAATAACTAGAGACATATTCTTGCTGCTAAGGAAAAGATCTACAACTTCCACGTTGGGAGTTGGGAGAAATTCGAGCCACAATTAGGACATATAACAGTTAGAAATAGTCGAAAATATGCATTATGCGGCCTATTCTGCGACATGCATGCAACTGCGACACCATATGCGCCTACTGCGACATGATATGCGCCTATCGCGACATGCGCCTCATGTGGCTCAACTGCGACATGATATGCGCCTACCGCGACATGCGCCTCATGTGGCTCAACTGCGACATGATATGCGCCTACCGCGACATGCACCTCATTACAACATGCGCCTTCTGCGACATGCGCCTTCTGCGACATGCGCCTTCTGTGACATGATACGCGGCTACCGCGACATCCGCTTCATTGCAACATGCGCCTTCTGCGACATGTGCCTTCTGCGACATGATATGCGGCTACCGCGACATGCGCTTCATTGCAACATGTGCCTTCTGCGACATGTGCCTTCTGCGACATGAGATGCGGCTACCGCGACATGTGCTTCATTGCAACATGCGCCTTCTGCGACATGATATGCGGCTACCGCGACATGCGCTTCATTGCAACATGCGCCTTCTGCGACATGCGCCTTCTGCGACATGCTGATTATGCTGCAGATGAACCTAGAAATGACCAGAAATTGTTTCGGCCATAACTTCCTCATCCGAAGCCGAAATCAAGTGAAACAAAAGCCAAAACGGCATGAAATTAAATTCTCTACAACATAGAAACACTAGTTTTCAAAATAACCAAGTTTGAGAGATCAAAACCAAGAAAAATTGAAAAGTTTACAAACTTAGATCTACAAGAATCCATCCATCAAATCCAAAAATGTCAAGTTCTAAAGAGGCTTAGAATCAAGTAAGGAAGAGAATGGAACAATAAAACTTGAGATCCATCATGAAGCAAGTTTGCACTTGCCTAAGCTCTCTCTCTCTTTCTCCTGGTGGTTGAAGAAGTTATGATAGGAAAGAAGAAGAATAATGAAGAGAGAGAAAGTGGAAATGGGTTAATAAAGGGTAGTGGTGGTGGTAGGTAGGGGTTTTCTTTTGGTTCATGATGAACCCACAAGCAAACCAAACCAAGCTAAGCCGAACCAAGCTAAGCCATAACCAATGACATGCCAAAATAACCATGCAGGAAAATACGCAATACGAGTCAAGAATACGTACACGTATACCAAAATACGTAATACAAACTATAGGCATTACATTTGCTGCTCATTCATATTTCTAAATTTGTTACAACATTTACAACATTTATAATTAAAGAAAATACAAGATTTTACAATAAATGAAATTGATACAACCGCTATCTATTTCTAGGTTAACCTCAGCATACCCAAGCCTTCCCAATGCTAAGAGTGATAGCGGCTAAACCTGAAAAATGTTAGTTTTCAGTCAGAAATGGAACAAGTATACAAACCAACGGCAATGCGAAAAGACAATAGAATTAACGAGACATGAAAATAACATAAGAGAGATGAAAACTGGAAAATACTGATGACATGGCACGGTGGAGAATAAAAGAAAAAATAAAAGACATCTACCTATGTGGTGTGAAATATCATTTTCCACATGTGAACGGCTAGGGATAAATAAGGCACACTGCACGTGTCGTGTGCAGCTGCTAGCATTCAAGATTAGACATATTGGGATAGTTCTGGGTAGTCCACATGTGTACTAAGATATTTTTCCTTCCGACTACTCCGTGTGACGAGCGTGTCAACAAGCAGCAAGATATATGTATAGACATGAAATGAAAAGACTACTATGAATCGGAAACAATCAGAAAGTGCACTTGCCTGAGGTCCTTAGCTGGAGAAACCAATAGTACAACCACATCAGATGAGTCACTAAAGTCAACACATGCAAAAAGTCTCCAGATGATGAAATAAACATTACCAACGTTCTCAGAATAGTCAAATTAGCTAGGATTGCCTGTCCTTAAGTCCAATTCTAGACACAGGGGCAAAACGATAATTTTGGACAAAAACGTTGTCCGCGGTAGGATCCACTTTTCACCGAAAAGTGTGCCAGAGTCAACGGTCTCTAAAGTCGTCAAACTATATGTCAACAGGTCCGATTTTTTGATACGAACCCAACCGTATTTCCAAAGTTGGATTTCGGCGGGCCGTGCACAAAATCGACCGTTGAGTGGGATCGTAGGGCCCACAAAACGACGGTCCAATCAACTGTCTCAGAATGGGACAAAACTTGGCATATAGGACCAGAAAAATGATACGGTTCTGTTGGCGCAAGTTTCGTCTCGATCTGACGAGCGCACACAAAGTTATGACTGAATTTGCATTGCACGGATACGGGGCGATTCCGACGGATACGCGTTCGATACGACACGCACACACATCCAAATCAAGTTCCATCAGTTCCTACACGTCCACTTTTACTGCCCGCTCCTGTCGGAGTCAGCGGTACACGACGAGGTGGGCCAGTTTGACGGGACGCACCCGTATCGGGAAAAATCCTATTAGTTGAAAAATAGATTTTTCTTTATTTTGGAAGTTGAATAATTTTGTGTGCGTGCAATATTTTGGAAAGGTGCCAAAAGTGTTTTGGTACTCCTATATGATGCCTATAAGGCCCTTCTTATGGATTTTGAAAATTGTGCATGAGGTGACAGCAAACAACATGTAAACTTGGGATTTTAATTGACAAAACTATCAACAAATTATGTATAGTTTTTTCTTGACTTTGATGCTGATTTCAGCGTCGATTTCTTGTCTTTCTTCAAGAACTAATTTACAGGTATTCGAGAGGGTTAGGTTAGGGTTTTACCTGCACGATTGGTTCGACAAGTGGTGAACCGTGGCGTCGGGAATCCGGCTACGAACAGGGCTCCGTCGCTGCCTTTACTGCGACTGCCGCGGTGACTCGCGCTCGATTCTGCCGAGCCGCGGTCGGCCTCCGACGGCCTGCACGAGTGCGCGCGGCTGTCCGGCCTGCCACCGACGACTCGTGGCCGGCCGTTGGTCACGTGGGGTGGCTCCAGAACTCAACCGTAGCTTGGCGTCGGCGACCTTAGCAACCAGCGAGCGTTCGCAACCCCGGCAGCCGGTGATGCTGGTGCTAACCTCCACGTCAGTGCCTCGCCGGCCTGGATTGGCTCGTCGACGGCAAGGAATGGAGGCTGGAATGGGGCGCGCTCGCCAGTCTCTCGCGTATTCACGAAGTCTATGAGTACAAGGCGCAGGTGGTGGAGGAGGGAACACTCGGATATTCTAATAGCGGCGGCTAGGTGTTGTTAGATGGGTTTTGATCGATTCTCCTCACGCGGATTGCTGTGTGTAACCGTATTTATATATAGCCTAAGCTCTCGGTTTGGCTAGCCTGGGACCTACGTACGGGTTTAGGGCTTGGGGTGCTCGGGATGGGGGCGCTCAGACCTGTGGGCTTGGTCGGGTATACCCCTCTCAAACAAATATATTGATACACATGGTGGGTATAAGTTGACTAAATTGTGCAGGAAGAAGATGGAATGCTGGAAATCCTAGCTTCTTTCATATGTTAGTATATATTGGAGCTGATTCAATTATTCATTAGAAATATAGTTATGTATTGGCTACAAGTTTTTTAAGCTCCCTAAAAAGCTTTACCAATAGAATTCATGCTATATGTGATATGTTCTTATGGAGCTCAGTTATTCATACTATAATTTGGGTAGAGATAGACAAGCAAATAGCTAAAGGTGGACTGGTTGAGTGTGGGGGATTAGGCCTGGCCCGAGCTCAGCTGGGCTGGGTTGGCCGGGCCAGCCACTGCTTCTTATTCTTTTTCTTATTCTTATTTAACAACCATTGTATATATATATATATATATATATATATATATATATATATATATATATATATATATATATATATATATATATATATATATATATATTTGTATAAATAAATAAATAAATAAATAAATAAATAAATAAATATATATATATATATATATATATATATATATATATATATATATATATATATATATATATATATATATATATATATATATATATATATTTTATATATATAAAATATATATATATATAAATATATTTTATATATATAAAATATATATATATATATATATATATATATATATATATATATATATATATATATATATATATATATATATATATATATATATATATATACAATGGTTATATATCTATATATACACATATTTGTATACGCACATATATATATAGTTATATATGTACACGTACACACATATATTTATATACATAAAAATAATATGACCAATAATAATAACAATAAAAATAATATTAATAATGATAATAATAACGAAATTCAATAAAATAATAATGGTGTATATATATATACCATATATATATACCATTATATGCAGTCTAAAAATTACTATTTAATCCAAATAAATAAATAAAAATATTTTATCAAAATTTTGGAAAGAGGGGTTACAAATCTACCCACCTTAAAAATAATTTCGTCCTCGAAATTCTAACTCATAACTATTCCTTAAAATTCAAAAGAAAAGTCTACCTTAACCTTAATCTCCTTAAATTTTAATCCCTCTAATTAGTTTATCTCCTCCTCCTAGCCATTTTGTAACTGTATGACCTACAGGACTTCTACCCACCTTTGGTCACACTACTCCTGAAATTAAAAGCTTATAATCTGCTAAACTTGTTACCAATAGTTATTTACTGCATACGGCCTCTGTTATCCTCTCCTACCATTCAAACAATCCAAACTTTAATAAGCAACACATTTACACAAGTAGCTAAGAATTATTGGTAAATTCTAATAAGTATGACCATTCGTCGCTCTGCATTATGAAGGACAGGATGATAAGGATGAATAATCGAATGCAATTATGAAGTTTCAAGAGCGATGGAGAGTATCCAATGATGCAGATAGAAAGAAAGTCTAAGAACCACTGACTTATTTGCTATATAGGGCTACTTTAGTCTAGTCACTTGCTAAGTCGAAGAACTCTTCGTTTCCTAGAGGGCTTGCAATTCATGCAATACATAAATTCCGTTCTCGGAGTTCTAAACAAGGTTCCAAAATTGAATAGAATTTGAGAAATCCAGATTGTGATCTTTCTCATGGTTATTTAAACACACGAGAAAGGGATATAAATGTAATACCAAATCGTATCGCGACGTCCAGGTAGATGAGATAAAGGTTACGAATGGATTCACAATCTAAGGGATGGAGGTTACATAATAGATACAGGGGCCGATTTCAAATAGTTCAGTTTTATAGTCCAAATATGGTGGTATGCATGGATGGGTTCTACTGGGTCTTAATGGGTTCCCTAATTGGACATCAATCGTTGGTTGGATGAACATTGGGTTTCAATCTATATGGATTGGACAAGACCCCAATGATAAAACTCTTCCTATTAGATTAGGGTATCCTAGAATAGGTTTCTATCGAAGGGTTGAGCTAGTTGTCCGTCAAGTTGGTTAGTTAGGTCCCTCAAGTCTAAAATGCGCCTTCCGTGACTTTTGGGTTTACGTAGCACATGAGGCATCAATTGGGTGGCGCAGTAGTGGCATGTGCGTAGTGGGCTTCGAGTAGATAACAACCATATATTGGGTCGAAGGAATTAAGTCGAAGTTGAGGCTCTAGTGGAAGTCGGGAAGTATACCGGTATTGTGGTAAGGGTTATAGCTAGTCCTTTTGATCTAAAAGTCATAGCACAAAATAGAGTACAAGGGGACGGGTTTGAGTGGGACATGATATACCTAGATGAAGGTAGACTCGTCCAGATCTTGTATATGAAATTTGTTGGAAGATAACAGTTGGTCTCGTGCTCCGAATATTAATGACACGGCCGGGGACACAAAATGATCTAAGTGGAAAGTGGGAGTCCATGGGAACTAATTATCATCCTAATGGAAATTATTCTAATCAATCGATAGTCTTCGTATATCTCAAAAACGTTAGAAGGCTTACAGTCTACCCACCTTAGAAGCTAGGATATAGTTTTAGGAATAATGAGATTAGAAAAATTTTAAGTCCGGATTTTGTACCTCGACTCTGGTCAATAAAGAACAAGGCACAACGTAATGGGATACGGTGGATATAAGTCAAGTCAAGGATCGTTCCTCAAATTCAGATGGCTAGAAGGTCCCAATAGTAGCTTGAAGGTCGAGAGGAGAACGAGTAACTTAAGGCAAGGTTCTAGTCACCTGGCTGGCCGATGGTAGTTACCCTTGTGTATACAACCATCATAGCCATGTGGATACCCTGTATCTCTCTACCAATTATAAGCTTTCGTCTTTCCAAATCAGTAAAAGACAAAACAATAGGGTTCAAGGGAGATGTCACTGAACACAATTACGTGATCAAAGGCGTATGTATAATTTAAGAGGAATTGTCAAAGCAGTCGCGGATGAGATCCTGGAGACATCTACATCTCAATCCACGTAGTGTAATTTGTCACGACCCGCACCCACTGTGAGGGTACGAGAGCGTAACAACGCCCAGCCTACGCCGCAGAGTCGACGGTAGAACGCTGTTCTAGGTCATGAACTATAACTAACATAATATGAATGCTCTCCATAAGGAGGCCAACACAGAGGTATAACTCAATCACAATCTAGAGAGAGAATATGACACGATAAAATAGATAAGAGAATCCTCAACCGAGGTACAACAGAAATGAAATACAAATCTCAACATCTCTACAATATACAAACTCTGAATCAAGAACAACAACTAAACATAAAAGAAAAACAGTCTAAACTATCTATACTAAGCAAGGTATCGTCCTCAGCAGCTGCCTGAACCTCCCCTGGGGTCCAGGTCGCGAATGTCAACTAGGCAAACTCCAAGTAAGGGTACAGGGTGCCTCATCATCCTCTATAAAATTTTCAACAGGTCCAGTCAGGACGAGAGCGAGCACAAAATATCTCACGCAGTTCATATCATGTTAGGAAATATAAAGCATGCAATAGAGTAAGGTACATGAAATGCTGAAAGTAAGAAGTATATGAAAAACAGTAGAGATTTGATACCAGGAAATATCTAAATATGATAAATAAGAACTGTAAGCCTACTGTGATTTAGAGTACAATATGGTTATGTAAACGGTCTAGGAAAATGCAATGGTAACTCCATTGTATGTGGGTGTACAATAGACATATACAATAGTTATACAATGTTGTACAATAGGATTTGATTACATAACCAATTCGACTCCCCCTCCCCAAATTAATACACAAGGATCTACTCTGGTTATGTTATCTTGCACAATAGTATACAATGTTATACAATAGATGTACAATATTATACAATAGATGTACAATATTATACAATGGATGTACAATGTTATACAATGGATGTACAATATTATACAATAGATGTACAATATTATACAATAGTTGTACAATGGTCTATCCCTGGGACTCATGTGATACTGAGAGTACAATATGCACAAGGAGTATACAAGGATATGGGTATTCAATAAATACAATATGTAAGTGAAACGCACATCACAATATGTATTTAGTGAATATAAGGAGATAACATCTCAAAAGAAGATCCGTATAGTACCAATCCGTGATAATGATCGTGTCAGCATCAAGTACAGTAATCTAGAGCAAGAATATAAATCCAGACAAGTATGAAACGGTCAGAAAATGTACTCGCCTCGTATCTGAATGTCTGAAGTAAATGTACTGTCCGAGATGAGGTACCTGACTCCTAGTTAGAGTAACATAAGTCAAGATGTACACAGGGAATGATAAATATAATCTACAATGCATCTGCATGCTGTCTAGGTCAAACTAGACTAAAGTCAACACTTGGTCAACTCCAGTCAACTAGACTAGTCAAATTAGGTTAACTAGGTCAAATCCTAGCCCAACAAGTCTAAAAAGTCTCACTTGGCCTAACCAAGCCTAGTCTAGCAATCACACACCAATCACAAGGCTATACAAGCCAAACACAAGCCATCACATTCAATATTATACATAAGAGAAAGGAAGCTAACATGTAAAGCTATGTGTGTGTGTGAACATGGAGGTGTACATGAAAAGAGAATTCAACACTAGGCCCTATATCACATATATGTATATATAACTATAGGAAAACTCTATTTACCACATTAACACATTTAGCCATGTATAGTATATATATATATATATATATATAGAGAGAGAGAGAGAGAGAGAAGAGCATGTGTATGTGTTCATGGGTGTGTGTGTGTGTCATGAAAGTGCACAAGAACATGTGTGTGTTATCATGGAATGAGTGTTAGGCAATGTGTGAGTGAGAGTGTCAATGAGTGAGGGTGTGAGGGTTATATAGTGTAGTGTGCATTGTGTGTGGAGTGATAGTGAGGCATGACAGTTGTGTAGCAAAGTGTCAATAGGAAGTTAACATTCACATATATGAGTTCTCATGTATCTCTTATTTAGTGAAACAAAACTAAATTCCAGTTTTATTCCTAACAAGGCTACATATATTACATCTATTATTACATTACATTCACGCTTGCTTTCATTCATTATTCATTTATTCTCTTGCACCACTATATGCACCATACATTACTTACTATGGAACCTACATATTCATTACAAGCCATACTTATACATGCTTACATTAGATAGGATACTTACACCTCATACATCATTTATTTAAACATTTACTCATGCTTGTATTCTCTATTTAATTACATAATGTATATACATTAACATGGGTTAAAATCAAATAGAATATTATATTACACACAAGGGTGCACAAAATGCATATGCCGAATAGTAACTCCTACTAATAATCAATACTATACCATCTCAGCATGAATTAAAATCTAGGACTAAATTATGTTATAGATCTATGTGTTAGCTTTCCGAAACTTCAAACGGATCGCATTTTCATTTCCGGAAACTCCCGGAATCGCGAAAACACCGAGAACGCGTTTGTCTTTCGTATAGCTGACACTCAAATAATTCTTCAGAAAGTTACAGAAAGAATTAGGCCTATTAATATATGTTTTTGGAAATCTAACTTCAATACGCTTCTTTTAAAAAAAACAGGAGATTAAACCGAGCTTTGAGCTAGAAGTTATGACATTTCTAAGTTAGGGCTGAAATTAAAAGCGTGGATAAAAATCATGACGGATTTGGGTAGTTTGAGACAAAAGAACACAAGTATATAACATAATATATCAAGAACTCACTCTCTACACTAATATATATATATATATATATATATATATGAGACACTATAGAACACATCTCCAATACAAAAATATGAGATTAAACATGTAATAATTCATTCATACATAACAACAACACATAGTGTGTCCAAATTTGGGATTTTCCCACATGGACACAACCACAACACAAAGGACACTCTTATGACCTCCAAATAGACACGAAATGGACACAAATGTAGATGCAACCATGGGAGTCATTCCTATGGGTTCAAAATAGACCTATATGCATGAGAAAATAAAAAGAAGAAGGGATTTATACCTCCCGGTAGATCGAATCGAAGAGAAGCCTTCCCGGAGCGACACCGACACGTAGAGATTCCAAAAGGACACGAACGAGCTCCGAATCCTCCCAAACTTGGGTAGCTTCCTCCTTGGCTAGAATGGAGAAGGAAAGAAGAAGATTTGGTGGCAAAATAGAAGGATTTGGTGGAGAAATTGCTAGGGATTGCTCTCTAGGAATTAGGGGAAGAACAAGAGAGAGAATGTGGATGAGAATAATGAAATGAACTTGAGCCTATCCTCTACCAAAGTGGCTGGCCATATGGGGCTATTTGTCCTATTATGGTAAGGTCCAAAATGCCCCCACTAACCTATTCTATGAGTATTAGGAAAGGGCTAATTGGTTGGGGCTAAATTAGTCATTCTAAAGTCTCTAATCATACTAACCTTATCCATAATAATTAGTCTAGCCTCTAACTAAAATATTTCTATCATGTGGACTAAATTTAATATCATATGGGCCATGCCTAACTAGTGTGTGGGTCCCACTAGAGTCAAACTACCCCCGGGTCCCCGTTTTAAGTCGGATTGAGTTAAAATTCGAACCCGACTCAAATAACCCCAAAACAATATTATAAATAATAAAATGATATCAAAATAATTCAAAGAGGTCAAATACAAAAATATCTTTAGGCCAAAAATGACATTAAAATATTATAATCACATGGTTAGGCTCTAGGTCAAACAGTCTCTAGGGTTTCACTAGCAAAACGTCAAAACCACAAGTCATGAATTTAAATAGTTTAAAATAATTTAAAAATCACTAAAAATCATAATATGAAATAAATATCATTAAATAATAATTATAATTATAAAATTTCAAAATTACCCTCATCTGGAAAACTGGGTGTTACAATCCTACCCACCTTATAAAAATTTTGTCCTCGAAATTAAGATGATCGCACCCTTTTCTAGGCCGAACATAGACAAGGGTCAATCACTAGTCAATTTCCTCAACATCCTAGTACTTGGTCATCAGCTGGTCAACTTCTTAGGACTTTTACCTATGCTAGCTACCTAGTGTTGGCAAATAGGGATTAGCAAAGAAAACTCTATAATAGACTAGCTCTTAACTTCCAAATCCTATCAAGTCACCCATAACTAATTACCCACAAGCTAAGCACACCAATCCCAAATACCACATATATATATATATGCTCAAGAACAACAACCCATCACATATATCCTAAGTATATCATCTATATATATAGACCTCTTAGTCCTAGGTGAAACTACAACTATGCTCAAGGGCAGGCTCTGGTTACTGGGTGCCTTACTGGAAGGGTAAAGAAAAACAATAAATAATTATCAAGGTTGTATGGCATACTAACATCCTATACGTAACTGGTTGGTATCATAATAACAGGGAATTATCTGCAATGGATTACTATTCTAGCACCAATGCTAACTATCACCTCTAGGTACAGACACTCTACAAGTCACCATATCTATATACTATGAAGGAACTACCTATGAACAAGCTATACAATCTAAATATCCCTACTCCTAAGTCATTTATAACAACAAAAAGGGTATGATGTTTTAAACCTTCTCAAGATACAATCTGCTAATCATTTGCGTCTGTCCAAAATCATGTTGTCCAGAGTCTTCATCATGCTAGTTAGCAAAGCTACGATAATCACAGAGTCCTTGACTAAGGTACGTACCTCTAGGTTCATGGTATTTAAAATTTTCGTATAGTCGCATGCGACGGCGAAAACCTTAAATTCCCATACCCAAGAAATACATCTGAAATCTGACTACATGTCCTCACTATGCCAACTAACACAACTATCGAAGATCCTAGATCCCATGATTTAGGTGACCTAGCCCATACGATTCTGAAGAAAAACATCATAACAAAAGAACAACATGACAAACTTAATAAATCAGCAAGGAACAGATGGAATCAGATTTCAAGGTAGTTATAAAAGACAATTCCGGGAATGGAATTGAGAAGAACGGAACTTGCAGCAAAATCTCCAATAGTCTGTGCATCCTTGACTATCCTGACGATAGCTCACCCTGCTGGTTTCCCCTGGTCTGCTGCTGATGCTGCATGAATCACCGCTACTGAGAGAAATCAGAAATAACGGAAGAAAATCTCTGTACAGATAGAGGTGCACCTCCAATGTAGCAGATACGCCAACCTGAGTCGGCACAACAGGAGCTGCGGTCTCGAGGCTCTGATGAACAGGACGAGAGGTGGCCAGCCTCTCGATAGTATCCCCCGAACCGAAGTGATGAGATCCTGTCTTCATAACCATCATGAAAACAGATCAAAACAAGGAGCAATTTCTGAGAATGAAGCAAAAATTCAAAGGAGGACAGTTTATATTCAAGGGAAGTCAATAAGCAACAATTTTAGACAAAGGAATCTGATTAAGAGTTTTTTCTAATGTGATTGAGTACCTCTAAAAATAATCCTAATCCTGCTGCAGGCTGTAGTGATACTCTAGTTCGAATACCACTACATAAACTCGGCTTGCATGGGCCACCACTAAAAACGTGTCACGACCCGCACCCACTGTGAGGGTACGAGAGCGTAACAACGCCCAGCCTACGCCGCAGTGTCGGCGGTAGAATGCTGTTCTAGGTCATGAACTATAATTAACATAATATAAATGCTCTCCATAAGGAGGCCAACACAGAGGTACAACTCAATCACAATCTAGAGAGAGAATATGACACGATAAAATAGATAAGAGAATCCTCAACCGAGGTACAACAGAAATGAAATACAAGTCTCAACATCTCTACAATATACAAACTCTGAATCAAGAACAACAACTAAACATAAAAGAAAAACAGTCTAAACTATCTATACTAAGCAAGGTATCGTCCTCAGCAGCTGCCTGAACCTCCCCTGGGGTCCAGGTCGCGAGTGTCAACTAGGCAAACTCCAAGTAAGGGTACAGGGTGCCTCATCATCCTCTGTAAAATTTTCAACAGGTCCAGTCAGGACGGGAGCGAGCACAAAATATCTCACGCAGTTCATATTATGTTAGAAAATATAAAGCATGCAATAGAGTAAGGTACATGAAACGCTGAAAGTAAGAAGTATATGAAAAATAGTAGAGATTTGATACCAGTAAATATCTAAATATGATAAATAAGAACTGTAAGCCTACTGTGATTTAGAGTACAATATGGTTATGTAAACGGTCTAGGAAAATGCAATGGTAACTCCATTGTACGTGGGTATACAATAGACATATACAATAGTTATACAATGTTGTACAATAGGATTTGATTACATAACCAATTCTACTCCCCCTTCCCAAATCAATACACAAGGATCTACTCTGGTTACGTTATCTTGCACAATAGTATACAATGTTATATAATAGATGTACAATATTATACAATAGATGTACAATGTTATACAATGGATGTACAATAATATACAATGGATGTACAATATTATACAATAGATGTACAATATTATACAATAGTTGTACAATGGTCTATCCCTGGGACTCATGTGATATTGAGAGTACAATATGCACAAGGAGTATACAAGGATATGGGTATTCAATAAATACAATATGTAAGTGAAACGCACATCACAATATGTATTTAGTGAATACAAGGATATAACATCTCAAAAGAAGATCCGTATAGTACCAATCAGTGATAATGATCGTGTCAGCATCAAGTACAGTAATCTAGAGCAAGAATATAAATCCAGACAAGTATAAAACGGTCAGAGAATGTACTCACCTCGTATCTGAATGTCTGAAGTAAATGTACTGTCCGGGATGAGGTACCTGACTCCTAGTTAGAGCAACACAAGTCAAGATGTACACAGGGAATGATAAATATAATCTACAATGTATCTGCATGCTGTCTAGGTCAAACTAGACTAAAGTCAACACTTGGTCAACTCCAGTCAACTAGACTAGTCAAACTAGGTCAACTAGGTCAAATCCTAGCCCAACAACTCTAATAAGTCTCACTTGGCCTAACCAAGCCTAGTCTAGCAATCACACACCAATCACAAGGCTATACAAGCCAAACACAAGCCATCACATTCAATATTATACATAAGAGAAAGGAAGCTAACATGTAAAGCTATGTGTGTGTGTGAACATGGAGGTGTACATGAAAAGAGAATTCAACACTAGGCCCTATATCACATATATGTATATATAACTATAGGAAAACTCTATTTACCACATTAACACATTTAGCCATGTATAGTATATATATATATATAGAGAGAGAGAGAGAGAGAAGAGCATGTGTATGTGTTCATGGGGGTGTGTGTGTGTCATGAAAGTGCACAAGAACATGTGTGTGTTATCATGGAATGAGTGTTAGGCAATGTGTGAGTGAGAGTGTCAATGAGTGAGGGTGTGAGGGTTATATAGTGTAGTGTGCATTGTGTGTGGAGTGATAGTGAGGCATGACAGTTGTGTAGCAAAGTGTCAATAGGAAGTTAACATTCACATATATGAGTTCTCATGTATCTCTTATTTAGTGAAACAAAACTAAATTCCAGTTTTATTCCTAACAAGGCTACATATATTACATCTATTATTACATTACATTCATGCTTGCATTCATTCATCATTCATTTATTCTCTTGCACCACTATATGCACCATACATTACATACTATGGAACCTACATATTCATTACAAGCCATACTTATACATGCTTACATTAGATAGGATAATTATACCTCATACATCATTTATTTAAACATTTACTCATGCTTGCATTCTCTATTTAATGACATAATGTATATACATTAACATGGGTTAAAATCAAATAGAACATTATATTACACACAAGGGTGCACAAAATGCATATGCCGAATAGTAACTCCTACTAATAATCAATACTGTACTATCTCAGCATGAATTAAAATCTAGATTAAAGTATGTTATAGATCTATGTGTTAGCTTTTCGAAACTTCAAACGGATTGCGTTTTCGTTTCCGGAAACTCCCGGAATCGCGAAAACACCGAGAACGCGTTTGTCTTTCGTACAGCTGACACTCAAATAATTCTTCAGAAAGTTACAGAAAGAATTAGGCCTACTAATACATGTTTTTGGAAAGCTAACTTCAACACGCTTCTTTTAAAAAAATGGAAGATTAAACCGAGCTTTTAGCTAGAAGTTATGACATTTCTAAGTTATGACTGAAATTAAAAACGTGGATAAAAATCATGACGGATTTGGGTAGTTTGAGACAAAAGAACACAAGTATATAACATAATATATCAAGAACTCACTCTCTACACTAATATATATATATATGAGACACTATAGAACGCATCTCCAATACAAAAATATGAGATTAAACATGTAATAATTCATTCATACAAAACAACAACACATAGTGTGTCCAAATTTGGGATTTTCCCACATGGACACAACCACAACACAAAGGACACTCCTATGACCTCCAAATAGACACGAAATGGACACAAATAGAGATGCAACCATGGGGGTCATTCCTATGGGTTCAAAATAGACCTATATGCATGAGAAAATGAAAAGAAGAAGGGATTTATACCTCCCGGTAGATCGAATCGAAGAAAAGCCTTCCCGGAGCGACACTGACACGTAGAGATTCCAAAAGGACACGAACGAGCTCCGAATCCTTCCAAACTTGGGTAGCTTCCTCCTTGGCTAGATTGGAGAAGGAAAGAAGAAGATTTGGTGGCGAAATGGAAGGATTTGGTGGAGAAATTGCTCGGGATTGCTCTCTAGGAATTTAGAGAAGAACAAGAGAGAGAGTGTGGATGAGAATAATGAAATGAACTTGAGCCTATCCTCTCCCAAAGTAGCTGGCCATATGGGACTATTTCTCCTATTATGGTAAGGTCCAAAATGCCCCCACTAACCTATTCTATGAGTATTAGGAAAGGGCTAATTGGTTGGGGCTAAATTAGTCATTTTAAAGTCTCTAATCATACTAACCTTATCCATAATAATTAGTCTAACCTCTAACTAAAATATTTCTATCATGTGGACTAAATTTAATATCATGTGGGCCATGCCTAACTAGTGTGTGGGTCCCACTAGAATCAAACTACCCCCGGGTCCCCGTTTCAAGTCGGATTGAGTTGAAATTCGAACCCGACTCAAATAACCCCAAAACAATATCATAAATAATAAAATGATATCAAAATAATTCAAAGAGTTCAAATGCAAAAATGTTCTTAGGCCAAAAATGACATTAAAATATCATAATCACATGGTTAGGCTCTAGGTCAAACAGTCTCTAGGGTTTCACTAGCAAAACGTCAAAACCACAAGTCATGAATTTAAATAGTTTAAAATAATTTAAAAATCACTAAAAATCATAATATGAAATAAATATTATTAAATAATAATTATAATTATAAAATTTCAAAATTACCCTTATCTGGAAAACTGGGTGTTACATAATTAGATGAAAAACGAACCAAATGCATCATGGTTGATCAGACCATAATACAATGATTCTGATTAGACAATATATTAGCGGACGTCTCCAATAAACATATGTCTCGAATCAAGCTCGATAAAAGAGCAAGCTTGCAAAAACTAGGTTGTAATAGCAGCATTGGTTAAGATAGTCAAATATAAGTAGGCGAGGTTTTTGGAAAGGGGACACAAGTAGTTCGAGTTTTGAGAGAATCAAAACCTTCCTAGTGTTCTTACTTATACAGTCTTCCTACTATCCATAAGGCCTTGGTCGACTAACGGGTTATGTGAAACCCGCAATTTTCCGGTTACATTTTAAATTTTATTAGTGTGTGTTTGCCAGTTAGTTTTTTTTTTCAAATTATTAAAAAAATACTTTTGAAAATTAATAACTTAGATTTTAATTTTCTGGCTCAGACCCGAACCCAATTTGAAACTAAAAAAAAATATTTAGTTCTATTTTTCTAAAGAAAATTATTTATAATTTTCAAACCTTTTCCTATTATTTTCTTTTAGCCCACTACATTTGTTTAGCCCAAATATTGGAGACCAAGTCTTGTTAGCCCAACCCTTAAGAGAAGCCATTCTTTTGAACCCATTAGTATAACCCACCAAGCCTATGAAACCTAAGCCCATTGGTTTTAATCCTTAAACCAACACTTAGAATTTTTCACCAAATAAAAACTCTCTAATACTTTAGAGGAAGAGTGAGACTTTAAAACATCCTCTTCTGTTGGTTTCTTTCGGTGACTCTTGGTCGACCCTTCCCGAAACCGCCGCGACCCCTCCGTTCGACTTCCGACCGGCCGACGACCCTTGGTTTCCGGTAACCCCCGCTCACTTCTTATATATATACCCCTCTTCCCCATCTCTCCATTCACCATCACTCAAAAAAAAAAAACCCTCTTTCCCCAACCCCTGTGCCCTAAAATCCGACCCGCGCTTTTCCGGCGAACCCCGGCCCCGTCGTCGCTTCCAGGCCGACCCCAGGCCGGATCCGCCGTCTCCTCTGCCCGGTGCCACCTTCCCCAGGCCGCGCCCTGTCCGGCGACCAACCCCGTAGCACCGCCCGCCTCCCGAGCTCCGACGTCGAGCCACGGAGACCCCCGTGCCCGACCCCACCGGCTCCCCGTGCGGCCTCCCTGCCGTCGCAGCCATCTGATCAGTCTGTCCCGCAGCACTCCGCGGCACCCCGATGTTGTCTTTTCCAAGCTCAGGTGCTGTACACGCAGCCGAACCCCGACGAGGCGTTGACCCAAGCCCGATACGCTGTCCGTGTGTTCTTTTCTCTGAAATTCACCTGAGAGCTCTAGCCGAGCAATTTCTGGTATATTCCCGTTGCCCCGTTTTCATCTTTATAGTCTGTGATGAATTTGGTCCACGAATTCCCAGGGAATTTGGTAAGCGAGACATTTTCGGATTTTCCAAAATACTTTCGGAAACATTCTGCGAGTTTTTGGAATATTTCTATAGGTTTGGTTTGATTTTCCAATTCCTTTCGTAAATGGTTCTGTGGCTTATTTTTCTTTGAGTGCTTCTGTGCTTCTGGAATATTCGAGGAGTTTCGGGTTTTTCGATTATCAATTCAGGTTTTCCGAATAATTTTCGGAAACATTTCTGTGAATTGGTTTTATGGTATTTTCGGGTTCTGGTTAATTTTGGTTTACCGAATACCGGAAATAGGCTGTGGATATATTTTCAGGTTTTAATATTATGGTGGAAATAATTTCATGGGTTAATTCCCTGGTTGGGATATTATTTGTGTATTGTTGGAGCATTTTTCCAGTTTTGGGTTATCCCGAAATTAGAGGGAATGCTGCCGAAATTTTTATAAAATTTTATAAATGGATTTCAAATCGGTTTTCAAAAATATTTATAAATTGTATTTTTGGGCGACGACCGTATCGGTCCATGGGCCCTAGCTAAATGCAAACGAAACCGGTTTTATCGGACATTGAGGCATTAGCTATTTTTGACGATTGGACCAATATCTGAGACTCGTAAATTAATTCGATTTAAATTATTATTTATTTTGTAATTAAATTGTAGGATAATTTTTGGAGACTAACCAAAATTTTCTTCTTATTTAAATTCATGTAAAATGGTCTGTAAAGGGCATAAGCCCAGTTTTATTATTTTCTGTGGTTTTGTAATAAGTTAGCGAATTTTATTCTTTTCTAGTTTGTGGTTGACGTAAAATAGTAAAATAATTATTTTGTAGAAAATCAATATTGTTTTCTCATATTAAATAAATTAAGAAAAATTACAAGTTATTATTAAATAAGTTTCATATTTTTCTCATTTAAAGAAAAATATAGTTTTATTATATAAATTATAAAATACCAAGTTTTGCCAATAAACCGATAAATATAAAGTTTTTTTCGAAATTAAATATAAAATGATCTTTCCATCATAATTAAATGTAACGCATTAGATAATCGATTTTCGTTTGTGTTAGTATAAGAAAGATAAAAAAATTGACTAGGACAAATTTAGAGATTGTAACTAGCACATCTAGCATGACAATTTTGGAAATCTAAGGCAGACTTCTCGAATGTAGGATTTCGAGGACAAGTCTGAATTCAATTCCGAAGACATTCCAATCCAGTCATAATCAAAGGCAAGTACATTTTGTGGTAGTTTACAATTATTTAGTAATAGTTTTACTGCAAGTTTAAACCATGATGCAACGCGGAACTCTCTCTGAGAGCATTGACTATTTAACTGTTGGGTACTGGGGGAGTAGTGTAATGAGTATGACCACATCCAAAATAGTATAATGACTGTGTTAGCTTACCCCTCATACACACGGGGATAAGCCATATCGTATCAATAGGATACAACTGTACAATCCAATCCGGTCATATTCATTGTCTAACAATATTTTAACTGCTGGAAAAACTATTTACTTCAAATTGTTTAAAAGTGCATAATTCCATTATTATTTCAATTGTTAAAATATCATGAATTGTATTTTGCTCCCTCCTGACTGGAGACTATATTTTTAGGTCCTATTGATGATGTAGAGCTACTGATTAGTAGTTATTATGATCCTGAGTTGTATCCAGCTATGCTACCAGATGATGCTGGACTTGGAGTTGACGAGCCTATCTTTTAGCTGCTGTCTTTTTCTATTTTCAGTTGTTGTTGTTTGAGAAGACTATTTCTATTTTCAATTGTAACTTTTGTTGGACAAGTTTTATTTATCGAAACATTAATAGTTGTGGCAATTAGAATTTGTGTTGTTTATTACCTGCATGAGTGATACAGCTTACTGCCGCCGTCTCAACAACGGTGTAGGCTGGGCATGATCCGATTCGACCCAAGAAATTGGGACCGGGTCGTGACATGTTTTTAGTGGTGGCCCATGCAGGTCGAATCAACAACTTAGGAAATCATATCTAGAAATATTTAGAACACTAGAACATTAATTTGTCACAACATAGGGCCGAAATATATTATAAATAAATATTTTGTTTGATTATAGACTGGTAGGCTACCTTGCTTATGTTTATATCCTAAACCTTCCAGAATATGGCTACCAATCCTTCTGGCGATGGGATGTCATCACCCTATCATACCCCACCTCCCCAATCAAGTCCGGATCCTGCACCTCGGCAACTGGCCGACCGTCCCCATAATACAACGACGGATCCATCATCTTCCCAGACGGAGATGCAGCCCCCTGTGGTAATACCCCCTCCAGCTGCCCCACCGGTGCCTGTGGACCCTACCGATCTCATAGGTCTACTACGAGGAGTGCTAGAAGCCCAAAGAGCTCAAACGGAAGCTTATCAAGAGCAAACCGCGATTATGAGGGAAAGCATAGAGAATGCTCATAACGTGGCTATGACTGCTCTGCGAAGACAAGAAGCAGCTCAACTTGAACCAAGGCCTGCCAAGGTAAACATATTTCTAAGGAATTAATTTATAAAACATTAAGGCCATTTAAATTAATGAGGATCATATTACCAAGGTGGGCGATATTGAGAGTTTCAAGAAGCAGAACCCTCGACCCTTCAAGGGAACCGAGGGAATTGTCTATGCTGATGAATGGCTCGACAGCATGGAGCGTCTCCTGAGCGTCGCTCGACTTCCAGAAGACCTCAAGGCCGAAGCAGTGGGACTCCAACTGCAAAATGTAGCAAGCACCTGGTATCGGAATGAACCCCGACTCCAGGACAAGCAGCTTGACTGGGATACCTTCAAGAGGTTGTTCCAGAGGAAGTTCTTCCCAACATCAGAGTTGCGGGAGATGGAGAGGCAATTTCAGAACCTGAAGTAAGAAAATATGACTGTTGGAGAATATGCGGCAGAATTCGGCCAACTTAGTCGTTTTGCCAAGAACTTGGTAGCTGACCTGATGATCGTGCTGAAAGGTTCAGATATGGGTTGAGAGAGGAGATCCGCACCCATGTGATCTCAGGCGGTGCTAAGACTTATGAAAGGATCCTGGAGCGAGCTCAGGATATAGAGAAGAGTCAACCCGCTCGCCCAAAGAGGGATTATCCTAGAACTAACAACTTCCAGGGTAATAAGAAGAAGCCCAACAACAACAACAATAACCGGCCTCCTCACCACCAGCAGCAACACCAACAGACGAGGAACAATGATAGAGCACCTCAGAGGCAGATCCCTGTCTGTGATTTTTGCAAGAGGCCAGGGCATCAGTCAAATATCTGTAGGAAGAGGCTAGGACACTGCCTAGTCTGTGGGTCTGCCACCCACCAAGTGAAGGACTGCCCCTCGTCAATCCACCGAACTAGAGCAACTCAACAGATAGGTCCTCTGTCCACTCAGCAAGAACAATTTGGGCAGCATCAACAGAAGGCTGGGCGAGCTTTTGCCCTAACAGCAGAGGAACAAGAGCCAGAGCAGGAACCTACAGCTGATGTCATCGCAGGTTTCATTTGTGTGCATTCCTATCATGCCTTAGCTTTATTTGATTCGGGTGCATCATATAGTTTCATATCCACAAAATTCATCTCTGTACACCACATAGTTACGGGCTTTAGCAAGAAGATATGTAGAGTCATGACCGATGGAGGACCCCTACCCATCACTGAGACCTGTAATTGCCCTATCACCATATCAGGCCACCAATACATAGCACCTTTGCTTGTGATGCCCTTACCCAACAATGTGTAGCTCCCCTTCTCGGAAATTTCAAAATATTTTTTATTTTTATTTTATTTATTTTATTAAGTGATTTTAGATTTATAAATAATTATTTAGTTAATTATTACGGTAGATGGCGTTAGCAATGGTTGAGTTTTGAAGTACCAGACGACTAGGAATCGTGGCACGGATAGTGCCATGGCGTGATTTGGTTAGTATATTAGTCCTGGTAGGGAAGGCCGAGCCATAGTGATGTCCTAACTAGGAAAACTCGGCCAAGTTGCGACTTAACCTTACCGTAGATTTATTTATTAATTATATTATTGAGTAGGGACACCGGTTATACCATTTTTAGTCCGGACTGGACCCGAACTGAGCCCGAGCCCATGTAGTCATGCGACACGTCCAATGACATTCGTGTTGATGGAATTTGATGTGAGGATGTTGTATTTCGTTTTAAGGATTTAAAGAATATTTTTTAGTATTCGTAATTAAATAATATAATTATCATTATTAATTGTATTCAGTGATATTTGTATAAATAGGTCCTTTTACAATTTTGGGATTATTGAACTGCGCAAAATGGTATATATACGCCATTAATATTTTATTGAATTTCGTTATATTTATTATTATTTTATGGAGATTATTTGGTAATACGTTTCTGTGACGGAAAATTAGTTGGTAACTAAAAGAAAACCTTAAGTCACAAGGCAAAATTTTCTATCTTGTGACTAATACTTTTATGTGATGTTATTTTTTTCGTTGTAACTAAAATAAAACTTTAAGTGACAAGTATTTTCACTTGTCACCCATATCCTGAGTCAAAATTTAAAATTTATTTTTGTGACAGCATTGAGTGACAACCAATAAAAACAAAGTCACTGAATGATTTAGTTTTGTGACAATACACGACAATTGTCACAAAATCAAATTATTAGTGACAATATAAATTATTTGTCACAGAAATATTCCTTTTAGTGATAAGTTTTGTACTTGTCACAAATTATTTGTCACGAAAACTCGTATTTCTTGTAGTGGTTATTGGTTATATTAATTTTTGTCAATTAAATATTATATATATATATATATATATATATATATATATATATATATATATATATATATATATATATAGGGTCTGCCCCAGGAATATATAGCATTGGAGTTTATTTTAAATTTTATAGGAAATATGGTATAAGATATATATATATATATAGGATATATATATTCAAAGGCATATAGGTTTAAATATAATATAATATATATAGTGATATATACAAATTGATATATAGTTAAAAAAATAATAATGATTGAACTAACAAAACCAACCCAACTGATATTACACCGAGCCAACAAAGCCCCCAGAAAGGAACCAACCCGCGCAGCCCTCCACTGTTTGCAAAGAAACCGCACGTATATAAGTAATAGGGATTCGATCAAAGGAGTCGCCGAACACCTAAACACTAACACAGCGCCGCCGACCCAGACCTGGACGCCCCTCCATGCGCGCGCGCGAGGCTGAGCGCCACCGCCGTACGCGGCTGGCGGCCGGCCATGGACGCCGCGCGCGCACGCGTGCGCGAGAAGGAGCAACAGCAACAGTAACAGGGTTCGAAGGCCGCTTTCGCAGCGCGTGTTCTCGACGCACGCTCGATCGTCTAGCGATCTTTCAATTCAGGTGTGTACACAACCTATAGGGCTCCGATTCTCTTTAAATAGATTCATTTTTCATGCGCTAGATTTCCCGAAAGATCGACACAAATTCGATCAAATAACTGTCTAAAATAGGACAGAACTGCGATCCAGACACCCATCTTGGGAGGCCAAAATTGGTCGATCCTGATAGGAAACGCAAAATCTATTTGAACAACTTTTTAGACAACATATACAGGATTACAACGCCTTTTATAGACTCTGAATTCATAAATTATGTAGGAAGTTATTCGATCTCAAAGTTTTCCAAAAATCTGTTTTGAATATTGTAGAAAACTAGAAAAACTCATCCACACGACGTGCGTTCCGCCATTCCAGGCGACGTGGTCGCGAACCGAAGGCATCGAAAGGTGTGTAACGACTTCGTGGTCGTGTGGGCTTTGACGGAATTCAAATTGGTTGCGTGTGCACGACGAATTTGATCCGTATCCGTCGAAATTCCCCGTATCGGCCTCTGTGCAAATTTCTCAATTACTTTGTGCACGCTCGTCAGATCGAGACAAAACTTACGCCAACAGGACCATATCATTTTTCTAGTCATGTATGCCAAGTTTTGTCCAATTCTGAGACAGTTGAATCGTACGTCGTTTTGCGGGCCCCACGGTCCGACTCAACGGGCGATTTTGTGCACGGTCCGCCGAAATCCAACTCTGGACATACGGTTGGGTTTATATCGAAAAATTGGATCCGTAGACATATAGTTTGATGACTTTAGAGACCGTTGACTCTGGCACGCTTTTCGGTATAAAGCGGGTCCAACGGCGGACACCATTTTGGTCCGAAATTACCGTTTTGCTCCTGTGTTGAGAATTGGACGTAAGGACAGGCAATCTCAGCTAATTGGACTATTCTGAGATCTTTGGTATTATTTATTTCAGCTTTCGGGGACTGTTGTACGGGTTTTGACTATTGTGGCACATTGAGTAGTTCAGACTGTCGGTTTCACCAGCAGAGGACCACAGGCGAGTACAGTTTGTTGTCTGTATTTTGAAATTGATTTTAACTATATTTTATTGATTGGCCATTGGTTATGTGATTATCTTCTATTATAAATTGTTGAGTCGGGAATGAGAAGTACCAAGGATGTGTGATATGACCTTAGACCATGTAGACCGTGTAGACCGTGTAGACCGTGTTTATTATTTTTAATTTTTGTAGATCGTGTTTATTATTTTTAATTTTAGTAGACAGTGTAGACATTGATTTATTTATTGCAAAGTAGACAGTGTAGACCGTGATTATTTCTGTATTTAAACTGTGTAGATCGTGATTATTATTTTGTAGACAGTGTTTCTTTACTGCAATATTTTTTGTAGACCGTGTAACTGTAGACCATGTAACTGTAGACCGTGTAACTTTAGACCGTGTAGGCCGTGTCGCATAATTGTCCCGAGACCGATCACATATCAAAGGTACTTCTAACAGTTGGGGAAAGTATTTTGTGTCTATTTATTGCTATTGATTTTCCGTATTTACTGTTTATTTTCAAAACTCATGATTGATGTCTAACCTTTGTTTTATAGTCATTTTCTTTATTTGAAATTGCATTCAGTGGATTGTGCTCGTTCCATTCCTGACTGGAAATCAACATTTTCAGGTTAGCCATGGATTCACTTAGCTTGGAGAGTGACGGGAATACTTGCAGACAAAGGCCTAGAGACTAGCTAGATAGTTGAGTTGTAGTCATTCATTTATTTGTACAAGTTTATATTTTTCTACAAATGTAAAATTTGTGATCATTGTAAGTTAATTTAATTATGTGAATGAGCATTATTTATGAATTTGATCTTCATGGCCGTAACAGCGTTCTACCGTCGACACTGCGGCGTAGGCTGGCTTGGACACGTCTCGTATCCGTTTTAAAAATAAAAAAATGGGTGCGAGTCGTGACAAGTTTTTGTGGTGGCCCATGCAGATCAGTCTTTGCAAATCATGCGAACTCGTGATAGTACTCAAGTTAGTTGTACTATTACGAGCCTGCGCCTAATAAATGCTCATTCACGAATTAGGAATTAATTTAATTTAAGAGAATGACTAGGACTAGGAGTCCCTTAATACAAATTTACCAATGGGTAGTCTAGGCCATGCAAATTTGATGAGGAGTTATTAATTTTGATAGTTGTCAGATTTTCATAGGTACACTATTACCACTTGATAGGACGATATGATCCAATGTGGATAAATTATTCACATAGTGTGGCAGAGCTTCCTAGAAGTAATGATCTAACCTTGATAAATGGTGTAATTCCTTCTCCTTTCCCTTTGGATATCATCCTCACATCTTAGTCAAATTGCCTATTTAGTTCCTATTTTTGTCCTAAGAATTATTTTTATGTTATCCATAGATGAACCTCAAGTTAGTTTCGATTCAAGTTTTTCCTCAAAGGCTTGAATACACATAGAATAGTTAGAATGTTTGTATTTCTTTTGTCCTCAGTTATTTCTCCCTGTCCAATCCTTTGTTCTAAGGGTTGTGACTGATAGGACAAATGTTTACGCTTTATTTCATAGTCAACTTATTTGAATCTATAGAAGCCCATAAAGTTTTTCAGATATAGTTAAAAGAATATTAGTTGACTCATAATGGCAGGACAACATCGCACTGTCGCCATTTATTTGAATTATGGAGACTATGGACTCACTGCAGCCAGCAGCGCACTGGCGAGACACGACCCCTAGAGTTGAAATTGGTTTAAGAAAATACAGGTTATAGAATATTCCTAAAACTATGGCTAGTGGTCCTCTTTGATCATAGTTACCCGGGTGTCGAGATAAGGTAGAGTATCTGATAGCATATCACATCTGAATCACAGAACCAAGAGTTTACCATCGCCCGAGTATACGGACAAGGCATAATCCTCGGTAAAATAATTTCAGACGTAATTACAAGTTTAGGGTACTATAGAGGATAGGACCGTGCCATGTATGTCCCATAAGATACAAAGCCAATAGTAGTGGAAGTTTGTAAGTTTGGTAGCATGTCTCCCGACCTAGTACTCTGTATGATCCTCGTGATCTATTGATGAGGAAATTGACTGACACTAATAGGTTACCTAGAAAATAGAATTTAGAAGTCCATAAACCATTAGTCGACCAAGGCCTTAAGGATAAGATGATAGTGGGATGTCTATAGAAGCAAGAACACCATGTGAAGTTTGATTCCCTCTAAACTCGAGCTACTTGTGCCTCTTTTCAAAAATCTCGCATACTTGTATTTTGACTACCTTAACCAATGCTGCCATTATAGCCTAGTTTTGCAAGCTCACTTTGTTCTCGAGCTTGATTCAAGACAAATGTTTAGTGGGGACGCCTACTGACATATTGTCTAATCAGAATCGATGTATTACGGTTTGATCAACCGTAGTGCACTCGGTTCGCTCTCCCTCTGATTAACTTACGTGGATTGAGATATAGATGCCTCTAGGATCTCATCCGCGACTGTATTGACAATTCTTCTTGAATTATACATTCGCCTTTGAATCTCGTAATTATGTTCAGTGACATCTCCCTTGAACTCTATTATTTTTGTCTTTCACTGGTTTGGAAAGACGAGAGCTCACAATTTGTAGAGCGATACAGAGTATCCCCATGGCTATGATAGTTGTATACACAAGTGTAGCTACCATCGGTCAGCCATGTGACTTGAACCTTTCCTTGAGTTACTCGTTCTCCTCTCGACCCCCAAACTGTTATTGGGTCCTTCTAGCCATCTGAACTTGAGAATGATTAGAGTGTTACCCTTAATCAAAATGCCAACCTAGGAGATTATCTATTCTCAAGGAACCAAATGGCATGAGCCTCTAATTATTGCTTGAAGCTTGCTTTAACTAGAACCCTTGTGACAATAGTCTGGCAGGTTTGACCCCAATAGAAATTCGTGACTCAGTTGTTAGAAAATTCTTTTCTTATGATGTGCCTTAGAGTTGGCTACCCCGTGATAACTCTCGTATATTAGGGACGAGTATGTCATTCTATTTTATCGACCACGTGTCATTGTACACACTCGTTTCCTATTTATGGAGAAACGATCCTTAAGTTGACTTATATCTACCGTATTCCGATACGCCGTGCCTTATTCCCTATTAACAAAGAGTCGAGGTACAGTATCCGGACTTTGGGAACCCTCTAACCTCAATATTCCTAAGACCATGTCCTATTTCTAAGGTGGGTAGACTGTAAGCCTCCTAAAGTTTTGGGACATACGAAGATCACCGATTGATTAGAATAAATTTTTATTAGAATGATAGTTAGTACCCGATGGACTCCCACTTTCCATTTAGATCATTTTGTCCCCGGCCGTGTCATTAATATTCGGAGCACGAGACCAGTCAATACCTTCTAATAAATTTCACATGCAAGTTCTAGACAAGTCCACTTTCATCTAGGTATATCATGTCCCACTCAAACCTATTTTCTTGTACTCTATTTTTTAGGGTACGACTTTCAGGTAAAAAGGACTAACTATAACCCTTACCATAATAGCGGTATGTTTTCCGACTTCCATTAGAGGCTCAACCTTGACTCAATTCATTCGACCCAATATATGGTTGTGATTTACTTGAAGCCCACTATGCACATGTCACTAGTGTGTCACTCAATTGTGTCTTTTCGTGCTATTTAAACACAAAAGCTACGGAAGACGCATTTTTGGGCTTTAGGGACCAAGTTAACCAACCCGACTAGCAACTGGCTCAACCACTTGGAAGGAAACCTATTCTAGGTTACCCTTGTTGGCCCATTGGTCATAGTCAACCTGATTTTAATAATTGATCAAAACTCTGTCTGGATATACGAAGCTTGTTGGGACATCTCAGCTTCTTGGACATAAGCAAGATTGGATATTCACTCCGTTCAAGACTGAAGATCTGTTTGCCTACTTGAGTCTGTACTTCCTATGCAATGTAATTTTTATTTTATTTGAGTCTAGGAATACGTTGTACACCGAGTCGTACTGGCAAATAGGCTATCCCTAAAATAGTTCAAAATATTTTTAAAATGACCTATCAAAATGTTTACAAAAAGGTTTTCAAAAAGGTTTTCAAAAATCACCAAAAATCTTTTTTAAAAACCCTAACCTAACCCTGACAGAACTCGGCCAGAGTTCGGCCAGAGTTCGGCCAGAGTTCGGTTGGTGGCCGTTTGATTTTTGAATTCTCTGGAACTTGGTCCTCCTGCAGTTGCGGATTTGACCGAGATTTGCTCATCGAGTTCTGCCCGAATTCTGCCCGAATTCTGACAGAGTTCTTCCTTTGGAATTCCTATAAATAGAGATGGATTTCGATCATTTCAATTCACTCATTCACTTTCAATCTTCTCTCTATCTAAAAAGCTTTCTGCCTTCCAAAGAGTTTTCTAGAGCTTTCATTTTTAGATCCCAAGCCAGTTACAATCCTCTAGTCGATTTGCCAGTGCGGTACGGTCTAGAAGTTTCTGAGAGATTGTAATCAGAAGGCTTGATTGAAGAATACCTCTTCACATTTGAAGTTGGACGAGTTCTTCGTATCAAAGCTCGCATTGTAGAAGTTGTAAGGACTTCGTAAGAAAACTTGCGGTTTTTCCTATAGTGGATTCAACTGGTAGCAAGAGTTCTACTGACTGGATTAGTCCTCAACAGAGGGATACCAGTATACATCGCTGTCTTTACGTTTGCTTTCTGAACTCTGCCTTTATATTATTTTAACTGTGATTATATACTGTGATTGTGTTGCTAACATTTTTTATTTAGCATTATTCCGCTGCCAACTCTATTCACCCCCCCTCTAGAGTATTACGATTTACTATATCGTTCCTACAATTGGTATTAGAGCAGGTGTTACAGGTAAAGCGAGGTAACAGTGCTATTATTTATTCATTATTTATTAGATCACAGTACATCACATGGCTACTATGAAATTCATAAGTGAAGGTCAGGCCACAAACAGACCCCCTCTGTTTGATGGTACTAACTACACTTATTGGAAAACACGGATGAGTTTCTTCTTGAAATCTCTTGATTTTGACTTATGGGCTATTGTTCTTGATGGCTATCAGAAGCCACCTCGTATAAATGTCGAGGGAGTTTTGGTTGAAAAACCCCAAAGCAGTTATACAGAGGAAGAAAAGAAAAAGGCCAGTCTTGACGCACGTGCCATTAATGCTCTTTTTTGTGCCTTAGACAGAACAGAATTTAACAGGGTATCTACATGCACAACGGCAAATGGTGTGTGGAAGCTTCTCGAAGTTACACATGAAGGCACGACTCAAGTCAAGGAGTCAAAAGTCAGCAGACTTAGTCAAGAGTACGAGGCGTTCAAAATGAAGTCAAATGAAACAGTCACACAAATGTTCGAGAGGTTCTTGGATATTATAAACCCTTTGTCCTCCTTAGGCAAAGATTACAGTAACCACGAAAAGATTCGCAAACTCCTGCGAGCTCTCACCAAGAACTGGATTCCGAAGGCTACAGCTATCATTGAAGGAAACGACCTCACTACAATGTCACTTGAAGTACTCATGGGTAAACTACTCACTCATGAACTGGAGCTACAAGATTTTGAAGAACCTGCACCAAAGGAGAAGACTATCGCCCTCAAGGCTCAGCACAGAAAAGCTGCTGAAGATGACTCGGACAGCAGTGGATCTGACGCTGAAGATCAAGCTCTCCTAGCAAGGAAGTTCAAAAGATTCATGAGACATGAGAAGAGAGTCAAAGAGAACAACAGCAACAACTGGTACCAAGAAGATGCTGTCTGCTATGGCTGCAAGAAGAAGGGACATATGAAGAAGGACTGTCCCATCAACTCATCATCGAGCAAGAAGAACAACAGGTATGAAAAAGGCAACCTGAAAAGATCAACGTCTCGGAAATATGCCAACACCAGCATATAACATGAGAGTGAAGCTAGCGACTCAGAAGATGAACATTCAGAGGACGCTGCAAACATCTGCTTCATGGCAATCGATCAGGTACCTACTGCACCTGTAGAAACATATGATGACTTCACCTTTGAGCAATTAGGAGATGCCTTCAGTGACCTGATGCTTGACTACAGGAAACTGCGTAGTAAATATCAGACCGCTAAGAAGGTACTCAAAAAGTACAAAGGAGAAATAGGAAGACTTACCGACCTACTAGCTGAGGTTAGAGCTAATGTTAGTGAGTCTGGTGAGCTTTCCTCTATAAAGCTCTTATTACACGAGACTAAACAGTCATCCGGAGAGAAAGACAAGATTATAGACCAATTGAGAGAAGATCTTTCTAGAGAAAAGAAAAGTCTTCAATCTGCACAAATCAGAATGGAATCACTCACTTCTGATTATACTAAGTTATATGACACTTCCAAAAGGTTGGAAATTAGGTTAGGAAAACAGCCTGAGCCTGCTGCTTCCTATCCTAACACGTGTCACTTACCGAGAATTTGGAACATTCCTAAGCCAAACACTGTCAGACCAAACCATATAAAACCTTTACCCCAAAAGGTTAAGCCCAAACATGATCATAGGTATGCATTCTTCTATACTAGAAAACCCAAACCTACCAACCATGCACACCACTCAGCTTTCAACACTCGACATGCACAATGTCATTATTGTGGCCTCATTGGTCATATATCATCTGCATGTAGAATGAGAAAGCTTATAGATTTAAATGTTTATGCTTGGATACCTAAAGCTAACAATTCAGGACCCTACAAGAAATGGGTACCAAAGGTTTCATCTGCAAACTATTTTGTAGGTGGAATACCCTTCACATGCTAGAAGCAAATAGATCCTCGACAGCGGTTGCTCACGGCATATGACCGGTGACGCTACCCTATTTGCAACACTGTCGAAGAAGAAGAAGGAAGGTTATGTTTCCTTCGGTAATAATTTGAAAGGGTATATTATTGGTATCGGTGATGTTGGTAAGTCTCCCTATCCAGTGATTAAAGATGTCTGTCTGGTTACCGAGTTGAAACATAATCTGCTCAGCATAAGTCATCTAGCTGATCATGGTTATGGTATCAACTTTGGCAAAGACAAATGTACTATAGTTGATAGCTCAACTGGTAGTACTATCTTTGAAGGAATTAGGGAAGACAATATATATGTTTTCTATCTGTTGGAAGAAGCTAACATTTCAGGTAGATGCTTAATGGCCAAAAGTGATGAGAGTCATCTATGGCACATGAGACTCGGTCATGCAAACATGGATACAATTTCAAGATTATCCACAAAGAAGATAGTACGCGGTTTACCAGACATAACATTCAAGAAGGATTCGGTATGCAGCCAATATGAAAAGAACAAGGCTACCAAATCCACATTCAAGTCTGTAAACGCAGTATGTACTACTAGACCTCTACAATTGCTACACATGGATTTATTCGGTCCTAGCAGAGTTGCTAGTCTCGGAGGTAAATTATATGCATTTGTTATTGTAGATGATTTTTCTCGATACACGTAGGTATATTTTTTGACACGCAAGAATGACGCATTATCCGAATTTGTCGCCTTTTGCAAGAAAGTACAAAATGAAAAAGGTTACATAATCACTCGAATTAGAAGCGATCATGGAGGCGAATTCGAGAATGCTGATTTCGAGCAATTTTGTGACACACACGGTTTCATACACGAGTTCTCCTGCCCTAGAACTCTACAACAAAATGGAGTTGTGGAACGTAAGAACAGAACTCTAACCGAAATGGCCAGAGTGATGTTAAATCAATTTAGCCTACCCAAATACTTCTGGACTGAAGCTGTCAATACAGCTTGCTTTGTGCTCAATAGAGTTTTAATTCGACCCAAATCGAAGAAGACTCCATTTGAGTTATGGTTTGATAGAATTCTTTCAGTTTCATACTTTAAGATATTTGGCTGTAAGTGCTTTATTCTTAATACTAAAGACAACTTGGGAAAGTTTGACGAAAAGGCCGATGAAGGTATATTTCTAGGTTATGCGGCCAAGAGCAAAGGGTACAGAGTCTTCAACAAATGTACCATGATCATCGAAGAATCAATCAACGTCACTGTTGATGAAATGAACCAAATGTCTCTCGATGATAGTGATGAAGATCTGCCTACATCAAGTTCAACATCAGCTGAACCTGAACCAAGCTCTGTACTAGCTGAACCCCCTAGAGGAGATCCAGGAACCAGCTACCTACAGAGTCTACCGAAGAGGTTAAAATTCACAGCTGATCATCCACAAGATTTGGTAATTGGTGACATTACCAAAGGAGTAAGTACTCGATCATCCAGTAGAGAGATTGTTTCTAGTGTTGCATTTATTTCACAGCTAGAACCTAAATCTATTGATGAAGCATGTAGTGATAGTTTCTGGATAGATGCCATGCAAGAGGAATTGAACCAATTCGAACGGAATCAAGTTTGGGAACTTGTTCCCAAGCCTATTGATCATCCGGTCATTGGCACCCATTGGGTATTCCGAAACAAACTAAATGAGGATGGTTTAGTAACTCGTAACAAGGCTCGACTCGTAGCTCAAGGATACAATCAAGAAGAGGGTATCGACTACGATGAGACTTATACCCCAGTTGCGAGATTAGAATCCATTCGAATGTTATGTGCATTTGCATGTTTTCATGATTTTAAACTTTTTCAAATGGATGTAAAAAGTGCTTTTCTAAATGGCTTTATAAAAGAAGAAGTTTTGTAGCACAACCTCCGGGTTACACGGATTTCAAAAATCCTGACCATGTTTTCAAGTTGAAGAAAGCCTTATATGGTTTGAAACAAGCCCCTCGTGCTTGGTATGACCGTCTAAGCTCTTTTCTACTTGACAACGGTTTTTTCAAAAGGAAAGGTTGACACTACACTTTTTATTAAATCTTTTAATGGCAACCTGCTTTTAATTCAAATTTATGTTGATGATATCATATTTGGATCCACTGATGAATCTCTTTGTCAAGAATTTTCTAAGTGTATGCAGAATGAGTTTGAGATGAGCATGATGGGAGAGCTGAAGTTCTTTCTCGGATTGCAAATCAAACAAACCGACAATGGGACGTTCATTAATCAAGCCAAGTACACAAAAGATTTGCTAAAGAAGTTCGATCTGGAAAATGTCAAACCTATTGGCACTCCGATGGCAACTTCAATAAAACTTGATTCTGACGAACAAGGCAAGCCAGTCGACACACGTAAGTATCGAGGTATGATTGGTAGTTTACTTTACTTAACTGCTAGTCGTCCAGATATAATGTTTAGTGTTTGCCTGTGTGCACGTTTTCAAGCTAACCCAAAGGAATCACATCTGACCGCAGTTAAGCGTATCTTCCGATACCTTAAGGGCACTTCTTCTGTCGGCTTGTGGTATCCCAAAACTAAATCCTTTGACCTTATTGGTTATTCGGATGCAGATTTTGCGGGATGCAAGGTTGATAGAAAAAGTACTAGCGGTACATGTCATTTTTTAGGCAAGGCTCTAGTCTCTTGGTTTAGTAAAAAGCAAAATTCTGTAGCCTTATCAACAACAGAGGCTGAGTATATCGCCGCAGGACGTTGTTGCGCTCAGATTTTGTGGATGAAACAAACCCTAGAAGACTTTGATTTATTTTTCACACATATTCCCATTTTCTGTGATAACACGAGCACCATTAATTTGACTAAGAATCCTGTATGTCATTCTCGTACTAAACATATCGAGATTAGACATCATTTTCTTAGAGATCATCATCAAAATGAAGATATAAACCTTGTGTACATAGATACTGAAAATCAATTAGCTGACATCTTCACTAAACCTCTAGCGGAAGATCGTTTCAATTATTTACGTCGAGAATTAGGAATTTTGGACGTCAATAATATTAATTGATTTTATTTTATGATTATATATCATTATGCAAAAACTGTGTTAGAGACAAGCTAATAAAGAGTCTGTCTGTCACCACAACTACGGTTGAAGCGAAGCGGTACTTAAGAGTTCCCCGGTGAACCTCCGCCAGCTGGGACAGTCCTCCTACAGCTAATCTGAGACAGTCGCTGTGTAACGACATTTAATTCATAAAATATTATTAATTATGTTATTTGAAGACTAAAATAACTAATCTTTGAATTAAATATTTGCAACGAGTCAATAAAAAAGAAGTAGCAAAAATCAACTTTGAAAGAACCCTAGGCGAATTCGGCCAGAGCTCTGACCGAATTCGGCCCGAGTTCGGTTGAGGGTGTATGTGTATATATACAGAACCCGAGAGCTTCTTCTCTTTCATTACTTCCAAACTAATTACAACAGCAGCAGCAGCCGACCCCGACCTCCAAACCCTAGTTCTTCACCAATCTATTGCTTCCAATCTACTTGGTGAAATCCTTCCAAAATTTGGAATCGTGCGGAGATCGTTCTTCTCTACAACATATCTAATTTTCGTGAGGTATAACTCCCTCTCTCTTTACCTTTCAAATTAGTGCTTTTTTATTTCAATGGCACCTAGATTTAATCCGTCTAAGAGGAAGAAGACCACTCCTAGTGAGGAAGGGTCCTCTTCGAATCCTCACACGGATTCTTTGTTTTTGTCGGTCCAAAAGAGCGACGGCGCTTTCGATGGGTTCTTCTTTCAAACCCTCGATCAAGCTTTATTATGGTACGGTGACTTTTTCACCCGTTCCATATGTAGCGGCACTCCGGTTAAATGGACGGTATTCCCTGATCATCGTCACTTATTTGAGGCATTAGGGTTACACTTACTTGTTAAACTGTGCTTCCCAATAGCTACTAATGCCATTAGATTGTTCTATTGCAATCTCGTAGTTAACACTTTTGACGTGAGCACACGTGTCGGAGGCATAGACATTGACTTCAATGATGTCCTTCTAGCGAAGATTCTTGGTATTCCTAATGAAGGTGAACCGCTAGTTGATATCACGGAATTCGATTTCCCCGAAGGCACTACACTCACGAGTTTCAAAACGGAACTTTGTGCACCTGACAGAGTACGTTCTGGAAAGTTCAAGGCTAACAACCTGAACTTGTTTAACTATGAATTGCATCGCATCATCTACTCTACTCTTCTTCCAAAATCCACTTCCAAGGATGATGTGACTTCGCTTGAGCTGTCCGCCATGTACCATATTCTTAAGGGGATTCCTTTTTCCACCCCTAAGACAATCATTCAGATGATGGGACGTTGTCGTGCAAGAGATCGAAATCTCTCTTACGCGATGATTCTCCCTCGTATCTTTCAGCGATTCGAGATCGATCTATCGACTTGTACTCAGGACTCTGAGCCCAAGTTACTCCAGCTTTCTCGTCGCAGCCGGACTGCTTCAGCTCCACCTCCTGCTCCTCCTACTGTACCATCTTCACCACATCAGCCGTATGCCATGACTTTTGAGGGCATACATCAGTATTTATCAGCTTTGCACGTCTCGATGACGGACATGGCTCACGAGCGAGAGTTCCGCGATGTCACCCGTTACCAGGCGATGGCAAACTCCTTGGCCGATCTGCGTTTTGCCCAGACTGGTCACTCTGCTGCTTCCATCCCTCATGATCCAGCTTTTTCGGGTTACCGCTGTGAGGATGAGGCTGTTCATGCCTACTTCCAGCCAGGTAACGCTTATGACTGGTATCGTGCACCTCGAGATTACGTTGGTGAGTTCTATGCTGGCGCCCCTACTCATCCTACTGGCGCTGGTATTTCTGGTGCTGGTACTTCCGGTCATGCTGGCCACGCTGCTGATGTTATTGATGAGGATAGTGATGATGAGATCTGATTTGATTATTAGTGATATTCTATTGTATACTTGGAAATGCTCCGACATTCCAAGTTTTTATTATTTACTTTTTATTAGTACTTTGTAGTTTGATATCAGTACTTTTTATCTTCATGGACATGTTTTTGATGTTTCATTTATGACATCTCAGTTTATTTCAGCATTTTGTTTAAGCACTATCTCTTTATACTGCTTCTCCATTTTAAACTGCCTGTGAAATAGCATGCCTGAGATTTTTTATTTTTGAAGCAATACATGCCTGTGATGATAATTTGTAGAAACTTTACATTTCTGTGATACTATATCTCTAATTCTTATACTATATTTCTTTTATTTTCTCGCTATTTGTTACTTATGCATTGATTGCGGGGGAGCCTTCTGCATTTAATGCGGGGGAGCCTTCTCTTGTGCAATTATTTTGCTAAGTGACAAAGGGGGAGAAAATTAAAAATGATCTAACATTTTTTTTGAGTTAAAAACAGGTTATGAACAATTTCTACTTTTTGATATTTTTTTGAACAAGCTTGAACAAGCTTAATGTTATATCATTCATAGTTTGTCAATTATCAAAATAGGGGAGATTGTTGGCCCATTGGTCATAGTCAACCTGATTTTAATAATTGATCAAAACTCTGTCTGGATATACGAAGCTTGTTTGGACATCTCAGCTTCTTGGACATAAGCAAGATTGGATATTCACTCCGTTCAAGACTGAAGATCTGTTTGCCTACTTGAGTCTGTACTTCCTATGCAATATAATTTTCATTTTATTTGAGTCTAGGAATACGTTGTACACCGAGTCGTACTGGCAAATAGGCTATCCCCAAAATAGTTCAAAATGTTTTTAAAATGACCTATCAAAATGTTTACAAAAAGGTTTTCAAAAAGGTTTTCAAAAATCACCAAAAATCTTTTTTAAAAACCCTAACCTAACCCTGACAGAACTCGGCCAGAGTTCGGCCAGAGTTCGGCCAGAGTTCGGTTGGTGGCCGTTTGATTTTTGAATTCTCTGGAACTTGGTCCTCCTGCAGTTGCGGATTTGACCGAGATTTGCTCATCGAGTTCTGCCCGAATTCTGACAGAGTTCTCCCTTTGGAATTCCTATAAATAGAGATGGATTTCGATCATTTCAATTCACTCATTCACTTTCAATCTTCTCTCTATCTAAAAAGCTTTCTGCCTTCCAAAGAGTTTTCTAGAGCTTTCATTTTCAGATCCCAAGCCAGTTACAATCCTCTAGTCGATTTGCCAGTACGATACGGTCTAGAAGTTTCTGAGAGATTGTAATCAGAAGGCTTGATTGAAGAATACCTCTTCACATTTGAAGTTGGACGAGTTCTTCGTATCAAAGCTCGTGTTGTAGAAGTTGCAAGGACTTCGTAAGAAAACTTGCAGTTTTTTCTATAGTGGATTCAACTGGTAGCAAGAGTTCTACCGACTGGATTAGTCCTCAACAGAGGGATACCAGTATACATCGCTGTCTTTGCGTTTGCTTTCTGAACTCTGCCTTTACATTATTTTAACTGTGATTATATACTGTGATTGTGTTGCTAACATTTTTTATTTAGCATTATTCCGCTGCCAACTCTATTCACCCCCCTCTAGAGTATTATGCTTTACTATATCGTTCCTACAACCCTAGCCTAGTAGAAATAGTTTTATCATAGGGATATTGTCCAGTTCGTATAGATTGAAGTCCAAGGCTCATCCAACCAACGATTGATGTCCAAATCGGGGAACCCATTAAGACCCAGTAAAACTCATCCATGCATACCACCATAGTTGACTATAAAATCGGACTATTTGGGATAGGTCCCTATACCGATTATGTAGCCTCCATCTCGTAGAATGTGAAGTCATTTGTAACCCTTATATCGTCTACCTAGGAGTCGTGATTCGAATTTGTATTGCATTTTATCCCTTGCTCGTGTGTTTAAACAACCACGGGAAGATCACGATCTTGACTTCTCAAATTTTGTTCTATTATAGAACCTTATTTAGAATTTCGATGAATGAAACTTCTGTATTGCACGGATTTCGAGCCCCCTAAGAAACGATGGGTTCTTCGATCTCGCAAGTGACTGGACTAGAGTAGCCCAATCTAGCAAATAAGCCAATGGTTCGTAGACTTTCATCCTATCTGCATCATTGGATACTCTCTACCGCTCTTGAAACTCCATAATTGCTCTCGATTATTCTTTCTCATCTTCCTGTCCTTCCTATTACAGAGTGACGAATGGCCATGCTTATTAGAATTTACCAACATTTCTTAGCTACTTGAGTAAATTCATTGCTTGTTAGATTTTGGATTGCTTGATAGATATGAGAGGTTTATCGGTGCCATATTCAGTAGATATCAACTGGTAGCAATTGTAGCAATTAGTTGGATGAGTATAAAGTTATAGGGACATATCTTTGAGGGAGTAGTGTGACCAAGGGTGGGTAGAAGTCCTCGGAGTTCCGTAGTTACAAAATGGCAAGGAGAAGAATACAAACTATTTTTGAGGAATTAAAAATTTGAGAAGATTGTGGTAAAAGTGGATTTATTCCTTGACTTTTATTTTTAAATTTTAGGCATGGTTATGAGTTAGAATTTCGAGGACGAAATTATTTTTAAGGTGGATAGATTTGTAGCTCCAATTCCCGGAAATTTCAAAATATTTTTTATTTTTATTTTATTTATTTTATTTATTTTATTAAGTGATTTTAGATTTATAAATAATTAGTTAGTTAATTATTACGGTAGATGGCGTTAGCAATGGTTGAGTTTTGAAGTACCAGACGACTAGGAATCGTGGCACGGATAGTGCCATGGCGTGCTTTGGTTAGTGTATTAGTCCTGGTAGGGAAGGCCGAGCCATAGTGATGTCCTAACTTGGAAAACCCGGCCAAGTTGCGACTTAAACTTACCGAAGATTTATTTATTAATTATATTATTGAGTAGGGAAACCGGTTATACCATTTTTAGTCCGGACTGGACCCGAACTGAGCCCGAGCCCATGTAGTCATGCGGCACGTCCAATGACATTCGTGTTGATGGAATTTGATGTGAGGATGTTGTATTTCGTTTTAAGGATTTAAAAAATATTTTCTAGTATTCGTAATTAAATAATATAATTATCATTATTAATTGTATTCAGTGATATTTGTATAAATAGGCCCGTTTACAATTTTGGGATTATTGAACTGCGCAAAATAGTATATATACGCCATTAATATTTTATTAAATTTTGTTATATTTATTATTATTTTATTTAGATTATTATATAAATAATATTATTTTATTGTTATTGGTTATATTAATTTTTGTCAATTAAATATTATTATTTATTTTTTTTATTTTTTTATATATATATATATATATATATAGGGTCTGCCCCAGGAATATATAGCATTGGAGTTTATTTTAAATTTTATAGGAAATATGGTATAAGATATATATATATATATATATATATATATATATATATATATATATATATATATATATATATATATAGGATATATATATTCAAAGGCATATAGGTTTATATATAATATAATATATAGTGATATATACAAATAGATATATAGTTAAAAAAACAATGATTGAACTAACAAAACCAACCCAACTGATATTACACCGAGCCAACAAAGCCCCCAGTAAGTAACCAACCCGCGCAGCCCTCCACTGTTTGCAAAGAAACCGCACGTACATAAGTAATAGGGATTCGATCAAAGGAGTCGCCGAACACCTAAACCCTAACACAGCACCGCCGACCCAGACCTGGACGCCCCTCCATGCGAGCGTGCGAGGCTGAGCGCCACCGCCGTGCGCGGCCTCCGGCCGGCCATGGACGCCGCGCGCGCACGCGTGCGCGAGAAGGAGCAACAGCAGCAGTAACAGGGTTCGAAGGCCGCTTTCGCAGCGCGTGTTCTCGGCACACGCTCGATCGTCTAGCGATCTTTCACTTCAGGTGTATACACAACCTATAGGGCTCCGATTCTCTTTAAATAGATTCATTTTTCATGCGCTAGATTTCCCAAAAGATCGACACAAATTCGATCAAATAACTGTCCAAAACAGGACAGAACTGCGATCCAGACACCCATCTTGGGAGGCCAAAATTGGTCGATCCTGATAGGAAACGCAAAATCTATTTGAACAACTTTTTAGACAACATATACAGGATTACAACGCCTTTTATAGACTCTGAATTCGTAAATTATGTAGGAAGTTATTCGATTTCAAAGTTTCCCAAAAATCTGTTTTGAATATTGTAGAAAACTAGAAAAACTCATCCACACGACGTGCGTCCCGCCATTCCGGGCGACGTGGTCACGAACCGAAGGCATCGAAAGGTGTGTAACGGCTTCGTGGTCGTGTGGGCTTTGACGAAATTCAAATTGGTTGCGTGTGCGCGACGAATTTGATCCGTATCCGTCGAAATTCCCCGTATCGGCCTCTGTACAAATTTTTTAATTACTTTGTGCACGCTCGTCAGATCGAGACAAAACTTGCGCCAACAGGACCATATCATTTTTCTGGTCCTGTATGCCAAGTTTTGTCCAATTCTGAGACAGTTGAATCGTACGTCGTTTTGCGGGCCCCACGGTCCGACTCAACGGGCGATTTTGTGCACGGCCCGCCGAAATCTAACTCTGGACATACGGTTGGGTTCGTATCGAAAAACTGGATCTGTAGATATATAGTTTGACGACTTTAGTGACCGTTGACTCTGGCACGCTTTTTGGTGCAAAGCGGGTCTAACGACGGACACCGTTTTGGCCCAAAATTACTGTTTTGCCCCTGCGTCCAGAATTGGACGTAAGGACAGGCAATCCAAGCTAATTGGACTATTCTGAGATCATTGGTATTATTTATTTCAGCTTCCGGAGACTGTTGTACGGGTTTTGACTATTGTGGCACATTGAGTAGTTCAGACTGTCTGTTTCACCAGCAGAGGACCACAGGTGAGTACAGTTTATTGTCTGTATTTCGATATTGATTTTCACTATATTTTATTGATTGGCCATCGGTTATGTGATTATTTTCTATTATAAATTATTGAGTCGGGAATGAGAAGTACCAAGGATGTGTGATCTGACCTTAGACCGTGTAGACCGTATAGACCGTGTTTATTATTTTTAATTTTTGTAGACCGTGTTTATTATTTTTAATTTTAGTAGACAGTGTAGACATTGATTTATTTTTTGTAAAGTAGACAGTGTAGACCGTAATTATTTCTGCATTTAAACTGTGTAGATCGTGATTATTATTTTGTAGACAGTGTTTCTTTACTGCAATATTTTCTGTAGATCGTGTAACTGTAGACCGTGTAATTGTAGAACGTGTAACTTTAGACCGTGTAGGCCGTGTCGCATAATTGTCCCGAGACCGATCACATATCAAAGGTACTTCTAACAGTTGGGGAAAGTATTTTGTGTCTATTTATTGCTATTGATTTTTCGTATTTACTGTTTATTTTCAAAACTTATGATTGATGTCTAACCTTTGTTTTATAGTCATTTTCTTTATTTGAAATTGCATTCAGTGGATTGTGCTCGTTCCATTCCTAACTGGAAACCAATATTTTCAGGTTAGCCATGGATTCACTTAGCTTGGGGAGTGACGGGAATACTTGCAGACAAAGGCCTAGAGGCTAGCTAGATAGTTGAGTTGTAGTCATTCATTTATTTGTACAAGTTTATAGTTTTCTATAAATGTAAAACTTGTGATCATTGTAAGTTAAATTAATTATGTGAATGAGCATTATTTATGAATTTGATCTTCATGGCCGTGACAGCGTTCTACCGCCGACACTGCGGCGTAGGCTGGCTTGGACACGTCTCGTATCCGTTTTAAAAAAAATAGGTGCGGGTCGTGACACTATGATATAGTCCTAGGGATGGACTAGTTGAGTAAGCAGTATTCTCTGATAGACTGTCACAGAGGATGTGTAGTCTTCAGCCCACCTGGAGAGCCGGAGTTTGAAATCTCTCGAACTCCGGAGGATATGGGAGGGTGTTACCTAAACCTCTATCACAGAAGAACCCGGACCTCCGCATCCTATCATAGCAGAATTTATGGACGTCTTCCCTGATAGTCTTCCCGGGTTACCCCCTGTAACTCCACTTCCCAATTTTTAAGGAAAACAAATTTGATTTCTAATACTTAAATTGTTTTAAATAATAAATTAGTTTTAATTTATAAATATGGTAATTTAGTTTTGGAGGGAATTAATTTTGGACCACTTTTCAAATTTGAAAAGTTGTTGTAACAACTTTGGGTCCACCATGATTAATTCTTAACTGATTTTTAAATCAATTCTTGAATTACTGAAAAGGGGCAGGAGTTTTATGGAAGATTATTGAGTGGAGAAGTCTGGATCATAAATAGTAAAAAGGGGGAGGGGTTATTGCAAAATGGCCATTTAGCGGGAGGGTTTTTCTGAAAGATTTCCATTCCTTCTTTTAATATCGGATTGGTTCAGGAGAGAGAGAAGCTGAGCCATTCATTTCTTCTCTCTGTCTCTCGAACTCTCCACCGCTATCGAGTGCTCTCGAGTTTCCATATTTTCTCGAGTCCTCCGCTCCATTCTACTGACGGCGACGACAACGACTCGACGACAACGACTCGGCGACGACGACTCGAAGGCGACGACGATCCTGATAAAGGCGGTGGCGATCCTGAAGGCTTGACGACGACGAAGTCGAGTTCGTAGATGACGACAGCGAGCTCCCCAGCCATGGTTGCCTGAGCCAGCCCGACGCTTCTGGAGGCAAACGGCGAGCGATCCTCCATCGACGACGCGAGACCATTGAGTGGTGAGTTCCGCTCCGATCTGTTCTTCCATGTAGTTTTGTTCCTTGACCTAATTATTTTGATTGGGAAATTCCAGATCAGATCTCAGTGACGATCCTTTGAGTTGTGACTTATTTCGAACACTCCACGACAATTTTGGGAGCGGAATCGAACAACTCGGTGAGTGACTCTCAGTTTTTGGAAGTCTGATCTATAGTTCTTAAGGTTCTGAACCACTATTCTTTCTCTCTTAGTTTCCAAGCAATGATGTCGTTGATTTGGAGTATTTAGGAATTGGATCTATAATTTTGGTGAGTGTTTCCATCTTGTGATTTCTTATTAAACCAGAGGCCTGGGAGCCTGATTGTAGATTTATATTCTTTGTGTACAGTGAGTGTACTGCAAGAGAGTGGAGGACAGTGTCCGTGTCCTCGTTACTCGACCTTCAGTTCAGAGTCCGAGTTCTTGTCAGTTAATTTTCTCTCCAATTCTTCTTATTATTTTGCTGGGTTGAACGTACTTTTAGAGAATTTTTGTTGTGTTGTATTGCTCGAGTCCGTGTTGCTCTTGGGAGTTCTGGATCGTAGTCGAGACTGCGTACAGTTGTGTTGTGTTCCTGTGCCGACCATGGACGTGTCCAGCTTGATTATGCTGAGTCCGAGTTTTCGCGTGATCGGGTTCGAGTTCTAGTTTTGCAGTCGAAGCACCTGCTTGCTGACCAGTATTCGTGTCCCTCTTGCTCGTGTCAGACCAAGATTTCGATCGTGTCCAGTTGATATGGGGTGTTGGATGCAGTGGCAATTTCCTTATTTTTGTGGATTTAATTTGAGTGTATATTTCATTTTTATTTGCATATTCTTTCTTATTTATATTTGTTCCAGTTTTGTAATATTTATAAGTTGTGTTGTGTGGAAGAGTGTATTTTTCCTCTATTCATTTCTTTCGAAATCTATGTTGTGGCGGTGAGAAACTGGGATTGAGAGTTGAGTTATTTTGTTTGTCATTTTTTCTTCTGTTGACAGTGAAGAGTTTGGAGTTTGAGTTCATATTTTTACTATTGGCAGAAGCTGGGTTTGGGGGAGTTAGTTTATTTTTAATTGTCATTCTTGACTGTTGGCAGTGAACCAAGAGCTGAGTTTAGTCAAATATTTAATTGTAATATTAGTGACTTTGGCAGGGAGACTGGGGGTTTTAGTCCATTAGTTACATTATTTTTATGTGTAATAATTGTGGTGTTGTAAGAACTATTGTTCAGTTTAAGTATAGCTTATAATTAAATAGTACAGTAGAGTAACAGCAAGGAAGAGCTTCCCATATTTCTTCTCTTGCTGAGTTCTGGAACTCTAACTCATGAGGTGTACAGATCTTGGGTTTACCTGAACCCTAATTTAGATTTCAAGTTTACTAGCATGGTTGTGGTTAAAACAAGATCTTGGGTTTACTAGAATTTTTGAGTTAATAATTTTATAAAGTAGAAAAACCAATTTAGAGTTTATGATTAGTTCATAACCAACTTGTACAAATTATAAATTCAGGAAGACATCCAGTTCCTGATTACGAGTAATTTCCGGAGCCAGGCAAGTACTTTTCTACGGTTTTGTACATTTACATTCTTGTACCCTTTCTTGTGATACGTCATGGCACGATATTCATGTACTCCTGTATTCCTGTACCCTTGTTCTTGTACTTATTAGTGTCGGGTGGGGAAATACACTAGCCATGTGACCAATCCCTGTTACTATATATTCCTGTACCTAGCTTAGGCCTCGCACTGTGCACGCGGGTCCTAAGTCGTACCCTATTCATGTACTCCTGTGCATGCTCCTGTACTCACCCCAGCCGGTCACATGGACTAGATGTATTTCGATATTGTGCACTTGTCATGTCTGGTACTTCAGGATTATAGTTTCATTCCTGTACTTTACATGTTCCTGTACTTTACATTCATGTACTATAGTTCCTGTACTTATTCCATGAACTACTTTCCTGTACTGTCATGTTCATTCCTGTATTTCATTTCCTGTACTCCTGTACTCTGTTCATGTCATGTTCATGTTTTATTCCTAGAACTGTACTTTGCTCCGCTCCTGAATAGGATATGTTGCAGGTATGCTTGCAGGACATTATTCTACTTTATGGGCCAGAGCCCGGGATCTTAGCTGAGCAGGATGGTCACGACTTAGCTTGAGGTTTCAGGTTTAGACTGTTAGCCTTTTAGATATTGATTTAGAATTCATGGTACATTTCATTCTTGATGATTCGTACATGTATATATATAGAATTGTGGATTATGGTGATCATTCTGGGATACGTTTTAGATGTTGTGATTTCATGTTCATATTTATCTGGTTAGTTTCCCTAGATTGGTATAGCTTCTTTTGTTGTGTCTAACAACAAAGGTTGGGCGTGTTCGACTCGTATCCGGTTATTCGGGAGTGGGTCGTGACACTCCCAGATCGAGACATAGAGTTCACCATTGACCTAGTCCCCGGCTCTTCCCCTATTTCTAAGGGATGCTACAGAGTCAACCCGAAGGAGGCCAAAGAGATGAAGGATCATATCAATGAACTGAAGGCTTTGGGATTTATCCGAGACGAAGCTTCACCCTGGGGAGCACCTGTCTTGTTTGTTCCCAAGAAGGATGGAACAGTGCGGATGTGCATCGACTACCGGGTGCTGAACAATATCACCATCAAGAACAAGTACCCTCTGCCTCGAATCGATGACCTGTTTGACCAACTCAGTGGAGCCAAGGTGTTCTCGATGATAGACCTCAGATCCGGCTACCATCAGATCAAGGTCAGAAAGGAGGACATTCCCAAGACGGCGTTCAACACCAAGTATGGGCAGTTTGAATTCTTGGTCATGCCGTTTGGACTGACGAATGCTCCTACTGTATTCATGAACCTTATGAACAAGGTTTTCCATGAATATCTAGATCAGTTTGTCGTTGTCTTTATCGATGACATCCTGATCTACTCGAAGACTGAAGAGGAGCATGAAGAGCACCTCAGAAAAGTTCTGGGAACTTTGAGGAAAGAGAAGTTATATGGTAAGCTATCCAAATGTGAATTCTTTCTAGACAAGGTGGATTTTCTTGGCCATGTTGTCACAGGAGAAAGAATTTCGGTGGACCCTAAGAAGATAGCTGCTGTTGAGAAGTGATCTACCCAAGCTCAGTTGCTGAAATCAGAAGTTTCTTGGGCTTGGCTGGCTACTACCGGAAGTTTTTAAAGGATTTTGCCAAGATTGCTGAACTGATGACGAAGCTCACTCGAAAGAATGAAGAGTTCATCTGGACGGAAGCTTGCTAGGCATCGTTTGAGGAACTGAAGAAGAGACTTACCACAGCACCGATACTTGCGCTACCCGCAGGTACCGGAGGTTTTCCAATATACAGCGATGCCTCTGGAAAAGGACTGGGTTGCGTTCTTCAACAACATGGAAAAGTGATTGCTTACGCATCTAGGCAATTACGGACTCATGAGAAGAACTATCCCACACATGATCTGGAGCTTGCTGCAGTCATTTTTGCTTTGAAGCTCTGGAAGCATTATCTCTATGGAGAGAGAGTGGAAATATATACAGACCACAAAAGTCTGAAATATATTTTCACTCAGGAGTTGAACATGAGACAAAGAAGATAGTTGGAGCTGATGAAGGATTTTGACATCGACCTATAGTACCATCCAGGTAAGGCTAATGTGGTTGCAGATGCACTTAGTCGATACCCAGTGGCGATGTTTTTAACCAAGGAGCGGCACTTGTTGGAGGACATAGAGAAGCTTGGTCTGAAGATTGTACTTCCTGAGAAAAAGATGAAGGAACTGGGGCGAGAAGCTATTGCACCTGGAGCTGACTCAACCATGATGCAGTTACAATTGCGTTCAAGTCTGATGGACAAAGTCAAGAAGACACAATTCCAAGACGAGACGCTTTGCAAACTTAGAGATGAAGTGCTGGCTGGAACACTTGAACGATTCTCTATAGCCAGTGACGGAGCATTGAATAATGGTACGAGGCTGTGTGTACCATCTGGCGAACTGAAGAATGAGCTGATGCAAGAAGCGCACCAGTCGCAGTATTCCATACATCCTAGAGCTAATAAGATGTATCGAGATATGCGTACCATTGTTTGGTGGTATGGAATAAAGAAGGACGTATCCAGATTTGTGGCTAGATGCTTGATTTGTCAACAAGTGAAGGCTAGCAGACAGAGACCCGCAGGACTTCTACAGCCGCTAGACATTCCGGAGTGGAAGTGGGAGCATATAACGATGGACTTTGTATCAGGATTGCCTCGATCCCAAGGAGGGAAGGACGCCATTTGGGTTATTGTGGGCCGACTGACTAAGTCATCTCACTTTATCCCCTTCAAGGTTAGTTTATCCACCGAGAAGTTGGCGGCACTGTACATGTGACACATCTACCGGATTTATGGAGTACCTAAGTATTGTATCTGACCGAGATACTAGATTTATCTCTCACTTTGGAAGAGTTTGCATGACAGCTTGGGAACAAAACTGAAGTTCAGCACAGCCTACCATCCCCAAACTGACGGACAATCGGAGAGAACCATCCAGACGTTAGAAGATATGCTGAGATCTTGCGTCTTGGAATTTGGAGGGTCTTGGGAAGACCATTTATATTTAGTGGAATTTACTTACAACAACAGTTACCAAGCTAGAATTGGTATGACACCATTTGAAGCTCTTTATGGACGTCGTTGCCGCACTCCACTTGCATGGGACGACGTAGGAGAAAGAGTACTGCTGGGGCCAGAGATGGTGACTGACGCAGCAGAGAAGGTGAAAGTGATTAGAGACAAACTCAGGATTGCCCAAGACAGACAGAAGCATTGGGAAGATAGCAGCCGTCGACCACTGGAGTATGAAGAAGGAGTTAGTGTCTTTGTGAAGATTTCTCCTACCAGAGAAAATATCCGATTTGGTAGAGCTGGGAAGCTGAGTCCCAGATATATCGGACCATTTGAAGTTTTGAGCCGAATTAGTGAAGTAGCGTATCGGTTAGCTCTACCAGCTAATCTTGAGGGCGTGCACAACGTCTTCCACGTTTCACAGCTCAGACGCTATATCCCGGATCCGAGCCACATCTTGGACCATTCAGAGCTGGAGATTGGACCCAGCCTTACAGTACCAGATAAGCCTGTGGCGATTTTGGACAAAGGCGAGAAGAGGACCAGGACTTCGGTGACTCCCATAGTCAGAGTTATGTGGAGGCACAATTCCCCAGGCGAGTCTACCTGGGAGCGAGAAGATGAGATGTGGGAGTAGTACCCGTACTTGTTTGAGACCTGAGGTAATTCCTAACCCTATCCTTTAAATTTCGAGGACGAAATTTTATAAGGAGGGAAGGTTGTGAAACCCGCAATTTTTCGGTTACATTTTAAATTTTATTAATGTGTGTTTGCCAGTTAGTTTTCTTTTCAAATTATTAAAAAAATACTTTTGAAAATTAATAACTTCGATTTTGATTTTCTGGCTCAGACCCGAACCCAATTTGAAACTAAAAAAAATATTTAGTTATATTTTTCTAAAGAAAATTATTTATAATTTTCAAAGCCTTTCCCTATTATTTTCTTTTAGCCCACTACATTTGTTTAGCCCAAATATTGGAGACCAAGTCTTGTTAGCCCAACCCTTAAGAGAAGCCATTCTTTTGAACCCATTAGTATAACCCACCAAGCCCATGAAACCTAAGCCCATTGGTTTTAATCCTTAAACCAACACTTAGAATTTTTCACCAAATAAAAACTCTTTAATACTTTAGAGGAAGAGTGAGACTTTAAAACATCCTCTTCTGTTGGTTTCTTTCGGTGACTCTTGGTCGACCCTTCCCGAAACCGTCGCGACCCCTACGTTCCGACTTCCGACCGGACGGCGACCCTTGGTTTCCGGTAACCCCCGCTCACTTCTTATTTATATACCCCTCTTCCCCATCTCTCCATTCACCATCACTCAAAAAAAAACCCTCTTTCCCCAACCCCTGTGCCCTAAAATCTGACCCGCACTTTTCCGGCGAACCCCGGCTCCGTCGTCGCTTCCAGGCCGACCCCAGGCCAGATCCGCCGTCTCCTCTGCCCGGCGCCACCTTCCCCAGGCCGTGCCCTGTCCGGCGACCAACCCCGCAGCACCGCCCGCCTCCCGAGCTCCGACGTCGAGCCCCGGAGACCCCCGCGCCCGACCCCGCCGGCTCCCCGTGCGGCCTCCCTGCCGCCGCAGCCATCTGATCAGTCTGTCCCATAGCACTCCGCGGTACCCCGCTGTTGTCTTTTCCAAGCTCGGGTGCTGTACACGCAGCCGAACCCCGGCGAGGCGTTGACCCGAGCCCGAGACGCTGTCCGTGTGTTCTTTTCTCTGAAATTCACCTGAGAGCTCTAGCCGAGCAATTTCTGGCATATTCCCGTTGCCCCGTTTCCATCTTTATAGTCTGTGATGAATTTGGTCCACGAATCCCTCGGGAATTCGGTAAGCGAGACATTTTCGGATTTTCCAAAATACTTTCGAAAACATTCTGCAAGTTTTTGGAATATTTTTATAGGTTTGGTTTGATTTTCCAATTCCTTTCGGAAATGGTTCTGTGGCTTATTTTTATTTGAGTTTTTCTGTGCTTCTGGAATTTTCGAGGAGTTTCGGGTTTTTCGATTATCAATTCAGGTTTTTCGAATAATTTTTGGAAACATTTCTGTGAATTGGTTTTATGGTATTTTCGGGTTCTGGTTAATTTCGGTTTACCGAATACGGAAAATAGGCTATGGATATATTTTCAGGTTTTAATATTATGGTGGAAATAATTTCATGGGTTAATTCCCTGGTTGGGATATTATTTGTGTATTGTTGGAGCATTTTTCCAGTTTTGGGTTATCCCGAAATTAGAGGGAATGCTGCCGAAATTTTTATAAAACTTTATAAATGGATTTCAAATTGGTTTTCGAAAATATTTATAAATTGTATTTTTGGGCGACGACCGTATCGGTCCATGGGCCCTAGCTAAATGCAAACGAAACCGGTTTTACCGGAGGCATTAGCTATTTTTGACGATTGGACCAATATCTGAGACTCGTAAATTAATTCGATTTAAATTATTATTTATTTTGTAATTAAATTGTAGGATAATTTTTGGAGACTAACCAAAATTTTCTTCTTATTTAAATTCATGTAAAATGGTTTGTAAAGGGCATAAGCCCAGTTTTATTATTTTCTGTGGTTTTGTAATAAGTTAGTGAATTTTATTCTTTTCTGGTTTGTGGTTGACGTAAAATAGTAAAATAATTATTTTGTAGAAAATCAATATTGTTTTCTCATATTAAATAAATTAGGAAAAATTACAAGTTATTATTAAATAAGTTTCACGTTTTTCTCATTTAAAGAAAAATATAGTTTTATTATATAAATTATAAAATACCAAGTTTTGCCAATAAACCGATAAATACAAAGTTTTTTTCGAAATTAAATATAAAATGATCTTTCCATCATAATTAAATGTAACGCATTAGATAATCGATTTTCGTTTGTGTTAGTATAAGAAAGATAAAAACATTGGCTAGGACAAATTTAGAGATTGTAACTAGCACATCTAGCATGGCAATTTTGGAAATCTAAGGCAGACTTCTCGATTGTAGGATTTCGAGGACAAGTCTGAATTCAATTCCGAAGACATTCCAATCCAGTCATAATCAAAGGCAAGTACATTTTGTGGTAGTTTACAATTATTTAGTAATAGTTTTACTGCAAGTTTAAACCACGATGCAACACGGAACTCTCTCTGAGAGCATTGACTGTTTAACTGTTGGGTACTGGGGGAGTAGTGTAATGAGTATGACCACATCCAAAATAGTATAATGACTGTGTTAGCTTACCCTCATACACACGGGGATAAGCCATATCGTATCAATAGGATACAACTGTACAACCCAATCTGGTCATATTCATTGCCTATTCACATCACAATATTTTAACTGCTGGAAAAACTATTTACTTCAAATTGTTTAAAAGTGCATAATTCCATTATTATTTCAATTATTAAAATATCATGAATTGTACTTTGCTCCCTCCTGACTGGAGACTATATTTTTAGGTCCTATTGATGATGTAGAGCTACTGATTAGTAGTTATTATGATCCTGAGTTGTATCCAGCTGTGCTACCAAATGATGCTGGACTTGGAGTTGACGAGCCTAACTTTTAGCTGCTGTCTTTTTCTATTTTCAGTTGTTGTTGTTTGAGAAGACTATTTCTATTTTCAATTGTAACTTTTGTTGGACAAGTTTTATTTATCGAAATATTAAAAGTTGTGGCAATTAGAATTTGTGTTGTTGATTACCTGCATGAGTGATACAGCTTACTGCCGTCGTCTCAACAACGGTGCAGGCTGGGCATGATCCGATTCGACCCAAGAAATTGGGATCGGGTCGTGACAGGTTATGAACTTCTAAATTCTATATTCTAGGTAAACCTATTAATGTCGATCAATTACCTTTTTAATAGATTGCAAGGACCATGGAATGCTAGGGTGGGGGACATGCTACTCAACTTACAGGACTTACCTTCGTATTGGTTTTGGATCTTAGGGTCACACCGGACATCTTTCTATTCTCTATAGTATCCTAAGCTTGAAATCATGTCTGAAGTCATTTCATCGAGAATTATGCCTCGCCTATATACTCTGGCTGTGATAAACTCTTGGTTCCGTGATTCAGAGGCGATATGCTATCAGGTACTCTACCTTATATTGACACAAGGGTATCTAAGATCTAAAGAGGTCAATGAGAACATAGTTTTAGCAAAGTTCCATAGACTATGATTCTTCGAAATAATTTCAATTCTGTAGGTTGTGCCTCGCCAGTGCGCTGCTGGCTGCAGTGAACCCACATTCTCCACTCTCAAATATTTGACGACAGTGCGCTGCTGTCTAATCATTATCAGTTAACTAACATCCTTTTAACTATATCCGTAAAATTCATGAGCTTCTAGAGATTCAAATAGGTTGACTAAAAATAAAGCGTTGGTAGTTGTCCTATCAGTCACAACACTTACAATAAAAGAGTTAACATGGAGGAAATAACTAAAAGCGAAAAGAATACAAACATTCTAGTATCTATTTCATATGTATTTCTATGGTTGAGAGAAAATCTTAAATCAATTTACCTCGAGATTCGTATATGAATAACAGGATCAGAAATTACAAACTAATTCTTTACAACAAAATAGGATTTTAAAACAGGCAATTCTAACTTATGATATAAGGTTTATATCTAAATAAGAAAATTGAACAGTTTATCAAAACTAAAGCCTTAATTCCAGGAAATCCTAACTAATCAAGTGAGTAGTATACCCACATTGGACCATAACGTTATATCAAAAGCAATTGCGTATCTATAGAGATCTAGCAAGCTATTCGAATTTAATAATTCCTTATCTAAACTGCATGGCCTATCAGACAATCTTAACTACCCAATGGTCAATTGAACAAGGGACTCCTAGTCCTAGTCATTCTCTTAAATCAGTTTAACCCTAGTTGTGAATGAGCATTTCCTGGTCGCAGGCTCGTAATAGTATGACTAATGTACCATCACGAGTTTACAATATTTTACGAAAACGGACCTGCATGGGCCACCACAAAAACTTGTCACGACCCGCACCCGCTTTTCCGGATACGAGACGTGTCCAAGCCAGCCTACGCCGCAGAGTCGGCGGTAGAACGCTGTCAAGCCCGCAAGAAATAAATGCTCAAAATATAACATTTGCTGCTCATTCACATTTCTAAATTTGTTACAATATTTACAACATTTATAATTAAAAAAATACAAGATTTTACAATAAATGAAATTGATACAACCGCTATCTATTTCTAGGTTGACCTCAGCATACCCAAGCCTTCCCAATGCTAAGAGTGATAGCGGATAAACCTGAAAAATGTTGGTTTTCAGTCAGGAATGGAACAAGTACACAAATCGACGGCAATGCGAAAACACAATAGAATTAACAAGACATGAAAATAACATAAGAGATATGAAAACTAGAAAATACTGATGACATGGCACGGTGGAGAATAAAAGGAAAAATAAAAGACATCTACCTATGTGGTGTGAAATATTATTTTCTACATGTGAACGGCTAAGGGTAAATAAGTGTCACTACCACATTTCTAGTGTGAGGGTATTTTTGTCATTTTTGGGGTTATTTGAATTTATTAGAATTTATTAGAATTTATTAGAATTTATGGGAATTTTTAGGATTTATTTGGAATTGTTTGGACTAGATTGATTTTTGGCTAGTTTGGACTCATGTAGGCCAACCTAGGAGCTAACCCTAGTTAGTTAGACTTGGTTAGGATTTGTGACTCTAGTCAAACCTAGCCTAATCTATGGTTTGGTCATTAGAACCTATTTAGCAATAGGAATTAGAAAGCCATAAGCCATGACTTATGTTTTTAGAGCTTTTAATTAATTAAATCAACCATGACCTATGTAACTTGGCCCAAGGCCCAAAGTTTTGACCAAACCCTAACCCTAAGAAGTAGTGGCCGGCCACCTATCCACATAGGGATTCTCACCATATAAAACCCCTCCTAAAATCTAGGGTTGCCTCTTTCTTAGGAAAAACCCTAATTTCAAGGAGGTTAGTTCTATTGCATTTTAATTTCTAGAACTCCATTCCTCTTCCTTTTTCTTTCTAATTTGTTCCTTTAGGTCCTGATATGACTATTCTTACTATTGCTAAGGTCTCATCTCAGTTTGAAGTTGTTTTGAATTGATTGGGTCATCAAGAGGAGAGTATTTGAATAGGGATTTTTCATTGAAGTTCATCAAGAGGTAACTCTCTCAATACTCCATGAAATTTCATTTTGTCTTCATGTATAGGAAGCCCTAAGGGTCCTCTTAGAATCTGGATAGGATTCGTGTCGGGTGTCTTGGGTTTTGTGTCTATTTGGATACGTATCAGTAGCATAGTCTGGGTGTTTGTAGAAATGCTCCAATGAACCCTTCGACCTAGTTTCTAGGATGCTTTTGAATAGAAATGTTAGTTTTACTATTGCTTATGTGTTTTTGATCTTCTGTGGTTGTATTCGTGTCGCTTTGTGTCAATTTTGTAGAGTGGACACGCGCGTGCACACGCTCGTGCGCGTGCTACAGTGCTCCCCTGCCTATCGGGGTCTGTAGCGGACACGACACACATTTGTTTGACATGAAACTCGACACGAGCCATGGGGCACTGGCTGACACGCCACATGTCAAGTCCCACGTGTCCCCGTGTCGTATCGAGAGAGAAATCAGCTATGCACATGTTTTTACAGTGTCTGTGCACAAGAGTTTTTGGCCAATGATACGGGTCTCGTGTCCGATCCTGACACGTCGTAGACACAGGCCAGTGGGCCTATGAGGTAGCCCTATAGGTGGGCTACCCATGTGTATGACCACGAGACTCCCTCGTGTCTTGTGTCGTGCACATGACACAAGTGCACGTGTGCACGAGACAGTGCACTGACAGTGTACTGTGTATGTGTTTTCATGTTCTGTGCATTTGGACACGCCGTGTCAGGCTTTGGGTGACACGAAATAGATGTGAGGGGTTGTGCACATGGGTTGTTTTCATTTACCAACCATTAGATTCATGAATTGTTTAACTTTTACTAATTGATTCTCATTTAACCAAGGTTAACTGATATTTAATTTCTGTTACTTCTCCCGTTTACAAGGTTGAGTTTTGTTGATGGATTAACCTGTTAATCACTGATTAATGTAGGTTTTATAAACTCTAACCTATGCTTCTATTTGTCATCTGCCTGTGTGTCGAGTTGGAGTTGAAATGATGGGGTTTTGGGGCTCAAAACTGGGAAATTCATTGGGGACTGTTTAAGTTTTGCTTTTATGAAATGTAATGTTGCATATCCTGTAGAATCATGTAAACCTGAGATTACCTGACATAAGTTGGATTGTTGCTCTGAATTCTGAAATAGGTTTTAACCTGGGCATGGGTTTGGGTCTGCATTGTTTCGTTAATTGTTTCTTTTTTTGATTTAGCCTATAGCTAAGCCTCATTGTCAACTAAGTATCACATGAGTAAACCTGAGATTGTATAAAACTATTTTGTATTGAGATGGAATCCTGAGTTTGATGATTGGGTGTTTCCATGTTGAATTAACTAAGGATAGTGGACTGTTTTGTTTAGATAAACCTGAGAGCATGTTTTAGTAACATAGGTCTACATGTTAGCCTTGTTATTAATGATAGCTGAATTATAAACTATGTGATTGATTTTGTGTTGAACCATGGTTGTTTTCCCTTCACATTTACATACCTATTTCAGTCCAGTGCAGTCACACACTGTTCTGTGCTCTTCCCTTTACTGTTCACTGATTTTGATATTCCTGCACACTAGTTTTCATACACACTGTTGAATGTTGCACTGTTTTCATGTGCCACATTACACACACCCACACCACAACAATTTTCACACTGTCCTTTTCACTGTTTTATCTTTCCTGCATATATGAAATCCCTGTACACACACACACTTTTGATTACCCTTCCACACACTGCTGCACTTGTATACCCACACAAAAATTCATGTTGTACCACATGCATTTACTCATGTTTCCTATTTGCCTACCTAATGTAGAGTACATTAATGAACCTCTAATATATGTGTCTATATATAATGCAATGTATTTATATTGTAGGTTAATATATACATTGTGATATACATGTTCCTATGTATGTAAAGTGTGGTTAATATATAAGTTATGAAGGTATTGTGGGTATGTAGATTGTGATAATCTATTGATGTATGGCTATCACATAGACATGTATTGTATTAGGTAGGGGGCATAGATCATTGGGTTGACTTTGTGTATGTGTAGAGTGCTAACTAGGCTTGATTGGGCTAAGGTAGGTTAGTACAGACTTGTTAGACCTAGTTAGTTGAGTTTAGACTTGATTAGACTAGATTGACTTAGAATCATGTAGAATGCATAGTAGGACTCCATTTTACTATTCTGGACTTGTTGTGACTTGTGCTGTTCTGATTAGGAGCCAGACACCACTCCTTGGACAGTACGTTTCATATTGGACACTCAGATACAGGCTAGTACATTCTCTGATCATTTCATATCCTGCTTAGAATTATTTCCTGCAGTAGATTACTTTACTTGTACTGTCACGTTGGTCACACGGATTGGTACTATATGGATCCCTTCTTGAGATGTTATCCTTAGGGAGCATCGGATACTACATGTTCTGTGCGTTTCACTTACATGGCGTATCACTATGCTTCATTGGTTCTTTGATCACTTACGACATATACTCTTGAATCCTTATCCCATTTATGGGACTACTATATATCACCTTCGGGGTCTACCACCCTTCGGGGGCTTATCACCTTCGGGGTCTACCACCCTTCGGGGGCTGTTACATAGCATCATATAACATAACTTGGCTGGATCCTTGTATATTGATTGGGGGTACGGGAGAGTAGAATTGGACATGTGAATAATACACCAGTAGTATCTTATCAGAATCATTCCTTAGTGTCTTATCAGAATCATCCTAGGCCATTTACATGTTCATATTGTACTCTGACTCACTAGTCACTGCTAGTTCTCTATGTATAGTAGATATTTCTATTACAGTTCTCTCTCTGTTTACATACTGCACTTCTTTCAGTACTTGTATCTTACTTTACTGCATATTTATATTTTCTAACCTGTTATGATCTGTTGAGATGTACTGTACTCGCTCCTGTCCTGACTAGACCTATTGAAATATTACAGAGGACGAGGAGGAGGCCTGCCTGGACACCTACTACGGGGCAGCCTTAGATGACACCTGTGAGCTGGTCTCCCATGAGGATCCAGCAGTAGCTGAGGACATTCCCCCGACTGCCTAGACTAGATTAGTTAGGCTGATTATCTTTATGTAATTGGAGGCATGTTTAGTTAGACCTTATTGGAGTTCAGTGTTGTATATATTCTTTCATCTGAGACCTTGTACTGTTGGATATTGCTGGGATTATCTTAGACTGCTTTTATCTATTTTATTCCTTGAGTTCTATTTCATATCGTGCTATCTCTTCCTTAGTTGTGATTGAGTTTACTATTGCTATATCACCCCCATTCGGGGAGTATAAACTGTTTAGAGATATATTGTTAGATGTTGTGACCTAGGACATCGTTCTACCGTCGACACTGCGGCGTAGGCTAGACGTACCCACGTCTCGTGCCCTTACTCTAGGGTGTGGGTCGTGACACGTTTTTAGTGGTGGCCCATGCAGGTCTAGACTAGAAGTATAGTGGTACTCGAACTAGAGTATCACTGCAGCCTGCTATAGGATATAGGACATTAATTTTAAGATACTCAATCACTTTAGGAAAATTTCTCTTATTGCCATCTAAATCCTTTGTCAGCTGATCCTTTGAATTATAATTGTCCGCATTTGTTATTTCGCTTCTTTCTCAGAAATTGATACTCTTGTTTGTCTATCTTCAGGATGGTTGAGACTAGATCGTAGCGGGCCATTCATGAGGATGCTATAGAGGGGACTGCTACCTCTCAGCCAGCACGGCGAGGCCAGGGGACTGCAGCTCCTGCCACCTCAGCTCGTGTTGAGACCTCGGCAGCCGCAGCAGGGGGTATGCATCCACCGACTGGGAGGTAGGACCCGGTCATTCCAGAGGATCCCTTCCAGCCGCCACCGCCTCCAGGACATGTGGACGTAGCTCAGATGTTTGCATATTTCCAGCAGTTCATGGACCGACAGCAGGCTCGGCAGGACAGAGGCATGGAGTTGGCCGTCACGATAGCCGCAGCTCGACCAGTGGTGCAGCAGCCGAGGATACCGAGGATCGAGCAGTTTCAGAAGATGAGCCCCAGAGACTTTTTGGGGACAGAGGGGATCCTATATGTCGATGAGTGGATCGAGCATATAGAGGAGATCTTCCGCTTGGCCGGGATTCCAGCAGACCTTCAGATCGAGGCCGCAGCTAGCCGGATGCGAGATCTTGCTCGCACCTGGTATCAGTCAGACCCCAGGGTGGGGGTACCAGGGCAGACTTGGGAGCAGTTCAGGGGCTTCTTCAAGAAGAAGTTCTTCCCAGATTCAGCAGTCAGAGCCTTAGAGTCGCAGTTTGAGAGCTTGGTCCAGGGGAGCCTCTCAGTAGAGGAGTATGCTGGAGAGTTTGGTCGTCTCGGCAGATTTGTAGAGGGTTTGAGCGAGACGGCGAAGGCCCAGAGGTTCCGGAAGGGTCTGGTCAAGGAGGTCAAGTCCCTGACCAAGGGCTGCAGAGATGCTACATTTGAGGAGATCTTGACGGGAGCCTTGCTAGCAGAGGATGATCTTGAGCTTAGGCTCAAGAGGGGGAGAGACCCAGTTAGAGGCAGCAGTAGCGGGGGCCAGGCCAAGAGGCCCCACTTTCAGCATCAGCAGCTGAGGCAGTTTCAGCCGCAGCCGATCCAGCAGAGGCCAGGCCAGTCCAGCAGCAGCAGCCGAGACAGCACCAGCAGGGCCAGAGGCAGGTTACCACTTGTGGATACTGTAGGAGGTCTGGACATGTTGCCAGTGAGTGCAGGAAGAGGCTAGGCCTGTGTTTATTGTGTGGTTCAGCAGACCACCAGATGAGGGAGTGCCGTATAGCACGAGCAGGCCCGGAAAGAAGAGCCAGAGCTCCAGCATGCCAGCAGAGGGGACCAGCCCTGTCAATACAGCAGCAGAGGTTCGTCAAGCACCAACAGCAGGCCAGGGGAGGCTAGCAGGGGCGAGCTTTCGCCATGGCAGCTGGGGATGCAGAGGTGATAGGAGAGCTGATTGCATGTTCGATTCTTTTTGACTCCAGTCCAGCATTTGCCTTATTCGATTCCGGTGCTTCGTATAGCTTCATATCAGTATCTTTTGCGATTAGATACGGTATCGTAGCTGAATTGTTGCCTAGGACTTACAAGATCACGACCGGGGGTGGTATTATCCTCGTGAGTGATATTTGTAAGGGTCGGAGAGTAGTTTTGGGAGGCCGTGAGTTGGAGGTGAGCCTGCTCGTAATGCCATTGCCGAACTACGATATAGTACTAGGCATGGATTGGTTGAGCAGGCACCACGCCAGCATTGATTGCAGAGGGGGTAGAGTTCTCTTCAGAGCGCCGGAGGAGCCAGAGTTCGAGTACTCCAGACGTCAGGCAGAGCAGAGCAGCAGAGTCTTCTGTGGAGTCTCGGTCGAGGAGCAGACGATTCCATACCCCTTAATAGCAGATTTTATGGATGTTTTCCCAGAGGAGTTGTCGGGACTGCCACCAGACAGAGACATAGAGTTCTCGATAGACTTGGTTCCAGGAGCGGAACCCATCTCTCAGTATGTCTATCGGGTGAACAACAGCGAGCTGGTGGAGCAGAAGAAGCAGGTGGATGAGCTATAGGACAAGGGCTTCATCTGCTCGAGTTTGTCGCCATGGGGTGCACCAGTGTTGTTCGTGCCGAAGAAGGATGGGTCAGTACGCATGTGTATTGACTATAGGGCACTCAACAACCTCACGATCAAGAACAGATACCCACTGCCGCGGATCGACGATCTATTTGACCAGTTGAGCAGAGCTCGAGTATTTTCCAAGATTGATCTGAGGTCGGGATATCACCAGGTAAAGGTGAAGGGGGAGGATATTCCCAAGACCGCTTTTAGGACGCGGTATGGGCAGTTCGAGTTTTTGGTTATGACGTTTGGGCTAACCAATGCACCAGCAGTGTTTATGAACCTTATGAACGAGGTGTTCCATCAGTATCTGGATCAGTTTGTGGTAGTGTTCATAGATAATATTTTGGTATATTTCAAGACTGAGGAGGAGCACGAGGAGCATCTTAGGATCGTACTGGAGACTCTCAGAAGGGAGCAGCTTTATGGGAAGCTCTCCAAATGTGAGTTCTTCTTAGATCTGGTAGACTTCTTGGGGCATGTGGTGACTGGAGATGGTATCTCAGTTGACCCCAAGAAGATTGTAGCAGTTGAGGCATGGGCAGCGCCGACTTCAGTTGCAGAGATCAGGAGCTTCCTGGGGCTGGCAGGATATTACCAGAGATTTGTGCAGGATTTCTCCCGGGTTGCAGAGCCGTTGACTCGGTTGACCCGGAAGGATGCTGAGTTTTCACTTACAGAGGATGGTGCCCTGAGGCACGGTACCAGGTTATGTGTGCCTAGCAGGAAGCTCAGAGAGCAGATCACGCAGGAGGCTCACAGATCGCAGTGCTCTATACATCCTGGTGCCAACAAGATGTACAGGGATCTGCGAGAGCATGTCTGGTGGTATGGGATGAAGCGGGAGGTGTCCCACTTCGTAGCTAGGTGTTTGATCTGTAAGCAGGTCAAGGCGGAGATGCAGAGGCCCGGAGGATTGTTGCAGCCGCTGTCCATTCCTGAGTGAAAATAGGAGCATATCACTATGGACTTCGTATCAGGATTGCCGCGTACCCCAGGAGGGAAGGACGCGATTTGGGTCATCGTGGATAGGTTGACCAAATTGGCCCACTTCTTGCCATTCAAGGTGGGTACGTCTACAGAGAGGCTGGCGGAGTTGTATATGCGGCAGATAGTCAGGATCCACGGAGTTCCGGTCAGCATCGTCTCAGATCGGGATAGCCGTTTTACTTCCCATTTCTGGAGGAGTCTGCAGACCAGCTTGGGCACTCAGCTCAAGTTCAGTACTGCATACCACCCCCAGACGGACGGACAGTCAGAGCGGACTAATCAGACACTTGAGGATATGCTGTGGACGTGCGTCCTGGACTTTGGAGGTTCATGGGAGGATCATCTTCATTTGGTGGAGTTTGTCTACAACAATAGTTTCCAGGCCAGCATTGAGATGTCACCGTTCGAGGCTCTGTACGGGCGTAGGTGCCGTACACCCTTATCCTGGGATGATGTTGGTGAGCGAGCTTTGCTGGGGCCAGAGATGGTTGTTGATGCGGCCGAAAAGGTGAAGCTCATCAGGGACAGACTTCGCGTGGCGCAGGACAGACATCGGCACTGGGCCGATAGCCACCGGAGGCCCTTGGAGTTTGAGGTACAGATTAGAGTAGGATTAGATTTAGGTTGTTGTTTGTGATTTTTTATCATGTTTGTTTATTATAATTAATTGAGACCTTACTTGTGATTAGGTCGGAGACCAGGTTTTCTTGAGGATATCTCCGACTCGTGGTACGATACGTTTTGGTGGAGGTGGGAAGCTTAGCCCGCGCTTCATCGGCCCTTTTGTTATCAGCGGGAGAGTCGGTGACGTTGCATACAGGCTAGACTTGCCGTCTGTACTAGTGGGGGTCTACAACGTATTTCATGTATCACAGTTGAGACGGTACGTGGCTGACCCTAGCCATATGCTCGATCATTCAGAAGATAGAGGTTGGGCCTTCTCTCAGCTATCCAGAGCACCCGGTGGAGATTCTGGATCGACGGAAGAAGGTTCTGAGGAACCAAGTGATACCCTTGGTGCGCATCGTATGGAGGCATCATTCTCCAGGAGAGTCTACCTGGAGCGAGAGGATGAGATGCGTGAGCGCTACCCTTATCTTTTTAGACCGTGAGGTATGCTTTCTATCCTTCTCATCAGTTGTATTTCGCCTTTCAATTTTGAGAACGAAATTCTTTTAAGGAGAGTAGATTTGTCACTACCACATTTCTAGTGTGAAGGTATTTTTGTTATTTTTGGGATTATTTGGATTTATTAGAATTTATTAGAATTTATGGGAATTTTTAGGATTTATTTGGAATTGTTTGGACTAGATTGATTTTTGGCTAGTTTGGACTCATGTAGACCAACCTAGGAGCTAACCCTAGTTAGTTGGACTTGGTTAGGATTTGTGACTCTAGTCAAACCTAGCCTAATCTATGGTTTGGTCATTAGAACCTATTTAGCTATAGGAATTAGAAAGCCATAAGCCATGACTTATGTTTTTAGAGCTTTTAATTAATTAAATCAACCATGACCTATGTTACTTGGCCCAAGGCCCAAAGTTTTGACCAAACCCTAACCCTAAGAAGTAGTGGCCGGCCACCTATCCACATAGGGATCCTCACCATATAAAACCCCTCCTAAAATCTAGGGTTGCCTCTTTCTTAGGAAAAGCCCTAATTTCAAGGAGGTTAGTTCTATTGCATTTTAATTTCTAGAACTCCTTCCCTCTTCCTTTTTCTTTCTAATTTGTTCCTTTAGGTCCTGATATGACTATTCTTACTGTTGCTAAGGTCTCATCTCAGTTTGAAGTTGTTTTGAATTGATTGGGTCATCAAGAGGAGAGCATTTGAATAGGGATTTTTCATTGAAGTTCATCAAGAGGTAACTCTCTCAATACTCCATGAAATTTCATTTTGTCTTCATGTATAGGAAGCCCTAAGGGTCCTCTTAGAATCTGGATAGGATTCATGTCGGGTGTCTTGGGTTTCGTGTCTATTTGGACACGTATCAGTAGCATAGTCTGGGTGTTTGTAGAAATGCCCCAATGAACCCTTCGACCTAGTTTCTAGGATGCTTTTGAATAGGAATGTTAGTTTTACTATTGCTTATGTGTTTTTGATCTTCTGTGGATGTATTCGTTTCGCTTTGTATCGGTTTCGTGGAGTGGACAAGCGCGTGCACACGCTCGTGCGCGTGCTACAGTGCTCCCCTGCCTATCGGGGTCTGTAGCGGACACGACACACATTTGTTTGACACGAAACTCGACACGAGCCATGGGGTACTGGCTGACACGCCACGTGTCAAGTCCCACGTGTCCCCGTGTCGTGTCGAGAGAGAAATCAGCTGTGCACGTGTTTTTACAGTGTCTGTGCACACGAGTTTTTGGCCACTGATACGGGTCTCGTGTCCGATCCTGACACGTCGTAGACACAGGCCAATAGGCCTATGAGGTAGCCCTATAGGTGGGCTACCCATGTGTATGACCACGAGACTCCCTCGTGTCTTGTGTCGTGCACACGACACAAGTGCACGTGTGCACGAGACAGTGCACTGACAGTGCACTGTGTATGTGTTTTCATGTTCTGTGCATTTGGACACGCCGTGTCAGGCCGTGGGTGACACGAAATAGATGTGAGGGGTTGTGCACATGGGTTGTTTTCATTTACCAACCATTAGATTCATGAATTGTTTAACTTTTCCTAATTGATTCTCACTTAACCAAGGCTAACTGATATTTAATTTTTGTTACTTCTCCAGTTTGCAAGGTTGAGTTTTGTTGATGGATTAACCTATTAATCACTGATTAATGTAAGTTTTATAAACTCTAACCTATGCTTCTATTTGTCATCTTCCTGTGTGTCGAGTTGGAGTTGAAATGATGGGGTTTTGGGGCTCAAAACTGGAAAATTCATTGGGGACTGTTTAAGTTTTGCTTTTGTGAAATGTAATGTTGTATATCCTGTAGGAAATCATGTAAACCTGAGATTACCTGACATAAGTTGCATTGTTGCTCTGAATTCTGAAATAGGTTTTAACCTGGGCATGGGTTTGGGTTTGCATTGTTTCATTAATTGTTTCTTTTTTTGATTTAGCCTATAGCTAAGCCTCATTGTCAACTAAGTATCACATGAGTAAACCTGAGATTGTACAAAACTGTTTTGTATTGAGATGGAATCCTGAGTTTGATGATTGGGTGTTTCCATGTTGAATTAACTAAGGATAGTGGACTATTTTGTTTAGATAAACCTGAGAGCATGTTTTAGTAACATAGGTCTACATGTTAGCCTTGTTATTAATGATAGCTGAATTATAAACTGTGTGATTGATTTTGTGTTGAACCATGGTTGTTTTTCCTTCACATTTACATGCCTATTTCAGTCCAGTGCAGTCACACACTATTCTGTGCTCTTCCCTTTACTGTTCACTGATTTTGATATTCCTGCACACTAGTTTTCATACACACTGTTGAATGTTGCACTGTTTTCATGTGCCACATTACACACACCCACACCACAGCAGTTTTCACACTGTCCTCTTCACTATTTTATCTTTCCTGTATATATGAAATCCCTGTACACACACACATTTTTATTACCCTTCCACACACTGCTGCACTTGTATACCCATACACAAATTCATGTTGTACCACATACATTTACTCATGTTTCCTATTTGCCTACCTAATGTAGAGTACATTAATGAACCTCTAATATATGTGTCTATATATAATGCAATGTATTTATATTGTAGGTTAATATATACATTGTGATATACATGTTCCTATGTATGTAAAGTGTGGTTAATATATAAGTTATGAAGGTATTGTGGGTATGTAGATTGTGATAATCTATTGATGTATGGCTATCACATAGACATGTATTGTATTAGGTAGGGGGCATAGATCATTGGGTTGACTTTGTGTATGTGTAGAGTGCTAACTAGGCTTGATTGGGCTAAGGTAGGTTAGTACAGACTTGTTAGACCTAGTTAGTTGAGTTTAGACTTGATTAGACTAGATTGACCTAGAATCATGTAGAATGCATAGTAGGACTCCATTTTACTATTCTGGACTTGTTGTGACTTGTGCTGTTCTGATTAGGAGTCAGACACCACTCCTTGGACAGTACGTTTCATATTGGACACTCAGATACAGGCGAGTACATTCTCTGATCATTTCATATCCTGCTTAGAATTATTTCCTGCAGTAGATTACTTTACTTGTACTGTCACGTTGGTCACACGGATTGGTACTATATGGATCCCTTCTTGAGATGTTATCCTTAGAAGCATCGGGTACTACATGTTCTGTGCGTTTCACTTACATGGCGTATCACTATGCTTTATTGGTTCTTTGATCACTTACGACATATACTCTTATGATCGTAGAGTCTTCCTGGAATCCTTATCCCATTTATGGGACTACTATGTATCACCTTCGGGGTCTACCACCCTTCGGGGGCTTATCACCTTCGGGGTCTACCACCCTTCGGGGGCTGTTACATAGCATCATATAACATAACCTGGCTGGATCCTTGTGTATTGATTGGGGGTACGGGAGAGTAGAATTGGACATGTGAATAATACACCAGTAGTATCTTATCAGAATCATTCCTTAGTGTCTTATCAGAATCATCCCAGGCCATTTACATGTTCATATTGTACTCTGACTCACTAGTCACTGCTAGTTCTCTATGTATAGTAGATATTTCTATTACAGTTCTCTCTCTGTTTACATACTGCACTTCTTTCAGTACTTGTATCTTACTTTACTGTATGTTTATATTTTTAACCTGCTATGATCTGTTGAGATGTACTGTACTCGCTCCTGTCCTGACTGGACCTGTTGAAATATTACAGAGGACGAGGAGGAGGCCTGCCTGGACACCTACTACGGGGCAGCCTTAGATGACACCTATGAGCTGGACTCCCAGGAGGATCCAGCAGTAGCTGAGGACATTCCCCCGACTGCCTAGACTAGATTAGTTAGGCTGATTATCTTTATGTAGTTGGAGGCATGTTTAGTTAGACCTTATTGGAGTTCAATATTGTATATATTCTTTCATCTGAGACCTTGTACTGTTGGATATTGCTGGGATTATCTTAGACTGCTTTTATCTATTTTATTCCTTGAGTTCTATTTCATATCGTGCTATCTCTTCCTTAGTTGTGATTGAGTTTACTATTGCTATATCACCCCCATTCGGGGAGTATAAACTGTTTAGAGATATATTGTTAGATGTTGTGACCTAGGACAGCATTCTACCGCCGACACTGCGGCGTAGGCTGGACGTACCCACATCTCGTGCCCTTACTCTAGGGTGCGGGTCGTGACAATAAGGCACACTGCACGTGTCGTGTGCAGCTGCTAGCATTCAAGATTAGACATAATGGGATAGTTCTGGGTAGTCCATATGTGTACTAAGATATTTTTCCTTCCGACTACTCCGTGTGACGAGCATGTCAACAAGCAGCAAGATATATGTATAGACATGAAATGAAAAGACTACTATGAATCGAAAACAATCAGAAAGTGCACTTGCCTGAGGTCCTTAGCTGGAGAAACCGATAGTACAACCACATCAGATAAGTCAATAAAGTCAACACATGCAAAAAGTCTCCAGATGCTGAAATAAACATTACCAACATTCTCAGAATAGTCAAATTAGCTTGGATTGCCTGTCCTTAAGTCCAATTCTGGACACAGGGGCAAAACGATAATTTCGGACAAAAACGTTATCCACCGTTGGACCCGCTTTTCACCGAAAAGCGTGCCAGAGTCAACGGTCTCTAAAGTCGTCAAACTATATGTCAACAGGTCCGGTTTTTCGATACGAACCCAACCGTATGTTCAAAGTTAAATTTCGGCAGGCCGTGCACAAAATCGTCCGTTGAGTGGGACCGTAGGGCCCACAAAACGGCGGTTCAATCAACTGTCTCAAAATGGGACAAAACTTGGCATACAGGACCAGAAAAATGATATGGTTCTGTTGGCACAAGTTTCGTCTCGATCTGACGAGCGCACACAAAGTTATGACTGAATTTGTATTACACAGATACGGGGCGATTCTGACGGATACGCGTTCGATACGACACGCACACACATCCAAATCAAGTTCCGTCAGTTCCCACACGTCTACTTTTACTTCCCGCTCCTGTTGGAGTCGGCGGTACGCGACGAGGTGGGCCAGTTTGACGGGACGCACCCGTATCGGGGAAAATTCTATTAGTTGAAAAATAGATTTTTCTTTATTTTGGAAGTTGAATAATTTTGTGTGCGTGCAATATTTTGGAAAGGTGCCAGAAGTGTTTTGGTACTCCTATATGATGCCTATAAGGCCCTTCTTATGGATTTTGAAAATTGTGCATGAGGTGACGGCAAACAACGTATAAACTTGGGATTTTAATTGACAAAACTATCACAAAATTATGTATAGTTTTTTCTTGACTTTGATGCTGATTTCAGCATCGATTTCTTGTCTTTCTTCAAGAACTAATTTACAGGTATTCGAGAGGGTTAGGTTAGGGTTTTACCTGTGCGATTGGTTCGACAAGTGGTGAACCGTGGCGTCAGGAATCCGGCTACGAACAGGGCTCCGTCGCTGCCTTTACTGCGACGTGGGGTGGCTCCAGAACTCAACCGTAGCTTGGCGTCGGCGACCTTAGCAACCAGCGAGCGTTCGCAACCCCGGCAGCCGGTGATGCTGGTGCTAACCTCCACGTCAGTGCCTCGCCGGAAAGGATTGGCTCGTCGACGGTAAGGAATAGAGGCTGGAATGGGGCGCGCTCGCCGGTCTCTCGCGTATTAACGAAGTCTATGAGTACAAGGCGCAGGTGGTGGAGGAGGGAACACTCGGATATTCTAACGGCGGCGGCTAGGTGTTGTTAGATGGGTTTTGATCGATTCTCCTCACGCGGATTGCTGTGTGTATCCGTATTTATATATAGCCTAAGCTCTCGGTTTGGCTAGCCTGGGACGTACTTGCGGGTTTGGGGCTTGGGGTGCTCGGGATGGGGGCGCTCAGGCCTGTGGGCTTGGTCGGGTGTACCCCTCTCAAACAAATATATTGATACACATGGTGGGACTAAGTTGACTAGATTATGCAGGAAGAAAATGGAATGCTGGAAATCCAAGCTTCTTTCATATGTTAGCATATATTGGAGCTGATTCAATTATTCATTAGAAATATAGTTATGTACTGGCTACAAGTTTTTTAAGCTCCCTAAAAAGCTTTACCAATAGAATTCATGCTATATGTGATATGTTCTTATGGAGCTCAGTTATTCATACTATAAGTTGGGTAGAGTTAGACAAGCAAATAGCTAAAGGTGGACTGGTTGAGTGTGGGGGATTAGGCCTGGCCCTAGTTTAGCTGGGCTGGGTTGGCCGGGCCAGCCACTACTTCTTATTCTTTTTCTTATTCTTATTTAACAACCATTGTATATATATATATATATATATATATTTATATATATATATATATATATATATATATATATATATATATATATACACATTTTTTTTTATATATATATATATATACACATATATATATATATATTTATATATATACACACATATATATATATATATATATATATATATATATATATATATATATATATATATCTATATATATACACATATTTGTATACGTACATATATACATAGTTATATATGTACACGTACACACATATATTTATATACATAAAAATAATATGACCAATAATAATAATAACAATAAAAATAATATTAATAATGATAATAATAACGAAATTCAATAAAATAATAATGGTGTATATATATACCATTATATGCAGTCTAAAAATCACTATTTAATCCAAATAAATAAATAAAAATATTTTATCAAAATTTGGGGAAAAGGGGTTACACGTCTCGACCGAGCGATGTCTTCGAGCAGCCGTTGCACGGCTAAGTCCGAACGTCGTCGGCATTTCGATTCCTCTGATTGACTGAGCGGGACGGGGCACTACATCATACATCACTCAGAAAAAGTTGTCCTCGAAACTAACTGAGTACACTTATCGAATTATCACTTATTCGACATCCTATGTTTCTTGCACACATTTCTCCTATGTATTTCTCAAATCCGAGCCACGCTCGTGCTACCCTCAATCCTTTCTTCAAAACTTACGATCTCAAAATCCTCGACACTTCTCCATTCCTCAAGTCTCACTTGATTTAATGTATCACTTAGTTGGATCGTGCATATATTTTAGGCGTCTCCAAAATATATGTATTTTAACCAAGCCTCGTGATAACGAAACCCGCCATCACCACTCGAGTCGGATCGTGCACATATTCAAGCGTCCCTGATATACATGTATGTCAATCGATACTCGCGAGTGGTGCCTCCACAAATCCTACCACTTCGCACTCGGACGTCTGCCTAACCGCTAGGCTATGTCTTTCCGTCAGTATTGGAATCATAGTTTCCAAACAACAATATCAACACTGACCCCATCCTAAGGTCAAACCAAATTGATAGTACGGGATTTTCTATCCAAGCTCGCATCACTCCGATTTCTAAACTTCGAGCATAGATTGCCTACACAAATCCCAACTTTTGTCGCACGGGGTCTGAGTCATTCAGCAAAGCCATCCTACAATAACTCACGTTTCAACCAATTCCTTGACATATCAATATCACTTCGTTCATCAAGCCATTTTGCATAGTCTATTTCTTCGAACACGTTCGACATAATACGTCTATCAATCCTTCCAAGTCAAGCACGCTACGACACAATTCATTGCTAAACCATAATTCACATTCCATACTCCCTAAGTCATTTATCCCAATTCACGAAATCGATCAAAAGGTCATTTGACTTAACAGTACGTTGCACCCCGATCTCACGCGAGCCAGATTATCCATGGTGGGCATGAATTACCATGCACGCTCCCGCAGGATAATCATCCTCATCGGGACGTAACTTTTGTTCGAGTCTAGACTAATTCATTCTCGATGCGCGGATTGGACCTACTCAATCCTCAAGTTTATTTCATTCATCAATCGCAAGTCCTAACATCAACAAATTTTCCTTCGCATCAAACCGACAAGTCGAGACTATCAAAGTTGCTGCATCCTAATTTTTTGAGTTCGATCATTCCCGCGATATGAATCACCATGTCAGCACTCACGCAGAATAATTACCCCAAATCCGACGCAACGTATGTTCGAGGCTGGAGTTGCGCTCGAGCAAGATAAGAATGTCGATGCTGTGGTTATCCGCGTAACCCTCATGACACAATTATTTTTATCCAACATTTATCTCAATCAAAATCCTAAGTATAGCATCCAACTGAACAATAACACTTGCACGATCGTCATTCGCCGAGTCAGAGTACCCCCGAGTTATCGTATATCGATCTTTGATACGCCTCAATACCATCGACGATATGCGTAACCTGACGATCTTCATTTGCAACCAATTTTGATTCGTAAGAATGATGCCATCGTTCGACTGGATAATCTCCTCGATATTCAAATTCAAGTTCGATTATTATTCCTCGAATCATTCACACATTAATTTCCTCAAACCCAAATTTATGTATTGTTCATCCATCTATCTTAAGTCATCGACCATCGTATTTCCTCAATTCGCATCATTCCTTGCTTACTCAAATCATCGAGTACATCCATTCCGATCCTCAAAGTCATTTGCGTAACTTCAAAATTAAACCTTTCATGCACGCTATCTACCTGTCGTGCTAACTTTTCGTATACGATCCGTATCAATTTCCTTGATCAAGTCATCCATTCGTACACCCTAAGTCTTCCTCGATTCGATTTCCTACTTAATCATTTTTGCGTTTCATACTCGCGTAATCCACAATCTCGTGCACGTTCCGTGCGCATCAATTTCTAGGTTGTTCGAATCGACTCATCAAATCTTCAAGACTACAACTTATTCAATGACACTCAATTTAAGGCTTTGCATAACGCGACGCTTGCTGATAGACTCATCGACATCCCGAATTCTCAATCGATCGATCGACATCCCTGAGGCTATCGCATACACCACTCAGGGATGAAGTCATTCAATAAATCCTCAATTTATCATTCGATTCACAATTCTATCTCCTCGAATTTTCGTTCGAACGATTCCTTAAATTTTAAGCACGCTCACCTATATCGCATCGACGATAACATCGTCGTTCGATAGCACCCCTATTGATAATCATCCCATTTTACTTAATGTCATGACCCACACCCTTATGAGGGACACGAGCACGTGGGTACGTCCAGCCTACGCCGCAGTATCGACGGTAGAACGCTGTATATAACGTCTATAAATACTACGACTAACAGTATAAAGGTACCTGTATAGTATATACACTCCGAGTGGAGGTGACATAGCAATACAGTCTCAATCACAGAATAAAACTAAGGTAGATAGCACAGAAGAAAACATATGATAGATAAAAAAAAATAAGTCCAAGATCCAACATAAGCCCAGATATATACACAACATCACAGGGTCTCAAAATATAATATATAAAGCTACAGTCTGATAGTACTAGCTGGATCGTAGTCCAGGCAACCCAACTAATCTACACTACTCTGGGAGAACAAAGTCTAGTGCCTCTACTATAAGGCCACGGTCCTGGACTACTCCATCTAGCTCGAGCCCATAATAGGTCGAGCAGTCCGTCTCAGAATCATCTGTAATATATTAACGGTATCCTGTCAGGAAAATAAGCAAGTACAAGCACTAACAGCAGTTCCATGTGAATTGACAAATTCTATAAGAGAAAGTATAATGAACTATAAGACAAATATATATGAAGACTTGGGAACCGTTCGGAAGCTGAGTTACAACCCTTAAACCAAACAAGGATCGGGGTTGTAACTCTTCTCCCGAGCAGAACTTGGTCTCCAATCAAGGTACAATATAAAGGCATGTAGAACATATGAGTAACTGAATATCATAGCATGGTGAGAAAGTACTGAATGTAGAACAGAGCAGGATATATGATAAGATAAAGTAAATATAAAATGTACGCCTTAAATTATTAGAGCGTTATGTGATCGGCTTGGGATAAGTGACAGGACAGGCTATCCACTTGGACCGGCAATCCGCGGTGACCTCAACGGAAAGTCATGCCGGCCAACCTGGATAACGAGCACAAGGTAAATTGGATCTCGCTATACCCTACGTGAGGGTAGAGTGGCGCGAGCATAAGAATATAGTGACAGGGTGGCTTGGATCACATAGCCCCTAATAATTTTCCATCCCCGAATAGTACAATGGATCTGGACATGACACGTCATGGCACGTGATTCCATAAGAGGGTAGCAAGTTTCCTTAGAAATCGGTGTCTATACAAGTACAGGGAACAAGACAGAAAGTGTACCAATATACCCAAAAATCTAGGAACAACATCTCATGTCATGATCCAACGTATACTAGTCCGTGAACTATCGTGACTGGGAATCGAGTAAGACACTACGACTGAATCGGATATAGCAGATACCAAGATAATGAAAACTATCAGTGAATGTACTCGCCTGCTGTCCTGAGCTGTAGGGTATATCAATGCTCAGAGTGGTAATCAGAGACCTAAAGATGAGATATTGCATGTTAATTTAGGTTTAACAAAGTTATAAATAATTTATAAAGAATGATATAAAATCTAGGTCAAACTAGGTCTCACTGAGTCACACTAAGTCATGTCAAGTCAATCTAGGTCAAATTAAGTCATATCAAGTCAATCTAAGTCAGACTAAGTCAACCCTAGGTCATACCAGTCATAGCAAGTCAAAACAAGTCAAACGGGATCAAGAGTTAACTTTTAGTCAACTGGTTAACCCTGGTCAACTCTAGGTCAACCCTAGGTCAAACTGGTCAAGTGTTGACCTACAGTTGACTTTCAGTCAACTGGTCAACTCTAGTTTGGATTTGGTCAAATTTAGACAAAGTGTTGACTCATCGTTGACTTTTGGATAAAAAGTCAACTCTGAGTCAACCGAGCCAAAATTGGTTCAAATATGACCTTTGTAGGGTGTACCTAACAAGTCACCTAAGTTTTAAGTCAAACCGAATACCCGTATCCCGTATTTTGAAATTACCCGATTACCCTCTATATAAACATACCCTTAAACCACTCTAATATTGAAGCCAAGTGGCCTTCCCTTAGGAATTTCACTCCCGGCTTCCTAGGGTAGTAGGATACTAGCCTATACAATCATTACCTACCAAGTTCTCTAGGTAAAGTGGACATCCAGTCCATCTTACGGTCCATGTTACTCGTTTACCCGTTATCTCGAGTACCGTAGGATACTCAACGATATCGCGTGATACAACTCTCCTAATCCCAAACGAAAACCCAATTTTAACTTAGGAGCCTACCCACAAACTCTGTTTTATATTAGCTAAGTCCCCTTCAAGTTTGGATGCGTTCAGATGCTCCTAACTCAAAATCACCCTCTCACTAAAATCTAATTCACTCACAAACACTCTCAAACACTCACTTTTCCACTCTCACTTAGGACTAACTTAGGGGCTAATTTTAGTGGGTTTAAATAGGTGTATATATAGTTATATATATGGGTTTATATATATGTAGACATATAGGTATATATACGTAGGTTTATGGGGGATTAATCGGGGGTCAAATGGGGGCCTAATTGCTGCCTTTGCTGCTGCTATTGCTGCTGCCAATGCTGCTTGCTGCTGCTGCTAATGCAGCTGCTGCTGCTGCTGTGTTGGGGGGGCAGCAGCCCCTTGGCCCCCCTTGCTACTGTAGGCCTCAAAAATATAGTCACGCTGAGTTAATACAGACTATCAAGAAAATGTCTAAAAGACACGCTGAGTTCTATCAAATCATTTCCTCAAAAGTACGCAGAGTTCAAGAATGGTACTCAAAGACAGCTCACCATTTGTCAGATTATAATTATGACTGACAGCACGAAAGTCAATAAACGTCTCCTCGTATGCCACGTATGCACGGGATTCAAGAGATCTCAGCCGACTATTGCGTGATTTTTGAAATCTTCTTCAACAAGATTCGGTCTTCATCAAGTTGGCGCACCAAAAAGAGCTTACCATCATTTAATGTGACTGATAAAGCAATCAATGTCAGAGATTTTATGTCAGTCGAGTCACGTCAAATAAAGACAGCTGGCTGTTCTGCCTTAAGTCTGCGTGCATTTTGAACTTTAGTGTTCCTGCCTCAAGTTTGCGTGTATTCTGAGCCTTCTGCCTCAAGTTTGCGTGTATTCTGAGCCTTCTGCCTCAAGTTTGCGTGTATTCTGAGCCTTCTGCCTCAAGTTTGCGTGTATTCTGAGCCTAAGTATTTCTGCTGTAAGTCAGCGTAGATTTTTCATCTCAACAGGGATTTCATCCTCAACCAGTTAGCAGATTATCATTTCAAATTATCAAATTGGAGTATGTGGCAGACATGCCACGGATCTCTCGTATGCGTGCCCCAGTAACCTGCACACGACTCATGCATGATTACCATGTGTCCAACAGTTATGGGCCACGTCCAGTAACTGCTCATCAACCTTGCGTACGATTGAGTCCTGCGTGATTATCAACTATGCATAGGTTATGAAGACAGTTATCTTTTTAGTTATTTTTGACTCTATAAATAGAGTTCTTTTCTCATTCATTGTACAGATATACAGAATATCTAAATTGCTGTTGAATTCTTGAGAGCTTTTCTTCTTCACATCGTCCAAGGGATAAAGCGATCGTCTTCTAGATCGGATTCCTACAGTTGTATTTTCCCAGAATCAAAATAAATAAAGTGAATTTATTTATGGAAAACAAATTGGCGACTCTGCTGGAAAAACCCATCTCCTCTTCTGAGATGGCCACAACTCAATACGACGCTTCGTCGGTCGGATCGACGAAGAAGGTGATATCGATTCAGTTCAATCAACTCGCCTATGAAGAAATACAGCGGGCAAAGGGTGGCAAGCACACTTCAGCCTCTATCACCACCGCCAAATCAAAGGGACGATCTGTCTACGTCCCTAAGAATCTGTTGGCAACCAAAGATGGTGAAGTTTCTGCCACAGTGTCCATTACTAACACTGGCAAGAACTCCACTGCAGGCACGCATACTCCTGTGTGCTCGAAGACGACAGCATCCAAAAGATACGCTAACAGTGATGGCTCTTTAGCCAAATCTGTTTCCATAGTCACACAGTCCAAAAGTCACGCTGACAGCACTGGCTCTTTAGCCAAACCTGTTCTAGCGTGCATTTCCAAACCCAAAAATCACGCTAACAGCACTGGTTCTTTAACCAAGCCTGTCTCATCGTGTATTTCGCACGCATCATCCACCAAGTCAGCTCTTCCTGACTCAGCACGCGTACCGAAACCTGGCTTTTTAACTGAGACTTCATATGCTAACAGTAATGGCTCCTTAGCCAAATTGTCACCAGCATATTCTAAGAAGAATAGTTCTTTAGCTATTTCTTCCTCCTTGCCAGGTTCTGCTAGAACTGGGGGTAGTCTTGCTATGGCTCCTCCACAAATGGCTCACAAAGTTCCTTCGAATAGGAACAACTCTTTAGTTGTTTCTTCTGCTCCTGTAGTGTTTACTTCAGGAACAGCTTTGGCTGACAATTTTGTTAGTCAAAGAAAAGGAAATAGTCTTTTGACTACTCTTCCTTCTGGACATTCTATGTCTCAAAACTTGAACAAGTCTAAAAAGAAACATTTCTTAATGTCTTCTTCTACGACTTCTTCAAATTGGGCACAAAATTTGTCTCTACAAAATGGTTTGTTACCAACTCCTAATCAAGGGGATGGTTCAACTCTTCCTTCTCTGCAAATATTCAGATCAATGGAAGGAAAACTTCAAGTATCAAAGACCAATGTTTTACCTCCAAAAGATCTAAGAACGAAACTTAATCAATCCCGTTTGGGAAGCACTTCTGGTGTTAAGAAACCATACCAATCGGAAATGAAAGTAAGAGATCCGGATGCAGAATATGCCAAAAATTATGTTGCTCAGATTAATCACTCTTTGTATAATCAAGAGCCGGCATAATCCAAGGACAAGAAATACATTCCTAATAAACAAAGATTGTTCTCAAATATACCTCAATCTTCGCATACGGATTTGCGAGAACATCTTCAACAAAAGAGGAGGAATAATTCTTTGTCAATGGATCATGACCATACTGATCATGATTGTGACTTCCAACCTAGGGTCATAATTCAATGCAGATGTCAAACTAAACGACAGTCTGTCTTTAATCGGATCCAGTGTGAACCTATGTCTGATGAAGATGAACCTCTTTTCGTCTCTATCAACATGACCTCTCGGGATACTGGGGGTAGAATTGATAGTCAAGATGGGGTATATAGAGGCACCAGATCAAGAGTCCTGGCTTCTAATCAAAGAACTTCGATTTCTGAAGACTATTCTGAATTCCTTGGAGAATCCAACTTCCCACCTCTTTCTACTGGGGGTAGTTCTCCTACAACTGATTTTGATACACAAAGCAATGATTCAGAATAAACAGTATCATCAACAATCCCTCGTATAGTCACAACTTATATGGTGGATGGGAATACTGAATTAAACAATGAACCTTCTTCTTCGATGACTCCCCAAGACCAAAGAATTGCTTTTTTGAAACAACAAATGAAATCTATGGCTGATACTATGAAGTCAATGTATGAACTTATGGCAACCCAGCTGCAAAATCAACAGACTGTACCTGACGCCAAACCAATTGACACTGGTATAGGTCCAGTGCATGTTCCTCCAGCAGTACAATCCCATATCCCTGGGCAAGCTCAACCAATTCCTAGCCATTCGGGAGCTGGGGGTAGCGCTTATAATGCTGTCCCTCCTCCTAACTATTCTCTACAAGCTACAACTCCACAATCTTCCGGAGTCGTTACTGAAGAATTGAGGAATCTCCGAACCCAATTTGAGGCTTTCAAACAGAAAGACGGTTTACAAAGGTTAGGTATCAAGCAACCTTATCCAATAGAATGGAAGCAAGTATCATATCCTCCTAAATACAAGCCTCCTACTATCTCATTCTTTGATGGGACCACCTCCCCAAGTCAGTTCATCAATCACTTTGAAGTAATGACTGATCAGTTGCAACCGAGCGACGCCCTCCTTACTCGGGTGTTTGTCGGATGTCTCAAGGGAACGGCTTATGAATGGTATAGAAGTCTCCCTGATGGGTGTATTACCTCATTTGTTGGCTTCAAACAAATATTTCTTGAACGGTTCTATGAAGGGCTCAATGACATGACTATGTCTGCTCTTATAAGAATCAAACAGAAAAATAATGAAAGCACTGAAAGCTTCATTGAAATATTTAGAAGAGAAGCTTTAAAAATGCCTCTCGGAACTCCCGATGCCGTCACTATCGACACTTGCAAGTCGAATCTCTTACCAATCATCAGCATGTGGACATGATCCACTCAATTCCAAGATTGGCCTTCCTTCATCGTCAGTGCCAAAGCTGCCGAAATCAGTGCCGAGACTTTCAAAGGTCTGGGGGTACACAAGACTCCCAATAAATTAAGTCAAAATACAAGCAATAGTACGCGACCTAACAATCGTAAAGGAAAAGAGACTCTCGAAGTCAATCTCCAGGGCAAAAATCAAGAGGTAATATCTGCCCAAGCTACCCCAGCTCCAACAAATCAACAACCAAGAGCACCTCGCCCCAAAGAAGAATACTCTTTTGATGACGATGACGTCCTTGGTATCTTTGAATGTCTACTTAAAGGTAATAAAATACAATTACCTAACATCAAGAAACTCGATGAAGCTGGTAAGACAGATCATCCTAAATACTGTCCGTACCATAGAATGTTGGGTCACACAGCTCGTACATGTTTTGTACTGAAAGGAAAAATCCAGGAAATGATCAAATCTGGAGCTGTCACTCTCACTCCGAAAGAAAAGACCGCCACCTCCAACGTTGTCTCTATGCAATTCGGAGATTTTCCTCCTCAACTCCTTGAAAGCGGGATCGTTCCTATTTCCAAGGCAACTCTTGAAATCGTGAATATTCCTCCTCCACAGTCTGAAGGATTAGTACCGATCACTATTGAAACAGGAGAAATCATATGGATTCATCCCGATCTAGTGGCAGATTTTGAATCTCCTTCCCTTCAAAAGACTACTTCCCTAAAATCTAAGAAGGCCAAAAAAACTAAGTCATGTCATATGACTTCTTTCGGATCTACTTCCGACACAAAACCAAAAGATAAAGTAGAAGCACTTGCTGGTGCTACTAGAACAGGGAAACATTATCTAAAGGATTATTCTAAGAGTCCTGAAGATACTTCTGATATCTCTCCAGCTAACAAAGATACTCCTGATGTTCCTCGTGAGGAAGAATCATCCACTGCACCTGTTCCTTCAACTACACCGGTTGTACCTATTCCTTTCGAGCCCACAGCACTTGAGAAAGGCAAACAACAAGCTCGCTTCGACAAACCAATCAGGAAGTCTCCTCCCCTTGGACTTCAGAAGCCTTATAACTTTGATATTTTAGCTCAACTCGCTAATACTCCAGCTAGAATGTCCCTCTTCGAACTTCTACGTCTTTCTAAAGAGACTCGGGAGATATTAAGTGAGGCACTTCTTCAGGCTGACTCTTGTCTTGCACAATTAAAGAAACCAGATGAAGAACCTGTTACTTGCTTACATTGCAATAATGTATTGGAGATTATCCCGAATATCACCTTTACGCAAGAGGACATGTTATTGGAGGATAATCGACATGATCGGCCTCTCTACTACACCGGTTACATCGATACGATGAAGATAGATCGTATTCTTATTGATCCAGGGTCTGCTTTAAGCATAATGCCAAAGAGTCTACTGGATGAATTAAAAATCCCTCTTCACAAACTTTCCAAGACGGTTACTACTATATTGGGATTCAATCAAAGCCGAAGCGAGCCGTTGGGAAAGATTCATCTGAAACTTCAAATAGGCGATTTCAGATCCAAAGTCACTTTCTATGTGATCGAGATCGTGGGATCTTATAATCTTCTCCTGGGAAGACCCTTCCTTCATGAAAATAATGTGGTGCCTTCTACTCTTCATCAGTGCTTCAAATACATTGACAGTGATAGAAAGGTACAAAAGGAAGTTGCTGATATAAATCCTTTCCGTGGGGTTGAAGCTTATTTCAGTGATTCCCGGATGTACAAAGAGGAGTATACAAAAATAGTACAAGCTATGGAAAAAGAAGATCCGCAAAGTGAGACCTTGATAATTCCTCTTAAAGGTCGAACTACTCAACAACAGTCTCCTAAACCCTCTGGAGAAGGCCCCTTTATTATTCCAGTGAGCGGACGTATCTCTCCATTACCTCAATCATCTACCCAAGACACACTGATCATTCCTGTCAGCAGGCGTACTACATTTCCTGCATCTTCACCTATAAAACTGGACACTCTGGTAATCCCTGTTGGTGGGCGAACTACTTTTCCATCCCAAGCTTCAAGGGAGCTTACCTCTTCTGAGCCATTTGTGATCGATCTTAATCGACACAAAACTCCTTCTCGTTCTTCTTCTCCCCCTTTAGTCATTGATTTGGCTAAGATTTCTAAGGTTCAACCTCCTTCTAATGTAAATACTACTACTTGTGAATTTAATAAAATATCTCCGTCTTTGCAGTATATTGATGTTTGTAATCATGTTCATAGTTATTTGCATTTGTTAGATGACTTGAAAACAATAACCATAGGAGTTGTACATACTTTTCATACAGAAGTATCCTTAGAATCAGTACAAGATTCATGCTTTCTAGTACCTAGCAGAAAACCAGGAGACATTCCAATATTCTTCTACAAAGGACCAAAAAAACCTATCAACCGTGAAGATGATGATAGAAATGATGATTCTGGAAGATTACAGTTGCGTCGTTACAGCCAGCGATCTAAAGATATTATCAAAAATATGGGCTATGACTTCAGAACTGGCCTCAATAATGGAAAAGGAAGAAGAATGCCTGTTCGGATTCCTTCTCTAAAATATGGAAGGACAAAATGCGGATTGGGTTATATTGCTCCTACTTCCTTTATCAATATCATCCATGAAGATCCCGAATCTGATAAAGATAAAAGATCTGATTCTTCTAGTTCCTTCTCTTGGAATTCTGATACAAGTATCAGTGACTTCTACCGTAACATTCTGTCTTCCAACATGGTTTCCGCTGACGGTCCTGAAGAAAATGACGAAGACGAATTTGAAATCTCATCCGAATCAGAACAATAGGCCCAAAGGTTAGATAATCAATAGGAGTTTAGATTCAAGCAAAGAGAACCTCCAACTGAAGATAAACTCGTTCAAATAGATGTTGGTGAAGAGGGATCCCCCAAACCAATATTCATTAGTGAAAGTCTTTCAGAAACTGATAAGCAAGACATGATCAAACTTATTCGCGAATACATCGACGTCTTCGCTTGGAGCTATGAAGATATGCCAGGACTTGATCCACAGATTGCAACTCACAAACTCAATATCATACCAAATGCTAAACTGGTCAAGCAACAACAGCGATGATTCCGTCCAGATATTATGGATGCAATTGAAGCCGAAGTTAATAAACTCATGGCTTCTGGGTTTATCAGAGAGGAACAACACCCTGATTGGGTGGCTAATATAGTTCCTGTCCTTAAAAAGACTGGCAAGATCAGAGTATGCATAGACTATCGTGATCTCAATACGGCATGTCCTAAAGACGAGTTCCCTCTACCAATTACTGATGTTATGATCGATAATACCTGTGGTTTTGAACGGATGTCATTCATGGATGGGTATTCTGGATACAATCAAATTAAAATGTTTTCAGATGACGAAAAACACACTTCCTTCAGAACGCCGATCGGTACATACTGTTATACTGTGATGCCATTCGGTCTCAAGAATACAGGAGCAACCTATCAACGAGCCATGAGCACTATATTTCGTGAACATTTGCGGAAAACAGTCGAATGCTACGTTGATGATATTGCAGTCAAAAGTCGACAAAAAGAGGATCACATCCAAGATTTGAAAACTATATTTGATCTAATGCGTCAGCATCCATTAAGGATGAACCCTACTAAGTCCTTCTTAGGCGTCTCTAGTGGCAAATTTCTCGGCTTCGCCATTATCTCGAAAGGTATACACGTAGATCCCGAGAAGATCAAAGCCATCCAAGAGATGCGTCCTCCACGTACCTTAAAAGAGCTACGAGGATTTCAAGGAAGGATCGCTTATATCAGGAGATTCATCTCTAATCTTTCAGGACGCTGCAGACCATTCAATAAACTTTTGAAAAAAGGTGTTTCTTTCGTCTGGACTGACGAATGTCAGAAAGCATTTGATGACATAAAACAATATCTGATGAACCCTCCAGTATTGGTACCTTCCATCTCAGGAATACCGTTCCTTCTATATACCCGAGCAACGAGTCATTCATTGGGTGCGCTGCTCGCTCAAAAGAATAAAAATGGTCATGAACAAGCCATTTACTATCTCAGTCGTACCATGACCGAAGCTGAACCTCGATATTCATCGGTCAAAAAAGAATGTCTAGCCCTTATGTTCGCTATCCAAAAGATACGACATTATATCATTGGCCAGACCATTCATGTCATTTCCAGGATCAATCCTATACGAGTCATGATGAAGAAACCAAGTGTTTTAAATTCTCGATTGGCTAACTGGGGAATTTTACTTGCTCACTATGATATGTACTATATCCCTCAGAAATCAGTCAAAGGACAAGCTTTAGCTGATTTTCTGGCTGCTCATTCAATTCCAGAAAATTCAAAACTCTACGATGAAATCCCAGATGAAGTCCTAGACTCAAACCAAATTGCTGAAGAAGATCCTACTTGGCGTCTATTCTTTGACGGAGCTTCAAGAATAGGTCCTAATGGTGACATTGTCGCTGGAGTTGGAATCGTTCTTGTATCACCAGAAGGTCTTGCTATCCAAAGAGCTTATTCTCTTGATCAACCATGTTCAAACAACGTAGCTGAGTACAATGCATTGTTTATTGGTCTTCAACTCGCTAGACATCTGAATATTCAACATTTAGAAGCTTATGGAGATTCTAAACTCATCGTCAATCAGATAAGAGGTACTTATGAAGTTCGCCATCAAGATCTGGTTCCTTACCATAGATTGGCCATATCTATGGCTTCTTCATTTGAAGGATTCTTCATCGAGCATGTTAGGCGAGCATGTAACACAGAAGCTGATGCTCTTGCTAATCTTGCGGCAGTGTTAGCTATTCCGGTTAGACGTCAACAAATGATTGTTGTTTACAATCGAGAATTATTTCATCTTGAGAACAATCTAACTCTAGGACTTCCAGTTGATATTGAAGAATCAATATCTCATGATGTCAATACAACAAGAGGATTCGATATTGATTTAGAGTTCGACAGATTAAATCGTAAATCATCTTCATCTTCATCTGATTCTAGTATGGAATTCATCTTCAGTAATTCATCTGAGACTCAGAATACTGATAAAGATTGGAGACATCCTTTCCTAGATTTCGTATTGTATGATATCCTTCCAAATAATCCGAGTGAGGCCGCATCTATCAGACGACGATCACTCAGATTTTATTACAATCTATATCGTCGAGCTTATGTTGGTTTACTTCTTCGATGTATTGCCGGTGATGAGGCCCAACAAATTATTCGCGAAGCACATGATGGAATTTGTGGAGCACATCAGCCTGGACCTAAACTTCAAGACCGTATTCGACGCATGGGTTATTATTGGCCTACTATGGTAAATGATGCTATTCAATATGCCCGTAAGTGTAAAGCTTGTCAAATACATACGGATTTTATCCATCAACCTTCAGAATTTCTACACCCGACAGCAGCATCATGGCCCTTCGAAGCTTGGGGCATAGATATTATCGGCCCAATCAATCCGCCGTCATCAAAAGGTCATCGATTTATTCTCGCAATAACCGATTATTTCTCCAAATGGGCTGAAGCTATTCCTTTATCTGAAGTCAAAACTTCCAACGTCATCAACTTTATCAAGCATCATGTCATCTACAGATTTGGTGTTCCCCGACGTATTATTTATGATAATGGACCACAGTTTGTCAGCCAGAAGTTTACTCGATTCTGTGACGATCATCGGATCAACAATTTGGCTTCTACTGCATATAATCCAGCAGCTAACGGATTAGCAGAAGCTTTCAACAAAACTATCATCAAGCTCTTAAAGAAGTTTGTTTCTGCCAACAAACGTAATTGGAGTGAGAAACTCGGTGAATGTTTGTGGGCTTACCGCACTACAGTTCGTAATGCCACCAAATGTACACCTTTCTCTCTGGTATATGGATGCGAAGCTGTTCTCCCATTAGAGATTCAAATTCCTTCTTTAAGGATAGCAATCGCTAATAAACTTACCACTGAGAATAATGATCGTCTTCGACTTCAGGAATTAGAAGCTCTAGATGAAAAGCGGTTATATGCTCAACAGAATATCGAATTCTATCAAGCTAGAATCTCAAGAGCTTTTAACAGGAAAGTCAGAGTTCGAGCATATCAAAAAGGGGAACTTGTTCTTGCAGTCAGACGTCCGATGACTATGACACATATGAGTAAAGGCAAGTTCGATGCAAAATGGGAAGGTCCATTCATTGTGAATAAAGTATTTTCTAATGGGGCATATCAGCTTACCACCATGGATGGTAAAGTTACTACGATGCCCACTAATAGCAAATTCTTGAAGAAATATTATGCGTAATATTTTCATCTGGCGAGATTATTCTCCTATCATTCTCCAGCTAAAAAAAAAATACCAAGGTCATTGTTTTCTACAGGAATTATTTCGATATCTTTTATCCCCAGTGAAAATAGGTATTCTAATTTGTATCATTTTTTTAGTGAATTTGATATCTAGAAAATCACGTCCATATTACCTCTGAATTTTCTATCTCAGTATCATATTTTCTATTTTACGAAAATGATATCTAGTCTTTTGATTTCCGAGTCCAAAGATCATGGAAAATCGAGTTCAAAGATATTTTTATATCTGAATTCTATTTTTTCTAATCAGTATTAAACTAAAATTATCTTTGGTTTAATATCATCTGATAGAATTACAAAGTTCATTTGTATATTCTATTCTATTGAAATATGTCATGTATTATTTACCTCTGAACATATTTTCTATAGATACATCATTATCAAAACAACAAAGTCAAAAATCAGATCAAAGTTCTCATTTTCTTCATTCAAGATCAAAGTGATGATTACAAGTGAATGCCAAAAAAAAAATTTTAAATATGAGAAGCTTGAAAAATTTATTGAGTAGTAGGAGTTATTAACTCCTGAATACGATCAAGTACAATGTTCATCTTCTCCTCATGAGTTTTACGGACTCGTTCTGCTGCCTCAACTGCGACTACATGTTGATCAAAAATAGCAATAGCAAAATGGCGACGGTTAGCTTCTTCTATCTGCTCAGCCTGCATCTGTTTTCACTCTTATTGAAGAGTTTGATAGCGTGCAGCTTCGGTTGTACGGGCAGTGATAATCTCAGATTGCTCATTTTCTATGGATGCAATACGCTCCTGAAGACGAGCCAATTCCTCTTTCAACTTCTGAAGTTCTTCAGCTTTAGATGTTTCATCTTTCTCCAGATGTTCTACTCTCTGACGAGTTGTTAATATTTTTTCATTCTTCTCTATTAACTTCTCAGATGAAGAAGTAAGAAATTCTTCTAAAGCAGCTTGTTGAGCTTGGGCTTCATGTTCCAATTGAGCGATCTCAGCCACAGTCAAAGATTTAATATCTTCATTCTTGATCTTCCAGTATTTTTGGATATTTGTCTCCAATTCATCTAGGAGATGTTCAAAGAAGATACATTGATTCTCACAGCCAGCATGTCACAGTGCCAGAAGCAGGAAATTAATCATTGTTCGGAGTTCGGAGAAAGGCATAGTTTCATCTTTCATGAATCGCCTGGGGAACGTATCCAGATATGAATAGATAATATCTGAATACATTGCCAGGGTCCTTGCCAATCCCGTTTCAAAACCGGGAGTTGCTGTCATTATTGAGGAAGAAGCCTGGATATTCTCTGTTCTGGGAATAGAAGTATGTACTTTCGGAGAAGTCGGTAGATGCGAATTTTCTTCATCAATATCAGTCTGAACAGGCGGAGCTAGAGTTGAGCTCATCGCTGCAGCAGTTCCTACTAGTCAAAGGAAAAATAATCAGCATATAAAGAAAAAGAAACAGTAAAAAAAAAAACTGAAACAAAACTCTACCTGGTTGAGGTTCATATTCTACGTGCCTGGGAAGTCTCGCATCTTCTCGCAGTCGATCCATAACGGTGTCTGACACCTGCTTTATATGACTACTTCCAGCTTCAGAATTACTGAGTACTGGAGCATTGTCAGGAGATCGAACAGGTTCAGGATTAAGCTCCATTCTATTTCCTCTGATCTTGTCTTCATCGTAATGAGTGGAAGTATCAGGGTGCCAATCCTCTTCCTCTTCAACTTCTTCTTCTTCCTCAAAATGTTCTTCTTCAGAACTCCTTTTGTCAGATTCATTTCTTTCTTCAGATTCTTCTTGATCCTCAGCTTCGTGATGAGTCTCTGATTTAGAACCTAAGATGTTTTCATCAACTCTTTGAGAGGGACGAATCTCAGGAACAGCAGCAACAGTATTAGTAAGCTCAGGTTCTTGAGCTTCAGTCTCCATAGACTCAGCATTGACTGCAGGAATGTCTAGAGGCTGAGTTTCAACAACAGTTTCTCCTCCCATCGTAGCTTGGGTAGATTCAATCTCTTTTGGAATACTAGTTTGGAGAATGATGTCTTTACAAACATTCTTCAGTAATTCATCAGCAGTTAATAGCTCAGACGTTTGCACATCTTCACCGCCTCTGGCCGAAGGAATGTTCTCTTCAACCTGAGTTTCTTCAGCTGGGTTAGTTTTCTCTACAGGTTGAAAAGATGGAGCTTCTGGTTGTTCCCTGACTTCTGTCCTGGCTACTGATTCCTCTTCCGAATCTTCAATTTGATCATCCAACGCCTGAATGACACCCTCTTTCCCGTGCTCAAAGGGGATGTTAATATCCTCTCTCCTTATCTCTGGAGTGGTACCTAACCCAAGATCGAATGTAGGTTCTGCAGCTACTCCACTAGTCGTTGGAACAGTCGTTTCCTGAAATCGAGTTGATTCTACCTCAATTGGTTCAGCGGAAGTTACCGAAATATGAGCGTGATTAGATTCTGTTCTTTCAGTAGAAACTGCTTCTTCGATTTCTGGCAATATACCTCCGCTCATATTGGTTTCCAGAAGTTCATTACCCTTCAGTTTTCCGACAGTCCTCTTGACGAGTCTGGCTCTTGATTTCCTTTTTATTAAAGGAGCATCATCTTTATCCGTCTCTTCATCTTTATCAGCAGTATCATCTTCATCAACTGAGAGACCACCTAGAGATGAAGTGGCAGTTATTGAAATCCCTTTCTTCTTAGAAGCCTGAGATTTAGTGCTCTTTTTAGAGACCGTCTCAGATTCATCACTCTGTTTTCTCTTGGAGATGGACACAAATATCGGAGGAAGAACTTCATCAAGAAATATTTGCTCTGTGGATACTTCATATAAAGGCTCGACCTCCGTAGTCTCATCCTCAGGGTCCAGAGTAAATTGTGAAGTGATAATTCTCTTCTTCGACCTCTTTGACGGAGCTGGGTCGTCCTCTGCAACGAAAGTCTTCAAATGAAAATTTGGCATAAAATTGTTCGATGAAACATAAAAACAGGAATATGTGTAGAGCATTTTTGTTCCCGTCTTGGATAAAGGATTCGGCATAGAGAATTCAGCCTTTGTATCTCTAGCTGTGAAATATCTCCATGCCCGAGCACCATCGATAAGTCCTCCACGAGCAGAGAGGCAAGTAGTGGCATTCCCAACATGAAGTTGATTATATCCGAACTGTCGAGCAAATCGACTCGACAAATGTGGTTCTAAATACGTCATTTCCTCATGACGATATACCAAATGAGATGGTCGAATTCGTTACAACCACTGAAAAGCTACATCACTTAGCCTGTGACCTTTCTCTCCATCTATCATATTCACAGGCATGCTCTCATAACCTGATGGTGGAGGAACACATTGAATTGACCAATATGATGCTCGGTTCAAAATGTTTCTGCATTCTGGAAGTGTATGAACTTTCCAGAAAGTTTCTTCAGCATATTTCTCTAAAAAAAGACTGTTGCTCCCTCCCGCTCCCGGAGGTATCAAACCATCATGATGAAGAAGGAGCCATCCATACAAATAAGTATATGGCATCTCTATTCTCGGGAAAGGATCGGTCATATTCCTTTGATCAGACATCATGGTGGTTACAAAGTTTCGAAGACCTGCATTCAGTCTGCAAGTCATCGCTGATAACAAATCTATCTTGTAACCGTACATGAGACGTACTGCTGCAAAAATGACGCCTCTATGTATCCTATCCAAAGAGCAAGAGCCAGGAACAATAAATCTTCTTAGCCAGAGGGAGAGGAATCCAGCTAAATGACCTTTCTTTGATAAAGGTTTTCCACTTTGTCTAACATATGACTTGAAAGTGGTTCCAGCTTTAAATTCATACTCCAGCAGATTGGTAATCTCACTTTCAGAAAGGGGTTTAAAGGAATTGATCTGATATTTCCTCTTTTCATTTATCTTCTTCTCGTCTTTTTCACGATTCATGAACAGATAAGACATCCACTTCTGGATATGGCAGCCGGCTTCATCCTTATTATTTTTATAATAAAGAGTACATGTGCCGAAATGGCACATTATTTCTTCGAATAGATACACCATTTCCGAGTTCTTCTGTGACAGAAAATTCAGCTCCTCTGTTGTAGGTACATATTCTTCATATGGCAATGTGCCTGTGGGTAGATGAGAGATATATTCCATCTCGTGAAGAGAAAAACCCATCTCCCCTTTGGGAGTCATAAAGGTTCCTGTCCGGTGATTATATCTCTCAACCAAGGCCAGGAATAAAAATGGATTGGGTTTGAAGCCGTAAGAAGAATTGACGATTGCGTCATAAAGATTTATCTGCTTCAAATCATTCTCATATCTATCCAGAACCCAGTGGACTAGAGTCTTCCACCTCATGTTCTCCTGATTTATCAAGCCTATCATCCTCGACATTGAGTCAGTAGGATAAAATGCCTTATCATTCGCCATGAATTCATTTATGAAGATAGGTGTTCTGAATGGGATCAATAGAGTCGAATCTTCTGGTGGCACACATCCCGGCTTTAAACCACGAAATAAAGATACATGATTCTCTGGAGCACTATAAAATCTGTCTTTCTTATAGATAATTCGGCTAGCCTTCGCTTGTTGATTTTCTGTTAGATGCCATGACATTTCTCTCGGGTAACTAGCGTGCATGAATAGCATTATGGATAAACCCCTAGACACTTTCGGCCAATACATGGCTTTCCTCGTATCACCTTTAAAATAGAAACAAACTTTCTCCCTGATTCCTTTGGGTTGTGATTTGTGTGCTATGGTGTCCCCAAACAGAAAGGCCGGTTTCTTATGCAATACCAAATCAAGACTCTGGAGTGGTTCACCATTTATCAGACAGAGCAGAGTTGTGGGGTCTTGATTCTTCAATAAAACCAATCTGGCTTCGGGAGTGTCAAATTGAGGAAACTTTACATGAGACAAGTCATGTTTGAATAAAAAGCTCATATATCCTTCATATTCAGCCTCTTCACTTCGGATGTCCACTACAGAAAAGAAAAGAAAAGATCAGATATGTTTTGTCACGCAGACTTCAAAAAAATCTATGTCTATGAACCTTATGCGTGCTTAGCAATGTTCAAAGAAAATTTCATAAGGCACGCATAAATCAGACAGATACGCTGCCAGAATTACGAAAAGATCAAATAATCACGCATGTGATTAATTCACGCAAAGTCTAGACAGATTAGAATAAAAGTCACGCATCATTGCCAGAATCACACTGAAGTGAAAATGACAAAAATACGCTGACAGATCAAGACTAATCTATCCAGAGGATGACTCTCAGAAGTCTGCGTGAATAATTCAAACATCGACATCTCTGCCAACATATGAAAAATCACGCAGAGTCATGAGAGCCATGCTCATTTGCGTAAAACACAGAGCTTCGTAAACACGAAGATGTGAAGTATAGCCGACCCTAAAAAGGGGGGCATACTTTATTAAATATCCTTTGCCCTAAGAAGGGGGGATATATTTCGAAAGTTCAGCATCATTTTTATTAAAATCCTAAAGAGATTTCTATGTGGAGTTCATTTTCTTGAACTCATATCCCCCATCATCAGCATGCTTACGTTGCATGGGGGGATGAGTGGCTTCACGACGAGGAAGTCGATCGGAGGTGGCACGCGAGGACGATGCAGGGGCCTTGCCCTTAGCTTGAGCATCGATCTTGGGAGCCATGGTTAAGAAAGAAGAAGGAGAAGACGGGGAAGACGATGAAGAGTTCTGTGGAGTTCTTTCTCTAGAAACGAGTAAAAGAACTAATGGTGGTGTATGGCCTTTTTATAGGCTCGCAAAGAAGTCCAAACGGTAAAATCCTTAATCATTTGCCTCGATATAGGGTTTTTTCACGGGATCCTAAACCGCACAGAATCCCAACAGCCCAATCATTTCGGAAAAAATCTCTCTCTGCATCATTTGAGCGTGACTAAGTTTATTTTTTCGTCTCGATTTCAAAGTATTTCGAAACAATTTATCATTTTTTGAAAACTTTGAAGGGGGTTTTGTAGGCCTCAAAAATATAGTCATGCTGAGTTAATACAGTCTATCAAGAAAATGTCTAAAAGACACGCTGAGTTCTATCAAATCATTTCTTCAAAAGTACGCAGAGTTCAAAAATGGTACTCAAAGACAGCTCACTATTTGTCAGATTGTAATTATGACTGACAGCACGACAGTCAATAAACGTCTCCTCGTATGCCACGTATGCACGGGATTCAAGAGATCTCAGCCGACTATTGCGTGATTTTTGAAATCTTCTTCAACAAGATTCGGTCTTCATCAAGTTGGCGTACCAAAAAGAGCTTACCATCATTTAATGTGACTGATAAAGCAATCAATGTCAGAGATTTTATGTCAGTCGAGTCACGTCAAATCAAGACAGCTGGTCGTTCTGCCTCAAGTCTGCGTGCATTTTGAACTTCAGTGTTCCTGCCTCAAGTTTACGTTTATTCTGAGCCTTCTGCCTCAAGTTTGCGTGTATTCTGAGCCTTCTGCCTCATGTTTGCGTGTATTCTGAGCCTAAGTATTTCTGCTGTAAGTCAGCGTGGATTTTTCATCTCAACTGGGATTTCATCCTCAACCAGTTAGCAGATTATCATCTCAAATTATCAAATTGGAGTATGTGGCAGACATGTCACGGATCTCTCGTATGCGTGCCCCAGTAACTTGCACACGACTCATGCATGATTGCCATGTGTCCAACAGTTATGGGCCACGTCCAGTAACTGCTCATCAACCTTGCGTACGATTGAGTCCTGCGTGATTATCAACTATGCATAGGTTATGAAGACAGTTATCTTTTTAGTTATTTTTGACTCTATAAATAGAGTTCTTTTCTCATTCATTGTACAGATATACAGAATATCTAAATTGTTGTTGAATTCTTGAGAGCTTTTCTTCTTCGCATCGTCCAAGGGATAAAGCGATCGTCTTCTAGATCGGATTCCTACAGTTGTATTTTCCCAGAATCAAAATAAATAAAGTGAATTTATTTATGGAAAACAGCTGCTGTTGGTTGCTCTCCTTTCCCTTCCATTCCTCCTCCATTCTCACACTCTTTCTCCCTCTATTCTCCTTCTCTAATCCCTCTCTAAACTCTCTCTATATATAAATACACATACTAACATATATATTGAGACACACACACATATATATATGAACACACACATATATATATATATACATGAACACACACACACACACACACATATATATATATATATATATATATATATATATATATATATATATATATATATATATATATATATATATATATATATATATATATATATATATATAGACACACTCTCATATATATATGTAGAGACACACATACACACACACACTAACACAATATGAATTTAGAAGTGCCTAAACCACTTAGAGGCAAAACCTAATTTCTAGGGGTGTCCAAATTGGGGGAAATCTCTAGGACACAACCACAAACTCTAACTCCTCCTAGGACACACCAAATGGACTCAAACTTGACACAACTAAGGGCACAACTATGGAAATCAATCCTACTTGGTCCAATCTAATTTACAAGATGAAAATAATGGAAAGAGAATAGGTTGTACCTATCGGGAGATGGATTCCCATTGAAAAATTCCTCCGACACGGCTCCGACACAATAAATTATTTAGGACACACCCTTCCACTTCTTGCTCCCAAAAGCTTGGAGAAACACCACTTGGGATAGAGGAAGAGTTGGATGGAAGAATATTTGGAAAAGGAAATCTTTTTGGAGATGATTCCTAAGGAATTCCTATTCTTGCTCTTGAGAAAAAGACTTGGAGAAAAAGAAGATGTAGAAATTTTGAAGTGAATGAAATGAAAGAGAGAGGGTGTGGCCGGCCCTATAAAGAGGGTTTGGGGCCCCTTGCTAATTACAAGTTTGCCCCTCCCTTTGCTTCCTTATTAAGTTAACTTCCTAATTGGTTTTTGGGGGTTAGTTTAGACCAAATAAAAATCCTAATTAGGCCTAAACACTCATGGGGGACTAGTCCAAACTCCTAGACCTAATTGTCAAGTATGGTGGGCCATGGCTAATTAATGTGTTAAATATAACTCAAGTCGAAATTTCCCGGAGTCCCGAATTAAGTCGGAATGCGATGAAATTCGAACCCGACTCCTATAATCATTAAATATTTACATTCATGAAATAAAATTCCCAAAATATTCTAAAATGCAAAATTACCATTTTATCTATATCTTGGAAAAGTGAGAGTGACAAGTCTATCCACCTTAAAAAAAATTTGTCCTCGAAATTGAAGACAACAAACACAGGAAAATCACAAACAGAAAAATAAAAGAAATGGATTTATACCTCAGGGCACAAAAAGATAAGGGAAACGCTCCCGCATGTCGTCCTCCCTCTCCCAGGTAGACTCACCTGGAGAGTGATGTCTCCATGCAATCCGAACCAAGGGTATGACCTGGTTCAGGAGCACCTTCTTCCTGCGATCCAGAATCTCAACCGGCTGTTCTGGATAGCTGAGAGTAGGTCCCATCTGTATCGTTGAATGGTCCAATATATGGCTAGGATCTACCACGTACCGCCTCAGCTGAGATACATGAAACACGTTGTGCACTCCCTCAAGCCTAGGCGGCAAGTCCAGTCGGTAAGCTACTGCACCGATCCTCTCTATGATGGTGAAGGGTCCGATGTAGCGCGGACTAAGCTTTCCACCGCCGCTAAAGCGAATCGTGCCACGTGTCGGAGATATCCTCAAAAACACCATGTCACCAACCTATACATAAGACAAAACTCAGCACATAACTAATCAAACAATCACAAACAACACGACAGGAAACTGAAACTAACCTCGAACTCTAACGGTCTTCGGTGACTATCGGCCTAATGCCGCTGCCTATCCTGAGCCACCTGAAGTCTGTCTCTAATCAACCTGACCTTCTCGGCCGCATCCACAACCATCTCCGGCCCAAGAAGCGCCCTCTCGCCGACATCGTCTCAAAACAAAGGAGTACGACATCTCCGTCCATATAGAGCCTCAAATGGCGACATCTCTATACTGGCCTGGTAGCTGTAGTTGTAAGCAAACTCTACCAGGTGAAGATGGTCCTTCCAACAACCCCCGAGATCAAGCACACATGTGCGAAGCATATCCTCCAAAGTCTGGATAGTCCTCTCCGACTGCCCGTCTGTCTGTGGATGATAAGCGGTACTAAACTTGAGCGAGGTGCCCAAGCTAGCCTGTAAACTCCTCCAGAAGTGGGAAGTGAATCAGCTATCCCGATCTGAAACTATGCTCACCGAAACCCCATGCAATCTCACGATCTGACGAACATACAGCTCAGCCAGCCTCTCCGTAGACAAACCCACATTAAAAGGCAAAAAGTGGGCCGATTTGGTCAATTTATCAACGATGACCCAAACTGCATCTTTCCTTCATGGCGATCGTGGAAGTCCAGATACAAAGTCCATGGTGATGTGCTCCCACTTTCACTCGGAAATGGATAACGGCTGTAGCAATCCACCTGGTCTCTGTCTCTCGGCCTTCACCTGCTGACACACAAGGCAACGAGATACAAACTGAGCTACCTCGCACTTCATGCCATACCACCACACGTGCTCTCTCAGGTCCCTATACATCTTGTTCGCTCCAGGATGCATAGAATACTGAGAGCGATGCACCTCCTGAAGAACCTCCTTCTGAAGCTCTCCACGCGGAACGCACAGCCTAGTACCATACCACAACGACCCGTCTTCGGCTACAAAGAAATCGTCGAGCAAGCCCGTCCGCACCTGCTTCCTAATGCTCCTCAGGGCAACACCATCATACTGCGCTGACCTGACTCTATCCATCAGCTCAGACTGAAGCTGCAAATCCCACATCTGGATCTCCACGCCCGGAATGATGACCTCGATGCCCAAACTATCCAGGTCGGCCAAAAGATGACAATCTATCGTCAAGAACATAGCTACTGGATACATGTTCAAGGCATCTGCAACTACGTTGGCCTTCCCCGGATGGTACTGCAGTGATATATCGAAGTCCTCCATCATCTCTAACCACCGCCTCTGTCGCATATTCAGCTCCTTCTGAGTGAACACGTACTTCAAGCTCTTGTGATCTGTAAAGATCTCAACTCGCTCTCCGTACAGGTAATGCTTCCATAACTTCAAAGCAAAAATAACCGCGGCCAACTCCAGATCATGAGTAGGATAGTTCTTCTCATGAGGACGTAAATGCCTGAATGCATAGGCAATCACCTTTCCGTGCTGCTGAAGAAGACAACCCAAGCCCTTCCCTGAAGCATCGCTGTAGATCGAGAACCCACCTGACCCAGATAGCAAAGTCAAGATCGGAGCTGAAGTTAACCTCCTCATCAGCTCATCGAATGCAGCCTCCACGTCCTTCCTGGTGAGTCTAGTCATCGGTTCTGCAATCCGCGAGAAGTCCTGGACGAACTTTCGATAATAGCCAGCCAAACCCAGAAAGCTCCGAACCTCGGCAACTGAACTGGGCGTAGACCAAGACTCAACTGCTGAAATCTTCCTCTGGTCCACTGAGTTCCCGTGCTCGGTCACAACATGACCTAAGAACTCGACCTGGTCCAAGAAGAATTCGCACTTCAAAAGCTTCCCGTAGAGTTGCTCCCTCCTCAGAGTCTCTAACACAACTCTCAAGTGCTCCTCATGCTCCTCCTGCGTCTTCAAATAGATCAAGATATCATCTATGAAGACCACCACGAACTTGTCAATGTACTGATGGAATACCTTGTTCATCAAGTTCATGAACACCGCGGGAGCATTAGTCAACCCAAATGGCATCACTGTAAACTCGTACTGGCCGTACCGAGTCCGAAATGCCGTCTTGGGAATGTCATCCCGCCTCACCTTCAGCTGGTGATACCCGAACCTCAAGTCTATCTTCGAAAATACCTTCGCCCCACTCAGCTGATCGAACAAGTCGTCGATCCTCGGCAAAGGGTATCTATTCTTGATAGTGAGGTTGTTGAACGCCTGGTAATCAATACACATACGTGACGTATTGTCCTTCTTCGGCACAAACAGGACTGGCGCTCCCCAGGACGAAGAACTGGATCTGATAAACCCCTTGTCCTGCAGCTCGTTGACTTGCTTCTTCAGCTCTATCAACTCGCTGTTGTTGACCCTATAGACGTGCCGTAAAATAGGCTCGGCGTCCGGCACCAAGTCTATAGAGAACTCAATATCCTTGTCTGGCGGCATCCCTGATAACTCTTCAAAAAAGACATCTGAGAACTCAGCTATCAACGGATGTGGCAAATCCTGCCCCGCCAATAAAGCTCCACAGAATGCAGCCTCCGGCTCTGCTGTTCCTCGAGCAAACTCGATCTCTGGCTCTCCCGGCGGCCTAAAAAGAACTCTGCATCCTCTACAATCAATACTAGCATGGTGCATGCTCAACCAATCCATATCGAGTACCATATCGTACTTCGGTAGGGGCATTACGAGCAGACACGCACTCAAGTCCCGACCTCTCAGGGTGACTCTCCGCCCCGTGCAAATATTATTAACGAGGATGATGCCTCCCCCGGTCAAAATATTGCAAGTCCTACCCATATACTCAGCAATAATGTTGTGTCTCATAGCAAAGAAAACAGACACAAAACTATGAGTGGCACCAGAATCACACAAGGCGAAAGCAGGGAAAGAATCAATGAGAACATGACCTGCTACAACATCTCCCACTGGCTCTACCTCCTCCTCTGCTGCCAAAGCGAACACCTTGCCCGCAGGTGCTCCCTTCTGGTGCTGCACAAAGTGTTGCTGCTGGGTCTGAAGTGGAGGACCTCTCTGCTGAACTGCTGGTCCTCTAGCCTGCTGCACTCTGTCCTGGCCTCCTCGGACTCCGCAAAAGCGACAATCCCTCAGCTGTTGATCGGGCGCCCCACAGTATAAATAGACGCCCAACCTCTTCCTGCAAGCCTCTCTAGTGTGCCCTGGCTTCCCGCAGAAGCCGTACGGAGTAGCCGGTCTCTGGCCCTGTCCCTGGTGCTGCTGGACACGCGCTGGTGCCTGCTGAATCTGCAACAGAGGCTGATGCTAAAATGGCCTCTGCTGATGCTGAAAGTGGGGGCGCTTGGCCGATCCCGTACTAGAACTCGCCCCCATGGTATCTGTGACGCCCCAGAACCAGAATACTGGAGAACGGGGGCGAACATAGCCAGCTACGTATATTGAAATGTGATCCACCTCGCTATACGGTCACGGCTGTCTAGATATGAGGGTTTACTACAAGCCAACGGTCTCTTAAGGTCAAGCCTATTGTTTTAATCTCAAATAAATAATATAATTATAAGATGTTAGACCACCAAATATACAATAAAATACGTCCCAAATATTACATATTCAGTTGATCATGAAGCTAGTCATACAAAATGCGAGGACTAGCAAGAGTTAAGTCATACATGATCAACCCTAGGATTTATTAATCATGTTACAGCCCGTAGGCAGACAGTAAGTAAAGATGCATCGAGCTAACAGGTGCTCGTCGGCTAAACGTCTCAAAAGAATAAATTTACAATGTAGTGGGTGAAACAAAATGGAAAACCCACTCGTAGCCCGGGTTCCTTCTAGTCGCCACCATTGGGCTGGAAGTTCGGTAGATCCTCGGGTGCTGCTCCGAAATCTGGCCACACAAAACAGCTGGGTCAAACCCCAGAAAGAGAAAGTGCCACAAAGGAGGCCACGAAATAAGGACAAAAGCCAGCATATCAGAATCATAAGAAAATGGAAGAAAAGTACAAGTAATAAAAGTACAGCAGGACAATAAACGACTAGGGACATGAAACTATTTCGGAAGCCAGATTACAACCCGTAAACCAAACAAGGACCGGGGTTGTAACCCTTCGCCTGAATAGCACTTGTCTCTATCCATTTATTGTTAAGACAAGTAAAACAAACATGTTCGGAAGGAATCAGGTACTGGGACTAGACAAGACTTAGACAGGGCTAGACAACATCCATTCACAAGCGGCCAAGCAATTACTACGGCTTACTACTTTAACTAACTAGGTTTATCACAAGCCTAATTACTAACAAGATGCAAGTGAGAATTTTCCAGTCCCAAGCCCTGCAGACTATCTAGTTATCCTTCCGCGGGTTGAGAGTATGGTTGGGTACATCGCCCATGAGACGATATACCCTTAGGTGACTTAGAGGTGCAACACATGACAGTGTACTGGAAATGTGCTCTACTCGTCGGCAAGCTACAAGTCCATTAAAGCACCCAGATAACGAGATTTGCTTGTGACTGGAAATTCTCCAAGTTCTAGTTTGATCTAATCATTAGCCTAATCCAATTTAGTATGGGTCCCTGGCCGTGGTGTCCAGGGAGTCACGTCCTAGACATGATGCAAGACAAGACAAGTGGATTTGCACAACGCAACAAGAAATAACACCCACGGTGTCAGGGTAAGTCAAGTACGACCAGTTATCAAGTCGAGACAAGTCAAGAGTGCGTCGAGGCGGCCACTATCAAGATATCAAGTTACAGGGGATTAATTACAGGTTGCAGGTTACAAGTTAAAAGCCACAAGTTACAATCACCCAATAAGTTACTGCCAAAATCAGATAATGCTAGCCATAAATTAAAGGCACTGAAATTCGTGTCAAGACGTGTCGGGTTAGTCAAGTCGTGCTGTGGGCATCAAGCTCTCAGAAAAACAAAAATCAGCAAGAGAAAAATCGAGAACCAAAGGGAACACCAAGGGTCAGGAGGGGAAGCCATGGCACAGGGTGGGCCAGGTAAAGGGCTCGGGCAAGCGGTGCCAAGAGACGCGCTCGGGAAGGGTTACAGCGCGCCAAGGGGCGCGGGGAGCCAAGCGCGCAGGGGGCACGGGGCCAAGTGCGCAGGGGACGCGCGGCCAAGCGCGCAGGGGGCGCAGGGGCCAAGTGCGCAGGGGGCGCACGGCCAAGCGCGCAGGAGGTACGGGGCCAAGTGCGCAGGGGCGCACGACCAAGCGCGCACGGGGGCGCAGGGGCCAAGTGCGCAGGGGGCGCACGGCCAAGCGCGTAGGGGGGGCGGGGGCCAAGTGCGCAGGGGGCTCACGGCCAAGCACGCAGGGGGCTCAGAGGCCAAGTGCGCAGGGGGCGCAGGGGGCGCAGGGGCCAAGTGCGCAGGGGGCGCACGGCCAAGCACGCAGAGGGCGCGGGGCCAAGCGCACAGCGCACGGGGCTGAGCACAATCGGGCGGGGGCAGCTGCGCACTAAAGAGCGCGTGCGCCAACGGGTCAGCGGCCAGCGCCAAAGGACGCGGTGCGCAGGGGAAGTAGCCCGGCGCTAAACAGCACGGCTGTGAGGGGTCTTCTTCTTCCTCAAGCTGAGAGGAAGAACACCAATGGCTTCTAAACTTTGGAACATCACAACTTGGTCCATAAAATACAAAATTCGGATTTTCAAGAGTCTAACTTGTGTAAAATTCAATTCTCTACAACATAGAAGCATTCAATCAAGCAAAAAATCCAAGTTTGGTAGATTAAACCCAAAAAATTCTAAAAATGGTAGAAACTTAGATCTAGGAGAATCCAAGCTCCAAATCCAAAAATGTCAAGTTCTAATGTTGTTCCAAATCATCAATTTAAGCTAATAGACAAATAAAATTAGGTCTTCATGTGGTGGCAAGATGCACTTGCCTATGGGTGGGATGTTGTGTGGAAGAAGGAAGAAGAAGAAGAAGGAATTAGAAATTAATGGGGGGAGTAATGAGGAGAGAGAATGGTTGATGGGGATATAATGAGGGTGGTGGTGGTGAAATGAGGGTGGAGTATAGGTTAAAGTATTCCATTGGGTTTAAAATCAAACCAACCCAACTAAAACCTAGCCGGGCCGAAACCCAAAATACGAGAAAACCCAAAATTCCGCAAGTCGAGAAAAATAAAAAAAATACGTGCCAAAATCCAATTACGAGTATAAATACGAAATACGGGAAATGATGGTGACAACTCTACCCAACTTAAAAGAATTCCGTCCTCGAAATTTAATCAAGGAGCTAGAGACTGCCACGACAAGCTACAATAAGCACCAACAACTACACTAAGCAGTCCAATCATACAATCATACATGCAAGCATGGGATGGAAAGCATAAGGCATAAGGAAGACATTATATCTTACGAGTCAAACAAGTCGAGATATCGCGATCGGATGTCGTCCTCACGCTCCCACGTTGACTCACCTAGAGAGTGATGACCCCAAGCAACACGGACTAAGCTAATAGTCTTGTTCTTGAGTATCTTCTCTCTCCGGTCCAATATAGACACGGGCCTCTCCTCATACGAAAGGTTGGTACCAACAACCAATTCCGAGTGGTCCAGGATATGGCTCGGGTCCGGGATGTACCGTCGTAATTGGGACACATGGAATACATCATGCACCTTACTTAGCGACGGAGGAAGAGCAAGACGATAGGATACATCTCCTACTCGCTCCAGGATATTGAACGGCCCTATATACCTAGGACTAAGCTTTCCCCGTACGCCAAAGCGAATGATGCCGCGGTTAGGTGAGATCCTAAGAAATACATGGTCGCCGATAGCAAACACTAAGGGACGCCGATGGGCATCGGCCCAATATCGCTGGCGATCTTGGGCAACTCGAAGATGATCCCTGACTTTTCTGACTACTTCAACTGTCTGGACAATCATTTCTGGGCCAAGCATCTGCCTCTCTCCAACATCAGCCCATGCTAGCGGGGATCTGTACTTCCTGCCATACAGCATCTCGAACGGGGCCATCTGAATACTGGCCTGGAAACTATTATTGTACGAGAATTCCACCAGGTGCAGGTGATCTTCCTACGAACCACCGAAGTCAAGTGTACAAGATCTCAACATGTCTTCAAGAGTCTGGATTGTACGCTCCGACTGACCATCTGTCTGCGGATGATATGCTGAACTGAACTGGAGACGAGTTCCCAAACTCTCTTGCAGGCTACGCCAAAAGTGTCATATAAACCTTAAATCCCTGTCCGAGGTGATACTGACGGGCACTCCGTGAAGCCTGACAATCTGCCTGAGGTACATCTCTGCTAGCTGAGCCGTAGACTGCCCAACTCTGAATGGAAGAAAATGAGCCACCTTCGTGAGCCGGTCAACTATAACCCAAATAGCTTCTCGACCAGCTGAGGATTGTCACGACCCGCACCCTAGAGTAAGGGCACGAGACGTGGGTACGTCCAGCCTATGCCGTAGTGTCGGCAGTAGAACGCTGTCCTAGGTCAACAATCATCTAGCAATATATCTCTAAACAGTTTATACTCCCCGAATGGGGGTGACATAGTAGTAATAAACTCAATCACAACTAAGGAAGAGATAGCACGATATGAAATAGAACTCAAGGAAATAAATAGATGAAAAGTAGTCTAAGATAATCCCAGCAATATCCAGAAGTACATGGTCTCAGATACAGAATGAAAGAATATATACAACTCTGAACTCCAAATAAGTCTAGCTAAAACATGCCTCAAGACTACATAAAAGAAGATAAGCCTAACTAATCTAGTCTAGGAAATCGGTGTGATATCCTCAGCTAGAGCTGGGTCCTCCTGAGGGTCCAGCTCGCAGGTGTCATCTAAGGCTGCCCCGTAGAAAGTGTCCAGGCAGGCCTCTTTCTCGCCCTCTGTAATATTTTCAATAGGTCCAGTCAGGACAGGAGCGAGTACAGTACATCTCAACAGTTCATAGCAGGTTAGAAGATATAATCATGCAGTAAAGTAAGATACAAGTACTGAAAGAAGTGCAGTATATAAACAGAGTACAACATGGACATGTAAATGGCATGGGATGATTCTGATGCTACACTATGGAATGATTCTGATGCTACACTACTGGTGTATTATTCACATGTCCACTTCTACTCTCCCGTATCCCCAATCAATACACAAGGATCCAACCAGGTTATGTTATGATTCTATGTTATGCACGATCATGCGCATTTCATTCAAATGATGCCATGTGTCCCAGATAGTTGGCCCACGATCCAGTAACTGCCTGTGCAGTCTATGTCTGCGCAAACCAGTTGCTGCGCAAATCAGCTTGCGCAGTCCAAAATAACTGAAAGTTAGTTATTTTCAGAACTCTATAAATAGAGTTTCAAGTCTTCATTTCAAGGGGGATCAAGATCAGAGATCAGAAATCAGAGAGTTCAGGAGTTCTTGCCAAAGTGCTGCTGCATTCTTCCGAGACTTTTGTCTTCAACTTCAGAGGCTTTTGCCTTCAGTTTCCAGAGTTGTTTTCAACTTCAATGGCTTCGTCTTCAAAGTTCACATCGTCCAAGGGATAGAGCAATCGTCATCAAGATTGGATTCCTATAGTTGTAATTTTCCCAGAATTCTTATAATCTTTATTACAGTTTGTATCAATAAAGTTTTATACTTTTGTTTTTGCAAACAGGGTGATACATGGAAGTCCCATAAATGGGGATTCTAGGAGATCCAATAAATTGGATAAGGATTCCAGGAAGACTCTGTGATCATAAGAGTATATGTCACAAGTGATCGAAGAACCAATGAAGCATAGTGATACGCCATGTAAGTGAAACGCACAGAACATGTATTACCCGATGCTCTCTAAGGATAACATCTCAAGAAGGGATCCATATAGTACCAATCCGTGTGACCAACGTGACAGTACAAGTAAAGTAATCTACTGCAGGAAATAGTTTTAAGCAGGATATGAAATGATCAGAGAATGTACTCGCCTGGTATCTGAGTGTCCAATATGAAGTTACTGTCCGAAGAGTGGTGTCTGGCTCCTAATCAGAATAGCACAAGTCACAACAAGTCCAGAATAGTATAATGAAGTCCTACTATGCATTCTACATGAATCTAGGTCAAACTAGGCCAAAGTCAACCCTTGGTCAACTCTGGTCAACTACACTAGTCAAACTAGGTCAACTATGGTCAAAATAGTCTAAACTCAACTAACTAGGAATAACAAGTCATTCTAGGCTCTAACAAGTCTATACTAGACAACACACATCATTCCAAGGCTATACAAGCCAAACAAACAACTACACATCATAGGCAACATCACATTTAGCTATCTATCATAAAATTCATATATATACATGAATAAAGGCTTACACCTATATATATACAACATATATATATATATATATATATATATATATATATATATATATATATATATATATATATATATATATATATATAGAGCATTATATATAGGGAGAGAGTTGAGAGGGAAGGAGCTAGTATGTAGAGGCTATGTGGCATATGTAAGTGTGTGTGTGGTGAACATGGATGTGTACATGGAAAGTAAACTCAAATTCAAAAATCTGTAAACATGTGAGTGTTTGATACATGTGTGTATATGAAGGGAGGGTAGGACCGTGTGTGTATAAAATGTTGTGTTAAGAGGGTGATGTGTGAAATGAGTGATGGTGTATAGGAATGGGGAGGAAACCAATTCATACCAAAACAGTCCCACAGTCTTAACATTTCCAGGTTTCAAACTTATATTCAGATTTCAATTTTCAAATCAATCTCAGGAATTCAAATTAAACTTAACCAAATACATTACCTAATCATGAACCTATTCTCAGATTTCCTACAATCAAACATTCTCAGATTTTGTAAATCAGTGAAGGCATTCATTTCCAGGTTAGTACACCATAGGAGGCATTGAAATCAACTGTTGATAGGGCTTAATGGTGTAAAGGGAAATACAAGTTCAGGTCCCATTCAATCTCAAAAAACTGTGAAAACTGAATTAATTTGTTTCCCCCCTCCCCCCAATCATCAACCCATTTGAATCAATATCCAACCAAAACACACCAAATTTGAACCAATGATAGATTACAAGTAGGAGGTCCAAACCAGGGACTAAAATCATGCTAATAACAACAATTAAGAGATTAATTAGGCTGCCAAGTTCAAAAATGAAAACTGAAAAATACAGGGAAATATCATGTTTCAGAAATTAGGGGAAAAATAAGAAAATGAATTCGAAATTGATTAATTTGCAAAGTTAATGGTTGGTAATTGAACTATACAATGCATATAAGTTATACAGGGTGTTTGTGTCCAAACAAAAGGACACAAACGTGTCCAAATAGCTCAGGACACGAAACAGTGCACACAGGCACTGTTTCAGTGCACTGTGTCGTGCACGTGTGCACGCGTGTCGTGCATACGACACAGCACGAATTAGGCCACGTGCTCGCACACACGTGTATACCTATATTAGGGCTAGGACTAGGTCTAACTGCACCGTGTCCTAGTGTCCACGTGTCCGACTTATCAAGTCGTATCCGAACCCGAAATCGAACTGTGCGCGTACAGTGCAAAACCAGTACACACCCGAATATGTGTCGGATACGACACGAGGACTCGTGCAACTTGGGGAGCCTCGTGTCAGTGTCTGTCCCAACGTGTGTGTCGAATATCTCGTGTCCAAGTGTCGTGTCCAAGGAGGATTTGCCCCCGAGTAGCAGGGGACTGCTGTGCGTGCGGAAACGTGTGTGTCGCGTATCCAAATCGACCCGACACAAAACAATTATCACCTCAGTCAACCAGAATCCAATAAGCAATACCAAAACCTAATTTCCTATTCAAAGGTTTTCCAAAAACCAGATCGAAATCCCCTCTTGGGCATTTCGACAAACACTTAGACACTGATTCTGATATGTGTCCAAATGGACACAAAACCTACGAAACCCGACACGACACCAATGCAGACACTTAGGGGACTCCTAGGGCTTCCTAACCATGAAGAGAAATCGAAAATCCATGGAGAAATGAGAAAGTTATCTATTGTTGAACTTCCAAGAAAAACCCCCAATCAATAGCTCTTCTCTTGATGTCCCAATCCACTCAAATCACATCAAACTGAGATAGAACCTTAACAACAGCAAGAATAGGTGTATAAGAACCTAATGGAAAAGATTAGAATGAAAAAGAAAGAGGAATAGAGTTCTAGGGATTAAAATACAATAGAAACTAACCTTCTTGAACTTTGAGCCTTCCTAAGAAAGAGGCAACCCTAGATTTTAGGAGAGATTTTATAGTGGGGGGAAATCCCTAGGTTAGCTAATGGTGGCCGGCCATGATGGGCTAGGCTAGGTTTGCACTAGGTTGGCTAGTCCTATTAGGTTAAGTCACAAAATGACTTGTGAAATCACAAGCCATTTCTCAAACCATTTAATTCCTAATCTCCTCACTCAATTTCTAATGAACTAATTACCACTAACTTAAGTCATGCTAGGTTAGACTAGAGTCACATAACCTAACCAAGTCCATACAAACTAGGGTTAGCTCCTAGGTTAGTCTACAAGGGTCAACACTAGTCAAAGTCAACCTAGTCAACCTTCTATCAAATAATTCCTAAAAATTCCCATAAATTCAAATAAAATCTAATAAATTTAAATTACCCCAAAAATGTCAAAAATACCCTCACACTAGAAATGTGGTAGTGACAGGGATCTAGGTAATCCAGTCACAAAATCCATGGTCACATGCTCCCACTTCCATTCTGGAATCGACAATGGCTGAATAAGTCCAGCGGGCCTCTGATGTTCAGCTTTAACCTGCTGGCAAACCAAACACCGAGAGACAAACCGGGCTATCTTCCTCTTCATGCCATTCCACCAGAAATGCTGACGAATATCACGGTACATCTTCGTGCCACCGGGATGAATAGAATACTGTGAACTGTGAGCTTCTGCCATGACCTCCTGTCTGATATCTCCACTGGGTACACAAAGACGAGTGCCGTGTCGAAGTGTACCATCTTCATGAATGTATAACTCTAGCATTCTCCCTGCTTCACATTCTGCTCTGAGTCGCTGAAGCTTGGAATCTGTAGATTGCGCCATCCGGATCCTTTCAACTATGCTGGATTGAACCTGTAGACTGGCTATCAACGCCACGTTGGTAGGAAGAACCACTTCAATTCCCATCTTCTGAAGATCTGCCAATAATTCTGGTTGTGCCGTTAGGAAGTAAACTCCGGCTCTCCTGCTCAATGCATCTGCTACAACATCGGCCTTCCCTGGGTAATACTGCAAGTCCACATCGTAGTCCACCAGTAGCTCGAGCCATCTCCTCTGCCGCATGTTAAGGTCCTTCTGGGTGAAAACATACTTCAGGCTCTTGTGATCAGTAAATATCTCCACTTTGTCTCCGTACAAGTAGTATCGCCAAAGCTTAAGTGCAAACACTACTGCTGCCAGTTCCAAGTCATGGGTCGGGTAATTCTTCTCATGATCACGAAGTTGACGTGATACATAAGATAATACCTTCCCATGCTGCATCAAGACACATCCCAATCCTCTGCCTGAAGCGTCGCAATAAACGGTGAATCCTCCGGTCCCATCTGGAAGTGTAAGAATGGGAGCCGTTATCAAACCTCACTTCAACTTCTCAAATGATTCCTGATATTCTGCTGTCCAAGCAAACTGCACATTCTTGCGGGTCAACTGGGTTATCGGCACCGAAATCCTTGTAAAATCTGAAACAAACTGCCGGTAGTAGCCGGCCAATCCAAGGAAGCTGCAAACCTCTGCCGCTGAACTAGGTACTAGCCATGACTCGATAGCCACAATCTTCTGGGGATCCACTTCTACTCCTCCTCGAGTAATGATGTGACCCAAGTACGAAATGCGATAGAGCCAAAACTCGTATTTGCTGAACTTGGCTTACAACTGATGCTCTCTAAGCGTCTGAAGGACGATTCTGAGATACTGCTCATGCTCTGCTTCGCTCTTGCTGTAGACCAGGATATCATCTAGGAACACGATCACTAACTGATCCCAGTAAGACATGAAAATGCGATTTATGAGGTCCATGAATACGGCTGGCGCATTGGTTGCTCCAAAGGGCATAACAAGAAACTCCCAATGCCCATACCTAGATCGGAAAGCTGTCTTCGGGATATCCTGCTCTTTGACCCTGATCTGGTGGTATCCTGACCGCAAGTCTATCTTCGAGAACACTGAAGCCCCTCTGAGTTGATCAAACAAGTCATCTATCCTCGGGAGAGGGTATCTGTTCTTGATTGTCACTGAGTTCAAGGTACGATAATCTACATATAACCTAGACGTACCATCCTTCTTTTTTACAAGAAGCATCGGGCTCTCCAAGGCGATCCACTTGCACGAATGAATCCCTTGGTCCTTAATTCTTCAATCATCTTGTACAAAATCTCCAACTCTGAAGGCGCCATTCTGTAGACTCTCTCTGATACTGGTGATGTCCCGGGGATCAAGTCTATAGTGAACTCGATCTCCCGCTCTGGCAGCATCTCTGGAAGTTCCTCTGGGAAGACATCTGGAAACTCTTCAACTATCCTGGGTAACTGTACTGCTGCTACGGCCATCCACAATACTGGGGAAGATGGTTCCACTGCGCCTCTGGAAAATGAAAACTCTGGCTCGTCTGGAATACCAAAGATAACCCTGCCAACATGGCAGTCTATCCTAGCATACTGGTTCCTCAACCAATCCATGCCTAAGACTACATCATAGTCTGCCATAGGAAATTCTATAAATCTAGCGGGGAACTCTCTACCGCTAACTACGATCCGAAACGAGAAAAACACTCGATCTACTCCCACAAGACCATTACCAGTAAGTATATTGAGCCTCACTGATAATGACTCGGGCTCCAATCCTATCTGTGTCGCGAATCGTGCAGACATGAATGAATGCGATGCACCAGAATCAAATAATACCGATGCTGGAGAGGAGTTGACGAGAATAGTACATGCCACTACCTCACCTGGTGTAACTTCTTCTTCCATAGTCATCATCATGGCCTGACCTAGTCCTCTTGCTGTGGGTCCCCTCTGCTGGAAACCTCTCTGCCTGCTCTGCACTTGGGCTTGGGTGTACTGCTGCTGGTTCTGCTGATAAAATGCCTGGGCCTGAGGCAACAAGGGCCTCGGGTACTGCTGTTGCTGCATAGGTGCTGGTCCCCTAACCGATGGACTGGTTAGGTTAGAAGAGGACGAACTACCCCAATTCGGGCAGGCTCCTATCTTGTGATCTGCCGCTCCATAAGCCAGGCACAATCCCTGCGCCCTGCGACAATCTGCCACCACATGCCCTTGCTTCCCGCAATGAGAACATCCCATCACGGAAGTCTGCTTCTGCTTCTGTTGCTGTGGGTACGTCGGGGTTGAATGTTGAATCAACGTCACTGAGGTCGCCCGCCTCGGAGTTCCAATAGTCAAACTCCTAGCTGCCGGGGCCGAAGCTGATGATTGGTTCATCTGACTGTGGGACCGCTTTCTACCTCCGGTTCTATCCACGATCCTCTAGGAGGTGTACTCATGCCTCCTAGCTGCTCTCAAAATCGCATCGAACGTCTGGTGCTCGAACTGCTCAACCGCCAACAAGATCTCCAAATGCAGTCCCTGCTGGAACCGCTGGGCCCTATCAAACTCGGTCGCCACCAAGGTAGGGACAAACCTACTGAGTCTAGAAAACTCAGATGCATAACCGTCGACCGTTCTGCCTCCTTGCATCAAGTTGGTAAATCTCGTCTATAGGTCGTACCGAGCCACAGCATCAAAATACTTCGTCTGGAATCTTTCTCTAAACACTTCCCAAGCAATGGGTGCCACTAATCCCATGGCTTGCGCTGCCCACCAACTGCGAGCCAAGTCTAACAACTGCAGGCGTACACCGTCACCTTCTCATTCTCAGGTGTCCTAGCTGCTTCCAGAATCACCTCGGTATCCTGAAGCCAAGCGTCCGCGGCAATAGCATCCTCGCTGCCGTCGAAGAATGGAGGGTTCAAGCGTTTAAAGCTGTTGGTCGCGCTGTTCCCTGGATGACCGCCTCTAGTCAAAGCATCTACCACTACCTGGTACAAGGTGTCTCCTCTACGGTCCTGGGAAGCTATCAAGGTCCTGATGAGACCTACCAAGGTGCCATCGTCAGGCTCTGCAGGCTGGACGGGCCAGATTGGGGGCTCTCCTCCGAGAGGTACAACTCTGGAGGCTACTCCGAAATGCTGGACTTGATCTTCGGGTTGCTGCTGGTCCACGGGAAGTGCTCCACCTTGCTGATCGGCGGGGTCAGGTACAGTGCCGCTGAAGAAGATGACACAGGAAAACAATAAGGAAGGACCAGGACAGATCAACGATACAAGCACATGATTAGGGCAAAAATCCAGAGATTCAGAGAATATGAATGGAGATCAAAGACGAGTACTGATTGAGACATTTATTCGGTAAACCCTCACATATCTTGAATGCCAAGACCTGCATGGGCCACCACTTAAACCATGTGACGCCCCAGAACCAGAATACTGGAGAACGGGGGCGAACATAGCCAGCTACGTATATTGAAATGGGATCCACCTCGCTATACGGTCACGACTGTCTAGATATGAGGGTTTACTACAGGCCAAAGGTCTCTTAAGGTCAAGCCTAATGTCTTAATCTCAAACAAATAATATAATTACAAGATGTTAGACCACCAAATATACAATAAAAGGCGTCCCAAATATTATATATTCAGTTGATCATGAAGCTAGTCATACAAAATGCGAGGACTAGCAAGAGTTAAGTCATACATGATCAACCCTAGGATTTGTTAATCATGTTACAGCCCGTAGACAGACAGTAAGTAAAGATGCATCGAGCTAACAGGTGCTCGTCGGCTAAACGCCTCAAAAGAATAAATTTAAAATGAAGTGAGTGAAACAAAATGGAAAACCCACTCGTAGCCCGGGTTCCTTCTAGTCGCCACCATTGGGCTGGAAGTTCGATAGATCCTCGGGTGCTGCTCCGAAATCTGGCCACACAAAACCAGTTGGGTCAAACCCCAGAAAGAGCAAGTGCCACAAAGGAGGCCACGAAATAAGGACAAAAGCCAGCATATCAGAATCATAAGAAAATGGAAAAAAAGTACAAGTAATAAAAGTATAGCAGGACAATAAACGACTAGGGACATGGAACCATTCCGGAAGCCAGATTACAACCCGTAAACCAAACAAGGACCGGGGTTGTAACCCTTCGCCTGAATAGCACTTGTCTCTATCCATTTATTGTTAAGACAAGTAAAACAAACATGTTCTGGAGGAACCAGGTACTGGGACTAGACAAGACTTAGACAGGGCTAGACAACATCCATTCACAAGCGGCCAAGCAATTACTACGGCTTACTACTTTAACTAACTAGGGTTATCACAAGCCTAATTACTAACAAGATGAAAGTGAGAATTTTCCAGTCCCAAGCCCTGCAGACTATCTAGTTATCCTTTCGCGGGTTGAGAGTATGGTTGGGTACATCGCCCAGGAGACGATATACCCTTAGGTGACTTAGAGGTACAACACATGACAGTGTGCTGGAAATGTGCTCTACTCGTCGGCAAGCTACAAGTCCATTAAAGTGCCCAGATAACGAGATTTGCTTGTGACTGGAAATTCTCCATGTTCTAGTTTGATCTAATCATTAGCCTAATCCAATTTAGTATGAGTCCCTGGCCGTGGTGCCCAGGAAGTCACGTCCTAGACATGATGCAAGACAAGACAAGTGGATTTGCACAACGTAACAAGAAAGAACACCCACGGTGTCAGGGCAAGTCAAGTACGACCAGTTATCAAGTCGAGACAAGTCAAGAGTGCGTCGAGGCGGCCACTATCAAGATATCAAGTTAGAGGGGATTAATTACAGGTTGCAGATTACAAGTTAAAAAGCCACAAGTTACAAGCACCCAACAAGTTACTGCCAAAATCAGAGAATGCTAGCCATAAATTAAAGACACTGAAATTCGTGTCAAGACGTGTCGGGTTAGTCAAGTCGTGCTGTGGGCATCAAGCTCTCAGAAAAACAAAAATCAGCAAGAGAAAAACCGAGAACCAAAGGGAACACCAAGCGTCAGGAGGGGAAGCCATGGCACAGGGTATGCCAGGTAAAGGGCTCGGGCAAGCGGTGCCAAAAGATGCGCTCGGGAAGGGTCGCAGCGCGCCAAGGGGCGCGGGGAGCCAAGCGCGCAGGAGGCACTGGGCCAAGTGCGCAGGGGGGGCGCGGCCAAGTGCACAGGGGGCGCGGAGGCCAAGTGCGCAGGGGGCGCACGGCCAAGCGCAGGGGGCGCGGGGGAAAGTGCGCGGGGGCGCGAGGCCAAGTGCGCAGAGGGCGCACGGCCAAGCGCACAGGGGGCACGGGGGCCAAGTGCACAGGGGGCGCATGGCCAAGCGCGCAGAGGGCGCGGGGGCCAAGTGCGTAGGGGGCGCACGGCCAAGCGCGCAGAGGGCTCGGGGCCAAGCGCGCAGCGCACGGGGCTGAGCGTAATCGGACGGGGGCAGCAGCGCACTAAAGAGCGCGCGCACCAACGGGTCAGCGGCCAGCGCCAAAGGGCGCGGCGCGCAGGAGAAGCAGCCCGGCGCTAAACAGCGCGGCTGGGAGGGGTCTTCTTCTTCCTCAAGCTGAGAGAAAGAACACCAATGGCTTCTAAACTTTGGAACATCACAACTTGGTCCATAAAATACGAAATTCGGATTTTCAAGAGTCTAACTTGTGTAAAATTCAATTCTCTACAACATAGAAGCATTCAATCAAGCAAAAATCCAAGTTTGGTAGATCAAACCCAAGAAATTCTGAAAATGGTAGAAACTTAGATCTAGGAGAATCCAAGCTCTAAATCCAAAAAAGTCAAGTTCTAATGTTGTTCCAAATCATCTAATTAAGCTAATAGACAAATAAAATTAGGTCTTCATGTGGTGGAAAGATGTACTTGCCTATGGGTGGGATGTTGTGTGGAAGAAGGAAGAAGAAGGAGTTAGAAATTAATGGGGGGAGTAATGAGGAGAGAGAATAGTTGGTGGGGATTTAATGAGGGTGGTTGTGGTGGAATGAGGGTGGAGTATAGGTTAAAGTGTTCCATTGGGTTTAAAATCAAACCAACCCAACTAAAATCGAGCCGAGCCGAAACCCAAAATACGAGAAAACGCAAAATTCTGCAAGTCGAGAAAAATAAAAAACTATATGCCAAAATCTAATTACGAGTATAAATACGAAATACAGGAAATAAGGGTGACAGTCTCTCCGTTCCTCTTTGGCTTGAGGCCGAAGTCCTCCTCTACAATCTGCACGTCCATCAATATCTGATCGAACGTCGCGTCACGGCGATCCGAGGTGCGGGTGCGTACTGCATGAATAAGTCCCCTACGGAACTTACGAGCCTTCTGCCCCTTATCCTAGATCATATCAGGAGCGAACCTGCTAAGGCGGAAGAACACTGCTGCATACTCGTCCACCGACGAATTCCCCTGTACTAGACCCACGAACTGGCCCTCCAATACTGTAAGAGCCACGTCCGGGAAGAACTTCTCCTTAAAGAGCCTCCGGAAGTTCTCCCATGTCAGCCCTCTCACCGACGCACGAGGATCCATGCGGTACCATGTCAGTGCGATGTCGAAGAATCGACTGGCTGCGGCTGAAACCCAAAGTCCTCTAGGAAGCTCTGCCAGCTCCATACTCCGCTGTACGTCCTCTAACCTATCGTTTGCATAAAGGATGCCCTCCGTGCCCGTGAAGTCCCTGGAGCTCATCTTCCTAAAGTCTAATACTGTCCCTGGCCTAGACTGCTGCTAGTATGGCTGCTGGCCAGTAGGGCCTATACCGTACCGGGTGCCACTCTCTCTACGGCTGCCAGTACAAGCTGATACGAGTTCTCCATGCTCTGCCTCAGCATCTCAATCTGGCGGTATGACGCTTCCGTCTGGCACTGCGACACCTCTGCCTAGGCTCGCTGTGTCTCCATTATTTGCTAAAGGAGAAGGAAGATATAGTATGTATCCATCGGTATCGGAGGTGGTGGCGGCAGTATCTCTGGAACCACGACCGAAACCCTCTGAGGGGAGGTGGTAGACCTCCATGTGCAACTGCCACGGCCTTCGGGATAGTAGAAACACTGGAGGCAGTCTCCTGAACCTCCTTCTCTGTCTGGTCAGATCTCTCGTGCAAGCTACTCGATCCAGTGGCCTGCGGGTGCGTCTTCGTCATCCTGGTGATGAAGTGAAACAAAGAGATCAATATGGCACATGAGAAGATATTATCAAAGAATGACGGTTAATTTAATACAAAGGGAGTAATCATGGTAATCAAAAGATCAAAAATTTTCCTAGGTATGATTGAGAAACTCCTATCATATCCTAGGTCCTACGTCCTAATTGCAGGCTCGTAATTAGTTCTCTAAGTCGAGCACCATTACGAGATTGTACTAATTATGACACAGACCTGCATGGGCCACCACAAAAATGTGTCACGACCTACACCCTTATGAGGGGCACGAGTACGTGGGTACGTCCTGCCTATGCCGCAATATCGACGGTAGAACGCTGTATATAACGTCTGTAAATACTATGACTAACAGTATAAAGGTACCTGTACAGTATATACACTCCGAGTGGAGGTGACATAGCAATACAGTCTCAATCGCAGAATAAAACTAAGGTAGATAGCACAGAAAAAAACATATGATAAATAAAAAAGAAATAAGTCCAAGATCCAACACAAGTCTAGATATATACACAACATCACAGGGTCTCAAAATATAATATATAAAGCTACAGTCCGATAGTACTAGCTAGATCGCAGTCCAGGCAACCCAACTAATCTACACTACTCTGGGAGAACAAAGTCTAGTGGCTCTACTATAAGGCTACGGTCCTGGACTACTCCATCTAGCTCAAGCCCATAATAGGTCGAGCAGTCCATCTCAGAATCATCTGTAATATATCAAAGATATCCTGTCAGGAAAATGAGCAAGTACAAGAACTAACAGCAGTTTCATGTGAATTGACAAATTCTATAAGAGACAGTATAATGAACTATAGACAAAGATATATGAAGACTTGGGAACCGTTTGGAAGCTGAGTTACAACCCTTAAACCAAATAAGGATCGGGGTTGTAACTCTTCTTCCGAGCAGAACTTGGTCTCCAATCAAGGTACAATATAAAGGCATGTAGAACATGTGAGTAACTGAATATCATAGCATGGTAAGAAAGTACTGAATGTAGAACAGAGCAGGATATATGATAAGATAAAGTAAATATAAAATGTGCCTTGAATTATTAGAGCGTTATGTGATCGGCTTGGGATAAGTGACAGGACAGGCTATCCACTTGGCCCGGCAATCCGCGGTGACCTCAACGGAAAGTCATCTCGGCCAACCTGGATAACGAACACAAGGTAAATAGGATCTCGCTACACCCTACGTGAGTGGAGAGTGGCGCGAGCACAAGAATATAGTGATAGGATGGCTTGGATCACATAGCCCCTAATAATTCCCCATCTTCGAATAGTACAATGGATCTGGACATGACACGTTATGGCATGTGATTCCATAAGAGGGTAGCAAGTCCCCTTAGAAATCGGTGTCTATACAAGTACAGGGAATAAGACAGGAAGTATACCAATATACCTAGAAAACTAGAAACAACATCTCATGTCATGATCCAACGTATACTAGTCTGTGAACTATCGTGATTGGGAATCGAGTAAGACACTACGACTGAATCGGATATAGCAGATATCAAGACAATGAAAACTATCAGTGAATGTACTCGCCTGCTGTCCTGAGCTGTAGGGTATATCAATGCTCAGTGTGGTAATCAGAGACCTAAAGATGAGATATTGCATATTAATTTAGGTTTAACAAAGTTATGAATGATTTATAATGAATGATATAAAATCTAGGTCAAACTAGGTCTCACTGAGTCATACTAAGTCCTGTCAAGTCAATTTAGGTCAAATTAAGTCATATCAAGTCAATCTAAGTCAGACTAACTCAACCCTAGGTCATACCAGTCATAGCAAGTCAAAATAAGTCGAAACAAGTCAAACGTGGTCAAGAGTTGACTTTTAGTCAAGTGGTCAACCCTGGTCAACTCTAGGTCAACCCTAGGTCAAACTAGTCAAGTGTTGACTAATAGTTGACTTTCAGTCAACTGGTCAACTCTAGTTTGGATTTGGTCAAATTTAGACAAAGTGTTAACTCATCGTTGACTTTTGGGTAAAAAGTTAAGTCTGGGTCAACCAAGCCAAAATTGGTTCAAATATGACCTTTGTAGGGTGTACCTAACAAGTCACCTAAGTTTCAAGTCAAATCGAATACCCGTATCCCGTATTTTGAAATTACCCGATTACCCTCTATATATAAACATACCCTTAAACCACTCTAATATTGAAGCCAAGTGGCCTTCCCTTAGGAATTACACTCCCTGCTTCCTAGGGTAGTAGAATACTAGCTTATACAATCATTACCTACCAAGTTCTCTAGGTAAAGTGGACATCCAGTCCATCTTACGGTCCATGTTACTCGTTTACCCGTTATCTCGAGTACCGTAGGATACTCAACGATATCGCATGATACCACTCTCCTAATCCCAACCGAAAATCCGATTTCAACCTAGGAGCCTATCCACAAACTCTATTTTATATTAGCTAAGTCCCCTTCAAGTTTGGATGCGTTCCGACGCTCCTAACTCAAAATCACCCTCTCACTAAAATCTAATTCACTCACAAACACTCACTTTTCCACTCTCACTTTGGACTAACTTAGGGACTAATTTTAGTGGATTTAAGTAGGTGTATATATAGTCATATATATGGGTATATATATATATATATACATATAGGTATATATACGTAGTTTTATGGGGGGTTAATCGGGGGTCAAATGGGGGCCTAATTGCTGCCTTTGCTGCTGCTATTGCTGCTGCCAATGCTGCTTGCTGCTGCTGCTAATGCAGCTGCTTCTGCTGCTGTGTTAGGGGGGCAGCAGACCCTTGGCCCCCCTTGCTGCTGTTGGTTGCTCTCCTTTCCCTTCCTTTCCTCCTCCATTCTCACACTCTTTCTCCCTCTATTATCCTTCTCTAATCCCTCTCTAAACTCTCTCTCTATATATATAAATACACACACTAACATATATATTGAGACACACACACATATATATATATATATGAATACACACATATATATCTATATATAAACACACACACATATGTATCTATATATAGACACACTCATATATATATATATATATATATATATATATATATATATATATATATATATATATATACATGAACACACACACACACACACACACACACACACACACACACACACACACACACACACACACACACACACACACACACATATATATATATATATATATATATATATATATATATATATATATATATATATATATATATATATATATATAGACACACTCTCATATATATATATATAGAGACACACGCACACGCACACTAACACAATATGAATTTAGAAGTTGTAACGTCCGTATTTCGGAATACGTATTTTAATTTGGCATATATGTATTTTGGACCTGTATTTTATTTTCTCAGATTATGGGCTGTAATTGTGTTTTGGCTTAACTTGCGGATTTTAGTTTTCTCGTAAAACGGGTTTTGGACCTGGCTTGGTTTTATTTTGTGGAGAAGGAATTGGTTTGGTTTGGTTTAGTATGCATTAAAACACCCTAGTTAATCTCCACCCTCAACACAACATACCCTCCCTCATTAAAACCCCACCTAACTTTCTCTCTCCTCATAACTTTCATTAATTTCTTCATCTTCTTCTTCCTTCCTCCATACAACACCAACACCATAGGCAAGTGCACCTTGCCACCAAATAAGCACCCCATTTTATTTGCCCATTAGCTAGATTAGGCCATGGTGAACAACATTAAAACTTGGTATTTTATGATTTGGAGCTTCCATTTTTCTAGATCTAAGTTTTTACTATTTTTGGATTTTCTTGGTTTTGATCAATTAAACTTAGATTTTTCCTTGTTTTGAAGCTTTCATGTGGAAGAGAATTCAATTTTACACAAGTTAGAACTTTGGAAATCCAAATTTCGTTTTGATTTGGCTAAGTTATGAAGATTTGAAGTTTAGGGTTCTTGGAGTCTTCCTCTCGGCCAGTTGGAGAAGATGACCTCTCGGCCTGCGCTCTTTAGCGCATGATCGGATTGCGTAACCCCTCGGCCAGCGCTTTGCGCTGAGCTGACTTGCGCTGGTGCTTCTTAGCTCCAGCGCCTTCCATCCCCTAGCGCACTTGACTGCTGCGCAGTTCGTTCCCCAGCGCGCTTGACTGCAGCGCAATCCGATCCAGCGCAATCCTCTCCCGCGCAACCCGCCATCAGCGCAATCCGCTCCAGCGCCACCCGACCTTGCGCAATCCATTCACTTGCGCAGTTCATTCCCCCTGCGCAATCTGACCCCCTGTGCAACCCACTTGCCCATGATGATTTGGTTTTATTTCTTGGACTTGGCTACTCTTTCATGGATTGAAGTTTGGAGATCTTGTTCCACACAACACGACTGTCTCAACCCGACACGACCTGGCACGGTTTTGGTGTTTTGTTTATAACTAGTACAGTTTCTCGTGATTTCTATGAATTATGATTTTAGTACTTCTGATTCCCTTAGTAGTGACCCGATGGGTGCGCTTTAACTTGTAACATGTAATTCATGATTAATCTTGATACTGGATAACTTGATAGTGGCCCGAGGCGGCGCACTCCTGACTTGTAACTTGTAACTTGTAACTTGTAACTTGACTTGTAACTTGACTTGACTTGACGCTGTTGCAATGGCTAACTTGACTCATATAACCAACTCTGACTCCGTGGGCGTTCATTCTTGCTGCTTGTGCAATCTACTTGTCTTGTCCCGCACATGTCTAGGACGTGACTTCCTGGTTACCACGGTCAGGGATTCACACTAAATATAGATTAGGCTAATGACTAGATCAAACTATAGTTCATGGAGAATTTTCAGTCACAGGCGATCTCGTTAACTGGGCACTTTAAATGGACTTGTAGCCTGTCGACGAGTAGGGAACATTTCCAGCATACTGTCATGTGTTGTACCCTCTAAGTCTTCTAAGGGTATATCGTCTCCTGGGCGATGTACCCAACCATACTCTCAACCCGCGAAAGGATAACTGGATAGTCTGCAGGGCTTGGGACTGGAAATTTCTCAATTGCATCTTGCTATTAATTAGGCTTGTGATAACCCTAGTTAGTTAAATAGAAAGCCGTAGTATTGCTTGGCCGTTTGTGAATGGATGGTGCCCAGCCTGGTCTAAGTCTCGTCTAGTCCCTGTACCTGGTACCCCTGAACATGATTGTTTTACTTATCTTAACAATAAATGGGTAGAGACAAAGTGCTATTCAGGTGAAGGATTACGACCCCGGTCCTTGTTTGGTTTAAGGGTTGTAACCTGGCTCCCGGAACGGTTCCACGTCCCTAGTCGTTCATTGTCCTGCTATACTCTTTATTACTTGTACTTTTCTTCCATTTTCTTATGTTCTGATATACTGGCTTTTGTTCTTATTTCGTGGCCTCCTTATGGCACTTGCTCTTTCTGGGGTTTGACCCAGCTGGTTTTGTGTGGCCAGATTTCGGAGCGGCACCCGAGGATCTACCGAACTTCCAGCCTAATGGTGGCGACTAGAAGGAACCCGGGCTACGAGTGGGTTTTTCTATTTTGTTTCACCCACTACATTGTAAATTTATTCTTTTGAGGCATTTAGCCGACGAGCACCTGTTAGCTCGATGCATCTTTACTTACTGTCTGCCTATGGGCTGTAACATGATTAACAAATCCTAGGGTTGATCATGTATGACTTAACTCTTGCTAGTCCTCGCATTTTATGTGACTAGCTTCATGATCAGCTGAATATATAATATTTAGGACGCCTTTTATTGTATATTTGGTGGTCTAACATCTTGTAATTATATTACTTGCTTGAGATTGAGACAATAGGCTTGACCTTAAGAGACCGTTGGCTTGTAGTAAACCCTCATATCTAGACAGCCGTGACCATATAGCGAGGTGGGTTCCATTTCAATATACGTAGCTGGCTATGTTCGCCTCCGCTCTCCAGTATTCTGGTTCTGGGGCGTCACATGGTTTAAGTGGTGGCCCATGCAGGTCTTGGCATTCAAGAATGTGAGGGTTTACCAAATAGATGTCTCAATCAGTACTCGTCCTTGATCTCCGTTCATATCCTCTGAATCTCTGAATTCTTGTCCTGATCATGTGCTTGTATCGTTGATCTGTCCTGGTCCTTCCTTATTGTTTCCCTGTGTCGTCTTCTTCAGCGGCACTATACCTGACCCCACCGATCAGCAAGATGGAGCACTTCTCGTGGACCAGCCGTAACTTGGAGATCAAGCCCAGCATTCCGGAGTAGCCTCCAGAGTTGTACCTACTGGAGGAGAGCCCCCAGTTCAGCCCGTTCGACCTGTCGAGCCTGATGATGGCACCTTGGTAGGTCTCATCAGGACCTTGATAGCTTTCCAGGATCGTAGAGGAGACGCCTTGCACCAGGTGATGGCAGATGCTTTGACCAGAGGCGATCATCCAGGGAACAGTGCGGCCAACAGCTTCAAGCGCTTGAATCCTCCATTCTTCGACGGCAGCGAAGATGCGATTGCCGCGGACGCTTGGCTTCAGGATACCGAGGTGATTCTGGAAGCAGCTAGGACACCTGAGAATGAGAAGGTGGCGGTGATACGCCTACAGTTGCTGGATTTGGCTCGCAGTTGGTGGGCGGCACAGGCCGTGGGATTAGCGGCACCAGTCACTTGGACGGTGTTTAGAGAAAGATTCCAGACGAAGTATTTTGATGCTGTAGCTCGGTACGACCTACAGACGAGATTTACCAACTTGAAGCAAGGAGGCAGAACGGTCGACGGTTATGCATCTGAGTTTTCTAGACTCAGTAGGTTTGCCCCCACCTTGGTGGCGACTGAGTTTGATAGGGCCCAGCGGTTCCAGCAGGGACTGCATTTGGAGATCTTGTTGGCAGTCGAGCAGTTCGGGCACCAGACGTTCGATGCAGTATTAAGGGCAGCTATGAGGCACGAGTACACCTCCCAGAGGATCGTGGATAGGACCGGAGGTAGGAAGCGGTCCCACAATCAGATGCACCAATCATCAGCTCCAGTCCCGACAGCAAGAGGTTTGACCATTGGAACTCCGAGGTGGGCGGCCTCAGTAACGTCGGTTCAGCATTCAACCCCGACGTACCCGCAGTAGCAGAAGCAGAAGCAGACTTCCGCGATGGGATGTTTTCATTGCAGGAAGCCAGGGCACGTGGCGGCAGATTGTCGCAGGGCGCAGGGATTGTGCCAGGCTTATGGAGCGGCAGATCACAAGATAGGAGCCCGCCCGAATAGGGGTAGTTCGTCCTCTTCTAACCTAACCAGTCCATCGGTTAGGGGACCAGCATCTATGCAGCAGCAGTAGTACCCGAGGCTATTCTTGCCTCAGGCCCAGGCATTTCATCAGCAGAACCAGCAGCAGTATACCCAAGCCCAAGTGCAGAACAGGCAGAGAGGTTTCCAGCAGAGGGGACCCACAGCCAGAGGATAAGGTCAGGCCATGATGATGACTATGGAAGAAGAAGTTGCACCAGGTGAGGTAGTGGCAGGTACTATTCTCGTCAACTCCTCTCCAGCATTGGTATTATTTGATTCTGTTGTATCGCATTCATTCATGTCTGCACGATTCACGACACGGATAGGATTGGAGCCCGAGTCATTATCAGTGAGGCTCAATATACTTACTGGTAGTGGTCTTGTGGGATTAGATCGAGTGTTTTTCTCGTGTCGGATCGTAGTTAGCGGTAGAAAGTTCTCTGCTAGATTTATAGAATTCCCTATGGCAGACTATGATGTAGTCTTAGGCATGGATTGGTTGAGGAACCAGTATGCTAGGATAGACTGCCATGTTGGCAGGGTTGTCTTTAGTATTCCAGGCGAGCTAGAGTTTTTATTTTCCAGAGGCGCAGTGGAACCATCTTCTCCAGTATTGCGGATGGCAGTAGCAGCAGTGCAGTTACCCCGAATAGTTGAAGAGTTTCCAGATGTCTTCCCAGAGGAACTTCCAGGGATGCCGCCAGAGCAGGAGATTGAGTTCACTATAGACTTGATCCCCGGGACAGCACCAGTATCAGAGAGAGTCTACAGGATGGCGCCTTCAGAGTTGGAGATTTTGTACAAGATGATTGAAGAACTGAGGACCAAGGGATTCATTCGTGCAAGTGGGTCGCCTTGGGGAGCCTCGATGCTTCTTATGAAGAAGAATGATGGTACGTCCAGGTTATGTGTAGATTATCGTACCTTAAATTCGATGACAATCAAGAACAAATACCCTCTCTCGAGGATAGATGACTTGTTTGATCAACTCAAGAGGGCTTCAGTGTTCTCGAAGATAGACTTGCGGTCAGGATACCACCAGATCAGAGTCAGAGAGCAGGACATCCCGAAGACAGCATTCAGATCTAGGTATGGGCATTGGGAGTTTCTTGTTATGCCCTTTGGAGCGACCAATGCGCCAGCCATATTCATGGACCTCATGAATCGTATTTTCATGCCTTACTTGGATCAGTTCATGATCGTGTTCCTAGATGATATCCTGGTCTACAGCAAGAGCAAAGCAGAGCATGAGCAGCATCTCAGAATCGTCTTTTAGACGCTTAGAGAGCATCAGTTGTACGCCAAGTTTAGTAAATGCGAGTTCTGGCTCGATCGTATTTCGTACTTGGGTCACATCATTACTCAAGGAGGAGTAGAAGTAGATCCCCAGAAGATTGTGGCTATCTAGTCTTGGCCAGTACCTAGTTCAGCGACATAGGTTTGCAGCTTCCTTGGATTGGCTGGCTACTACCGGCAATTCGTTTCAAATTTTACAAGGATTTCGGCACCGATAACCCAGTTGACCTGCAAGGATGTGCAGTTTGCTTGGACAGCAGAGTACCAGGAATCATTTGAGAAGTTGAAGCGAGGTTTGATAACGGCTCCCATTCTCACACTTCTAAATGGGACCGGAGGATTCACAGTTTATTACGATACTTCAGGCAGAGAATTGGGGTGTATCTTGATGCAGCATGGAAAGGTAATACCTTATGCATCACGTCAACTTCGTGATCATGAGAAAAATTACCCGACCCACGACTTGGAGCTGGTAGCAATAGTGTTTGCACTTAAGCTTTGGCGGCACTACTTGTACGGAGACATAGTGGAGATATTTACTGATCACAAGAGCCTGAAGTATGTTTTCACCCAGAAGGACCTTAATATGCAACAGAGAAGATGGCTTTAGCTATTGGTGGACTACGATGTGGATTTGCAGTATCACCCAGGGAAGGCCAACGTTGTAGCAGATGCGTTGAGCATGAGAGCCGGAGTTTACTTCCTAACGACACAACCAGAATTATTGGCAGATCTTTAGAATATGGGAATTAAAGTGGTTCTTCCTACCAACGTGCCGTTGATGGCCAGTCTACAGGTTCAGTCCAGTATAGTTGAGAGGATCCGGAGAGCGCAGTCAGTAGATTCCAAGCTTCAGCGACTCAGAGCAAAGTGTGAGGCAGGAAGAAGGCCAGAGTTATGTATCCATGAAGATGGTACACTTCGACACGGCACTCATCTTTGTGTACCCAGTGGAGATATCAGACAGGAGGTCATGGCAGAAGCTCACAGTTCACAGTATTATATTCATCCCGGTGGCACGAAGATGTACCGTGATATTCGTCAGTATTTCTGGTGGAATGGCATGAAGAGGGAGATAGCCCGGTTTATCTCTCGGTGTTTGGTTTGCCAGCAGGTTAAAGCTGGACATCAGAGGCCCGCTGGACTTCTTCAGCCCTTGCCGATTCCAGAATGGAAGTAGGAGCATATGACCATGGATTTTGTGACTGGATTGCCTAGATCCCCAACTGGTAGAGATGCTATTTGGGTTATAGTTGACAGGCTCACAAAGGTGGCTCATTTTCTCCCATTCAGAGTTGGTCAGTCTACGGCCCAGTTGGCAGAGATGTACCTCAGGCAGATTATCAGGCTTCACGGTGTGCCCGCCAGTATCACTTCGGACCGAGATTCAAGGTTTACGTTACACTTTTGGCGCAGCTTGCAAGAGAGTTTGGGAACTCACCTTCAGTTTAACTCAGCTTATCACCCGCAGACAGATGGCCAGTCGGAACGCACAATCCAGACTCTTGAAGATATATTGAGATCTTGTACCCTTGACTTCGGTAGTTTATGGGAGGATCACATATACCTGGTGGAATTCTCGTACAACAATAGTTTCCAGGCCAGTATTCAGATGGCTCCGTTCGAGGCACTGTATGGTAGGAAGTGCAGATCCCCGTTAGCCTGGAATGATGTTGGAAAGAGGCAGATGCTCGGTCCAGAAATGATTGCCCAGACAGTTGAAGTGGTCAGAAGAATCAGAGATCGTCTTCGAGTGGCCCAAGATCGCCAGCGGCATTGGGCCGATGCTCATCGACGTCCCTTAGAGTTTGCTATCGGCGACCATGTATTCCTTAGGATCTCGCCTAATCGCGGCGTCATTCGTTTTGGCGTACGGGGAAAGCTTAGTGAGGTGCATGATGTATTCCATATGTCCCAATTACGGCGATACATCCCGGACCCGAGCCATATCCTGGACCATTCAGAATTGGTTGTTGGTACCAACCTTTCGTATGAGGAGAGGCCCGTGTCTATATTGGACCGGAGAGAGAAGATACTCAAGAACAAGACTATTAGCTTAGTCCGTGTTGCTTGGGGTCATCACTCTCTAGGTGAGTCAACGTGGGAGCGTGAGGACGACATCCGATCGCGATATTCCGACTTGTTTGACTCGTAAGGTATAATGTCTACCTTATGCCTTATGCTTGCCATCCCCTTGCTTGCATGTATGATTGTTTGATTGTTTGCTTAGTGTAGCTTAATTATGGATATCATATCTGGCTCTTACATCTCTAAGCATCTTGATTTAAATTTCGAGGACGGAATTCTTTCAAGGTGGGTAGAGTTGTAACGTCCGTATTTTGGAATACGTATTTTAATTAGGCATACATGTATTTTGGACCTGTATTTTATTTTCTCAGATTATGGCCTGTAATTGTGTTTTGGCTTAACTTGCGGATTTTGGTTTTCTCGTAAAACGGGTTTTGGACCTGGCTTGATTTTATTTTGTGGAGAAGAAATTGGTTTGGTTTGGTTTAGTATGCATTGGAACACCCTAGTTAATCTCCACCCTCAACAGAACATACCCTCCCTCATTAAAACCCCACCTAACTTTCTCTCTCCTCATAACTTTCATTAATTTCTTCATCTTCTTCTTCCTTCCTCCACACAACACCAACATCATAGGCAAGTGCACCTTGCCACCAAATAAGCACCATATTTTATTTGTTCATTAGCTAGATTAGGCCATGGTGAACAATATTAGAACTTGGTATTTTGTGATTTGGAGCTTCCATTTTTCTAGATCTAAGTTTTTACTATTTTTGGATTTTTTTGGGTTTTGATCTATTAAACTTAGATTTTTCCTTGTTTTGAGGCTTTCATGTGGAAGAAAATTCAATTTTACACAAGTTAGAACTTTGGAAATCCAAATTTTGTTTTGATTTGGCCAAGTTATAAAGATTTGAAGTTTAGGGTTCTTGGAGTCTTCCTCTCGGCCAGTTGGAGAAGATGACCTCTCGGCCTGCGCTCTTTAGCGCATGACCGGATTGCACAACCCCTCGGCCAGCGCTTTGCGCTGAGCTGACTTGCACTGGCGCTTCTTAGCTCCAGCGCCTTCCATCCCCTAGCGTACTTGACTGCTGCGCAGTTCGTTCCCCAGCGCGCTTGACTGCAGCGCAATCCGACCCAGCGCAATCCGCTCTCGCGCAACCCGCCGTCAGCACAATCCGCTCCAGCGCCACCCGACCTTGTGCAATCCATTCACTTGCGCAATCCATTCACTTATGCAGTTCATTCCCCCTACGCAATCTGACCCTCTGCGCAACCCACTTGCCCATGATGATTTGGTTTTATTTCTTGGACTTGGATACTCTTTCATGGATTGGAGTTTTGAGATCTTGTTCCACACAACACGACTGTCTCAACCCGACACGACCTGGCACGATTTTGGTGTTTTGTTTATAACTAGTACAGTTTCTCGTGATTTCTATGAATTATGATTTTAGTACTTCTGATTCCCTTAGTAGTGACCCGATGGGTGCGCTTTAACTTGTAACCTGTAATTCATGATTAATCTTGATACTGGATAACTTGATAGTGGCCCGAGGCGGCGCACTCCTGACTTGTAACTTGTAACTTGTAACTTGACTTGACTTGACGCTGTTGCGATGGCTAACTTGACTCATATAACCAACTCTGACTCCGTGGGCGTTCATTCTTGCTGCTTGTGCAATCCACTTGTCTTGTCTCGCATCATGTCTAGAACGTGACTTCCTGGTTACCACGGTCAGGGATTCACACTAAATATGGATTAGGCTAATGATTAGATCAAACTATAGTTCATGGAGAATTTCCAGTCACCGGCGATCTCGTTATCTGGGCGCTTTAAATGGACTTGTAGCCTGCCGACGAGTAGGGCACATTTCCAGCACACTGTCATGTGTTGCACCCTCTAAGTCACCTAAGGGTATATCGTCTCCTGGGCGATGTACCCAACCATACTCTCAACCCACGAAAGGATAACTGGATAGTCTGCAGGGCTTGGGACTGGGAATTTCTCAATTGCATCTTGCTAATAATTAGGCTTGTGAAAACCCTAGTTAGTTAAGTAGTAAGCCGTAGTATTGCTTGACCGTTTGTGAATGGATGGTGCCCAGCCTGGTCTAAGTCTCGTCTAGTCCCTGTACCTGGTACCCCTGAACATGATTGTTTTACTTATCTTAACAATAAATGGATAGAGACAAAGTGCTATTCAGGCGAAGGGTTACGTCCCCGGTCCTTGTTTGGTTTAAGGGTTGTAACCTGGCTCCCGGAACGGTTCCACGTCCCTAGTCGTTCATTGTCCTGCTGTACTCTTTATTACTTGTACTTTTCTTCCACTTTCTTATGTTCTGATATGCTTGCTTTTGTTCTTATTTCGTGGCCTCCTTGTGGCACTTGCTCTTTCTGGGGTTTGACCCAGCTGGTTTTGTGTGGCCAGATTTCGGAGCGGCACCCGAGGATCTACCGAACTTCCAGCCCAATAGTGGCGACTAGAAGGAACCCGGGCTACGAGTGGGTTTTTCTATTTTGTTTCACCCACTACATTGTAAATTTATTCTTTTGAGGCGTTTAGCTGACGAGCACCTGTTAGCTCGATGCATCTTTACTTACTGTCTGCCTATGGGCTGTAACATGATTAACAAACCCTAGGGTTGATCATGTATGACTTAACTCATGCTAGTCCTCGTATTTTGTAAGACTAGCTTCATGATCAGCTGAATATGTAATATTTGGGACGCCTTTTATTGTATATTTGGTGGTCTAACATCTTGTAATTATATTACTTGCATGAGATTGAGACAATAGGCTTGACCTTAAGAGGTCGTTGGCTTGTAGTAAACCCTCATATCTAGACAGCCGTGACCGTATAGCGAGGTGGGTTCCATTTCAATATACGTAGCTGGCTATGTTCGCCCCCGCTCTCCAGTATTCTGGTTCTGGGGTGTTACAGAAGTGCCTAAACCACTTAGAGGCAAAACCTAATTTCTAGGGGTGTCCAAATTGGGGAAAATCTCTAGGACACAACCACAAACTCTAACTCCTCCTAGGACACACCAAATGGACTCAAACTTGACACAACTAAGGACACAACTATGGAAATCAATCCTACATGGTCCAATCTAATTTACATGATGAAAATAATGGAAAGAGAATAGGTTGTACCTATCGGGAGATGGATTCCCAATGGAAAATTTCTCTGACACGGCTCTGACACAATGAATTGTTTAGGACACACCCTTCCACTTCTTGCTCCCAAAAGCTTGGAGAAACACCACTTGGGATAGAGAAAGAGTTGGATGGAAGAATATTTGGAAAATGAAATCTTTTGGAGATGATTCCTAAGGAATTCCTATTCTTGCTCTTGAGAAAAAGACTTGGAGAAGAAGAAGATGTAGAAATTTTGAAGTGAATGAAATGAAAGAAAGAGGGTGTGGTCGGCCCTATAAAGAGGGTTTGGGGCCCCTTGCTAATTACAAGTTTGTCCCTCCCTTTGCTTCCTTATTAAGTTAACTTCATAATTGGTTTTTGGGGGTTAGTTTAGACCAAATAAAAATCCTAATTAGGCCTAAACACTCATGGGGGACTAGTCCAAACTCCTAGACCTAATTGTCAAGTATGGTGGGCCATGGCTAATTAATGTGTTAAACACAACTCAAGTCGAAATTCTTCGGAGTTCCGAATTAAGTCGGAATGCGATAAAATTCGAACCCGACTCCTATAATCATTAAATATTTACATTCATGAAATAAAATTCCCAAAATATTCTAAAATGGAAAATTATCATTTTACCCCTATCTTGGAAAAGTGAGGGTGACACTTAATCGAGTTCAACTCATTCTAGCTCGAAATATTACGAATCCCGCACTCGACTTTGCTAATATCGACACAATCCTTGGTGTATATACCCAGCCCGACTTAGCCAACCGTACTTACGTAAACTATCTTTTTATTTTATCAAAAACTGTTCTCCTACGTTTTGCAACATAGATAGACTTATTGTATGGGCATCCCGTGGGACAATTGAGAGAGAGCGCACCAACGATATCAACTTTACGGAAGCAATACTTCAGAGTTTACAGAAACAACAGAGTTAAAGAATTTAATCGATAGTCCAAGGACGTAAAGCCGTGCTCTGATACCATTATGTCATGCCCCGCTCCCGTAGGAGCGATCGTCCTCGCTAAGGCGTGATGCCGCACGAGCCTTAATTGAACTCGTGCAAGGCGAGTTCCATAACGGCCGATTACATCGACTGCGACGGGGTCATCGCACAGAAGTCCCAAGCAGAGACATTGAACATGCAGCAAAAATTTAGAACAAAACGTAAGTTATTCAAAGAAGCTCTTTATTGATATTGAAACAAATATTACAATGGGCGCAAGGCCAAGATTACAAGTCTCTCAAGCTCACTCTTCTCACATTACAAGTCACTCATCTCTCTCATCTCTCAATTACAAGTCTTGAGCCAGCGGATGCTTCGGAAGGCGACGTCCATACATTATGTCCCATATAAGTCTTGACTCCATGCGGCCGCACGCTTTGAATCGCCAAGGAACTCCGTGTCTCGACGCATCCAAGCGAGCTCCGTGCTACGAGCTTCTACCTGTGCCTGCACATGGAAACTATGTGGGTGTCAGTACTCAACTGTACTGGTGGAATGAGCTCCTCGTCCACCCATACAAAATCGACACGTTCATTTACTTTGTGCAACATAACCCTTTTGATTTTCTTTCTACACTTGCCTTAGGATTATTTTAGGACCGACGCCTTGGCCTATTTCGTGTCTTTAGACCATCCCGTGCTTGCAACAACAATATTAACTCATCGAGTCATGTTTACCCTTTGGAATATAATCAGAGACGCAACTACACGATAGACTCCATTTTCGTGTGACCGTACTACAAACCCTTGCTGAGGCCATGCCTCGCCACTCAGTGAGACTTAACCATATGACCGCCTCGCGGCCCTTGCTACTTTGATCACCAACTGACCCAATCAAGACTTGTGAACTTAGTGTCACTTGATCGACTTTGCCTTGCGGCATTTTTCTGTCTTAAACTCAAACGACTCAAACCCAACATATACATATCTATCCAACAACTCAAGACTCGACGCCACATCTCGTGCCAAAGCACGTCGCCTACGTTTTTGCCAATCGTAGGCCCAAACATTCTTCTAAAATGTACACACATTCAACTCGACACAATCCAAAGGCATATATGCGGATCGTCGCTATTTTGCCGACATTTATATGAACTTGGTCACTAGCATAACAAGCTATCCTAAGACGTATAGCTTGGTTAAATCGGGAACCTTTCAAAGCAAGTAGCTAGCTCCGTTGCAAGCTCCCGTTTTAACCCGTGCTAAAACCTTATGCACGACTATACCTCCATTTTCCATTATACGTATTTCCAGTACATGTGTACGGAATCCTAACCAGTAGTTAGACTTGTCTTGCTTAGCTTGATCCTGATTTAATCTTACCTCGGTTTATTTTGGGTTCATCTTGGTTCGACTTGGCTTGGCTTGGTATATTTGGTTGGGCTCGGTTTGTTAGGACTTGGCCCAACATGCTAACCCCTCTTTATAAGCCACCAACCCCTTTCTCTCTCCTCATTCACTTCTTCGTTTACTTCTTCTTCTTCCTCCATTAACTCTCTCCACCTACCAAGAGCTTAGACAAGTACAACTTGCTTCATGGAGGAACTCAATTTTTGTTGTTCCATTATCTTCCTTACGAGATTCTAAGACACTTTAGTACTCAGTATTTTTAATTTCTATGGTTCATTTCATGTAGATCTAAGCTTGTTGCATTTTTGAATTTTTTGGGTTTTGATCTATTAATTTTATTATTTTCAAGTTTTGATGGTTCCATGTTGTAGAGAATTTCATTCTACCCTATTTTGACCTGTGGAAGTCCAGATTTGGAGTTGGATTGAAGGTTAGAAAGTCGGGGAACCCCCAACTTCCCAGGTTCTTCTCGAAAAAGTTGGAGAAGAAGAACAGTGCCTCCTGCATGGCCTTTTCATGCGGCAAGGTCCCTTGCGGCTCCTTTTTGGCCGCATAGGCACACCAGTCTTCATGCGGCCCCCTCCTTGCCGTGTTACCCCTTCGGTCGCGTGCCGTATGGTAGCATGCCGCATAGGCCTTGCCGTGTGGCTGCTTGCCGCATGGCCCCTGTTCCCCCTTGCCGCATGGCTTTGGTTGACCTTAGCCGCATGGCGATCCTTTGGTCGTGTAGGCCACAGCCCCTCCCTTGGCCCGTGCCGCATGGCTACCTCTAGCCTTGCCACATAAGCCTCGTGACTTTCCTTGGACCTCCCTCTTGCCGCATGGCTCTTGGCAGCCTTGCCGCATGGCCCCTGTTTCCCCCGGACCGCATGGCTCTTGGCAGCCTTGTCGCATGGCCCATGTTCCCCCTTGCCGCATGGCCCCTGTTCCCCCTAGCTGCATACTGCATGGCCGTTTGGCCCTTGCCGCATGGCGATCCTTGGCCGCATAGGCCATGGCCCTGGGCTTCCGGGCCGCATGGCTCTTCCCACGGCCTTTGCACCATTTTTACTATTTTGGTTGTTATATTTATGCTTGTCTCATGACCCTCTGTGTAACTTGGGTCCTTGATGGAAATGCTTATACCATGTTAATTCTGAACATGTTCCATAAACACGATAGGTTAATGTGACTCACATAATAGTGACCCGTCGTGGTGCACTCTTGACAAGTAACATGACATGATAGTGGTCCGTCGTGGCGCACTCTTGATAAGTAAACCTAATCTGATATACCTCGATATGCTGTTGCGACGGCTAGCATGACATGACAAGATTGAATAGCCTGGATACCGTGGGCGATTATGTTTGTACAAATGTACCAGTATTGTCTTGCATCATGTCTAGGGCAGGGACCCCTGAGTACCATGGTCCGGGGTACCTACTGAAATTGATTAAGGCTAATAACTAGAATAATCAGTAGTCATGAAGAGATTTTTCAGCTACAGGCAATCCCGTTATCTGGGGGCCCCATCATTGGATTTGTAGCCTGCCGTTGAGTAGGGCACATTTCCAGCACACTGTCATGTGTTGCACCCTTCAAGCTACTTAAGGGTACATGCGTTTCTTGGACGATGTACCCACATGAACTCAACCCCTAATTGCGTCCGGATAACCTGGATGGTCTGCAGGGCTTGTGGGTGTTGGAACATCTCATTGCATCTTGCTAGTAACTAGGCCTATGATAACACTAGTTAGTTAAGGTATCACCGTACTTAATTGCTTGGCCGTGAATGTTGGATGGAGTCTAATCAGTCTAAGCCTTGTCTCATTCCAGTAGTTGTCTATCTGGGAACATGATTGCTTATGCTTACCTTATCAATAACTGATCTGAATAATTTCTCATCTTATTGACATTTATTGCCCTAATTAGACTTCATAAATATTTATCTTCTTATTTATGTTCTGATATGCTGGTTTTAGTTCTTAAGTGAAGCCTCCTTTGTGGCACTTGCTCTTTCTGGGATCTGACCCAGCTGGTTTTGCGTGGCCAGATACCGGAGCAGCTCCAGAGGATCTTCCTACCTTCCAGCCAGATGGTGACCACCAGGCGTAACCTTCACTACAAAAAAAGTTGGCTTTTGGGACGACACTATTAAAAACGCTAGCCTGAAACGTCATAAAAATTTAGTTTTTGGGATGGTTATGTTTTTGGTAACAAAAAATAGTGTTATTTAGGACAGATTGAAAAATAGATTCTTATTTTGGACTATTAAATTTTTTCGTCCCAAATAAATCCTATAACAGTCACAAATAATCTCGATGAAAATGTCAAATATTTGGCGGCCCGCTACTAATTTTTTTGGTAAAACTTTTCCCTCTATTCTATTCTTCTAGAGACATTTAGGCGCAAAATAAATTTTAGTAAAGATAAGAATGGGCGGCAACTGATTTTTTTTTGGTGCTCTCTTTCTCTTCTCTCCTTCAAAAACGCACTCACTCTCTCCCTCTTAAAATTCATTTCCTTGACTCATTCTTTCTAGAAATGAAAGCGCTAGCGAGATCCCCCCTCTCTCCTCTGGCGCTCCATTCTGCCCTTTCCCTCTCCATCTCCGCCCCCAAGCACTCGCTCAACCTCCCTAGGACCTACATGAAGAACAACCGCATCGCTCATTGCGTTACCGAAGAACCAATCCCTATCGAAAAGAGTAATATTTCCTTCCAACCTAGTTTTTTTTCCCTTATTCTTTAGTGTTTATTTAAGTAAGTTTCCATCATTTTTGTTGTTCGAAGGGTTCCCTCTGTTCCCTTTGGTGATCGACATCAACCAGATCCAAGAGATTTTGGTAGAAAGATTTGATTTTTAGGGTTTTGGTTTGTGAAAGATTGGGGCTTTGATGTGTTTTGGTGGGGGTTGGTGCTGGTGGGTTTTAGGTTTACATTCCTGTCGGTGGATAGAGTGATTGAGTAGGAGGCCGATGTCACAGCGGTCGGGATAAAATATGTTACCATAAATGATCTTTTTTGCGGGGTCATTTTTCGAAGAGGCCGATCATGCCCGGAGTTCTCATGGTTTTTGTATATAATTTTCACCAAATTTTAACTTAGTAGATTGGATGAACCTTGGCAAAATGTAAAATTTCCCCCCTTTTAATATGAATTAAGGATCTTAACTGACTAGTATTGTAGAGTTTTTAATATCATAGACAAGGATATGGACATAGACACGGTGAGGCTGCCACATAGTGAGACATGGACATGGCTAGGTGTGTCAAGATATGGATTTTTTGCTACTGTACTGACCATTTATATTAAACTATTAATGAGGCAACCACACAATAACTGTTCACAAACTCATTTTGAATTTTCCAATAAAATGTAAGAACAGACAGATTCCTTGTCGTAAGCACTTGATGACCGTAAGCACTTGATGATCGTAGGTATGCATTAAATTTCAGCTCGGTGTTATTTATCTGATAGGAACAAAATTTTCAGCTGCAATAAATTTTGGACGACTACATAAATTTTTATTCAAAAAGCTCTCCATAAAGGCATTAGCTGTAACATGAATCTTTTAGATACCAACTAGTTTATATATGCACCGTTTCCCTATTCTTGAAACACTAACTTATACATGAAAACGGAAATCTGAGCAAATTAGCTTTGTAGTGATTTTTTTCCCATTTCATTAGGTGTAATAAATAGCAGATTTTGGCAGGTTTCTTTAGTCAATTCCTATAAATACAGAAATTCAATAACTTTCAAGTTTTTTTCAGAAAGATGGAAAATTTAAAAGATAATTGATATTTACATGTTTACGCCCTATCTGACATAAAACCAGGTCTAACAAGAAACTTGTTGCAAACAAATTTGGCACAGTATACATGAAATTCAATCATGTCCAATAGCTTGTTTATTTCCTAGAACTGTTTTGAAAGTTCCATCATACATGGTTGATAGTTGATTGAAATCATTTTTCTATATCTTTAGTTTCTGATACAAGGATCTTTCTTTTCAAAAAGGAAGTTCACAAGTATTTCTTCATAGTGTAGACAACTATTTTGAATCTTGCATTTTAGTAATCACTTCCTTATGGTGAAAACATTGCAGAAATATGGTCTCTCATTACACTTAATTATATTTTCTGAAAATTGGAATTCATTTGAACTTTCTCACTTCTGTTCTGCAGCGTTGGACAATTCTTTGGACGTCATTTTGGGAAAGAGGTGGAGTACAATTATTTATTCCATTTTTGTATTTACTGGGCTTTCTATACCTTAATATTTTCCTTTCTTTTAACATAACAATAATCATGACAAGAACTTTTAGTACCTGATATCTTAAAATTTCAGGTTGTTGATTATCTGATCGACCCTTTTGTTGCTGGCACCAGTGCTGGAGATCCTGAATTCTGTGAGTAATATCTCCATTTCCTTTGGAAAGAACTTCTGTGAATTCAACATTTTTCTTACAAATTCCAAGTTAGCTATTGTAGTTTGTTGCCTTACTAAATATAAGAAAAGTAAAATTTCATTTTTTTCAGTAAAAGTTCAATTTGGTCATAAGGACATATGGAATATTAAAAGTATAGGCTAAAATTCTGTTTTCTATATATGTGTGTGTGTGTATCCTATTTTCTATTGATATAAAATTGTCATTTCTCAGTGATGTCCTAGTCAATGTTATCTAGAAAGGAACATTATGGAATGAGGAAAGGAAACCAGAATGTGGTACACGACTTGGTATTGAACAGGAATATTGGGGGTAGGCTTCTTTTGAACACTTTGGTGAAACAAACTGTGCAACCAGTAGATAGTATTCCTTGATTTATAATGGGGGTATGCCTCTTGATTGCTCCAAATCAGGTTGCACGATAGAGTTTTCCTTCATTAATGGTGTATTGGTTTTGAGTCATGCCCGTTTTTCGAATCAAAACAGTTATAAGTGTGCGACTGTAGTAAGTTCAATTGGCTTGGATTTGGAATTCCGGAATGGTACATTTTAGTGTTTTGGAATACAAATATCCCATGTTTCCTGAAGAGAGTTCACTGAATACAAATCGTTTGGGTTTGAGTGATGCATGGTAAGTTGGTAACTCCGGTCCTAGTCTCGGTTCAATAGAATCAATACTATTCAGTACCACCAGTTTTGCCAGTTCTTTATTTTGCTGATCATCTATTTTATACTGATGAGATCATTTTCTGAAGCTCTTTTTATGCCTCTCTTTTAAGTTTACTTATTTTCTTTTATACAGATGCGCCATGCATTTCCAGAGTTATGGAGTTTAGAAAAGAAGTAAGTCACTTGCTATTTGGTAACATTAGATTCATTTCCCCGAACAACATAATCATAGTTTTGTTTTATTCTTAACCAGCTATGCTTTGTTGTCATCACTTTCTTTTCTTTCACAAGTATAAGCTGATCTTTTTTTACTGACAAACTTTTAATGCTTCTATCTTTTTGTTTTAATTTTTTATTTAATTACCAAAAGGGACCAGAAGGTCACGGTACAAAATACATTCTAATTCCTGAGGGAAAGATCCCTTCCAGGCAAAATCTTAACAATGCAAGTTAGCAAAACCAGCATCCCAATGGGTTTAGTTAGTGCTAGCATAAATTACCGTGAGTGACCGAGGAGTAGAATATAGTGTTGAACAACCAAGTAAATGATTTGTTGTTCTTTAGATATCACATGGGCAGAGATTGAGGAAGTATTCCAGAGGACCATGATCCCTCTAGACCTGCCTCTGGATGGCATGCAACTCCCGTTCCAACCTCTAGGATATTTGTTGATGAATATTTTTATCCCTCTCATCATTTAGGTGTGTCTCCTGGAGAAGTATAAAATCAGGTTTGTCAATGACTTTCATGTAGGCTACATGGTCAAGAACCCATTTTCCATCTAGCCCTGCTACAATACCACAAAATAATATCATTAAAAAATAATTGACTAGAATAAACAGAAGTAATGGAAGGTCTAACTCCCTTCAAGGAGGTCGAGTGAGTCCTGAAGTAGGGGAGGGCTTGATGGTCTCCTTCTTTGATCTTTTGCCTTTAGGTTTCAGGATGGACGCAACAACATTGAGGTGATTTCTCCTCTCCAATACCTTTGATTTTTGTTTGGCCAAGGTTCTTGTAGCTTGAGACAGGGGATGCCCCATCTATCTTGTACTTGATTGAGGAGATTCTTCTGATAGGGGATGCTAATCTCCTCAAGGTGACGTGCAACTCTAATTAACCAACTGCTGCATATCCAGGTGGTCTGGATGCAACGGGATAAAGATGGTATGAGGTGGATGAGCGGAAAAATGAGAGTAATTGGGGGTCTGATTGGAAGGAGAGGGTTGGTTTGTGGCGTTGTTTGTATGGATGGTTGAGCAGAGGAAGTGGAGAAGGAGCTACGGCTGATGTTGCTGGGATGGATGCTGGGTATGAAAAGTGGAGAAGAAGAGATGAACGGTCAGGAATGAGAGATTTCGAGACGTTGTCCACATTCTATTGAAGTTGGCCACTCAAGACCTCGTTTTATGCCTTTAATTAAAATGAGGAACGGATTCCTTTTTATTCCATCGAATGACATTTTCTAAGTATAATTGTTACAATAATATCTAAATGTTTTTGGGCTACCTCAATCATTGCATGCTTCATGCTATATCTATTAAGTAAGATGTGTCACAGTAATACTTCTCTAGGGCTTGATGCTTTGAACCATATCTAGTACCATGCAATTTTTGTTGAACACTTGATTAGTTATTACTGTTAGTTATATTTTATTGCAATCAGTAATTACTAGGTATTAGTCAATGTGGTTGTAGATATGTATATAGATGTGCCCATTGCCTAAATGTTTTCCCCAAATTGATTTCATTATTTCTTTGGTACCAGTACCTGGCTGTATGCAAGCTAGTGTAAAAAAATGAATTGATATGATTATTTTTAGGGCCTTATTATGGTGGACTGTTTCATCTTAAAATTGGCTGCATGTTGTGGTTTCCATCTCGCAACTGAGAACTTTTCCACTCAATTCGAGGTTAATCAAGCCAAAAGAGAGCTGCATAATGTCTTTATTAGGAAGCTTTACAGGTATGAAACATGCCTTATCCAAAATTTAGGAAAACCTAATTTTCCTTTTCTTCCAGCTATTTAGTTATTTGGTGCTAAATAATAGAGTTCAATATGTTACATGGACTCTTTCAAGGTTTTTTTTCTTTTTTCTTGAGGATAGCCAATATACTTGCACCTTATAACAAAATGAATCGGTTAGCCTGTATTGATTTTTTTTAAATGTTTTTCTCCTTATTGCAGCTGAGTGTGCTAAAATGTTTTTGAATTCAAAGATTCCCTTCTGGATATCATTTTTATTAAGTCCTCCAGCTTATATGCTATTGTTTCTTTGGAAAATCAGGTAAATAACATATACCATGTTCTAATTTTGTACGAAATCAGGTACAGAACAAATACCAAAATCAGGTTTGATTGTACACTTAAAACTGTCATTGTTGTTTTATCAACTTCATGTTTAGCAGTTCTTTTTTTTTTTAAATGTGTGACAGCCTTTTGTTTTTTATCAGTGTATCTATTAAATATTTAGGTGTTCAAAATTTCATTGTGTTCACATTACCCATGGTCATGTATGCTGGTTCGCTTTTCTCAATTTGGCATGTCCTTTTGCCTCTGTAGTTTCTCTCAAAACTATCAAGTCATACTTCAGCTGAATCTTTTACTCCCATGAAGAACTTTGCCCTTATTTTTTTGTTTCCACAGGACTTGGCATTTGTTGTGGATGGTGTTGCTTTAGAAATTGTTCTGAAGAGAGATAAGGAGGCTTTCACTGAATTGGCGATTCTCTCGAGGACAGCCATCTGCTGTCGTGTAACTCCTTCACAGAAGACTGCTCCAAAGAAGGCTGCAGATGGTGCGTTTGACATGCACATGCGACTATCGACGTGATGTAAACTTTTATTTTGTAAACAATGGGATATGAATTTTATGTTATGGGGGAAAGATTCGACGTGATGTAAACTTTTGTTTTATTTTGTAAACAGTTGGATACGACTTTTAAATGTTTTATAAAAATTTCTTGTCTTAATGTTGCAGCTACCATAATGCATTTGCGATTAAATAGTTCTGTGTGATTTTTGTTCTATATAAAATTTAATTGTATATTTCATATACAAATAGGAGGAGGATTAAGTTTTTGGGACGTATTTTTTGGGACAGATTTATAAACTGTCCTGCAGAATTTGTAATTTTGAAACCTTTTGGGACGGGAGTTTAACAGTCCTTTATAAGTATTTGGGACGTCATTTAACTTTTTGCCACGCCACCCTAATAAGACCACCCTTTGCCGTCCTAAAGACCGTCCCAAATAGTAGTTGGGACGGTAAACCTATTTATTATGACGTTTTTTTGTTGTCCCAAAAGGTCACTTTTTTTGTAGTGTTGGCAACGAGTGGGTTATATTTTTGGCTCTCCCACTCGATTGTAAAAGTATTCTTTTGAGACGTTTAGCCGACGAGCATATGTTAGCTCGAGCACTTACTTACTGTCTGCCCACGGGCTGTAGTATGATTAACAAATCCTAGGGTTGATCATGTATGACTGAAACTCTTGCTAGTCTTCACATTTTGTATGACTAGTTTCATGATCATCTAAATATATAATATATGGGACGCCTTACTATCGTATATTTGGTGCTCTGACATCTTGTAACTGCTATTATTTGCTTGAGATTGAGACAATAGGCTTGTTCATGACCATAAGAGACTGATGGCTTGTAGTTAAACCCTCAAGTATCTAGACAGCCGTGACCGTATAGCGAGGTAGATTGCACTTCAATATACGTAGCTGGCTGTGTTCGCCCCCGCTCTCCAGTATTCTGGATCTGGGGCGTGACATTATGATTAATAAAATTATTATAATTATGATTAATAAAGTAATAAATTATTAATTAGGATTATTATAAATTATTAAATAATAAAATTATTAATTAATAAATTATTAACTTAGAATATAATTATGAAAACTAAATATTAGTTAGTTTTTTATTAATTAACTAATTTTTAACGAAATTACTGAAGAATAAATATTTTAACAAAATTATTAAAGAATAACTAATTTTTAATTTACTAATTTTTAACAAAATTATTAAAGAATAAATATTTTAACAAAATTATTAAAGAATAATTAATTTTTTTCTCCCAAATCCAAGTTCTGGATTTTGTCATACTTTCCATATCCAAATCTATCTCTAACCAAACATAGGATTCCATGTATTTCTCTCCAAATCCATAAAAATTTAAATTCCACCTCCAAATACGGTTTACCAAACAGGCCCTTAGGCGCGTTTGATTGTGAGGTGGAAAATATATGGAAAATAAATTAATTCCATAGAATTATTTTTCTAGGAAATCAATTCCATGGACTTTTAAAAAATTTACATGGAAAACTCAATTTGGATGTTTGATTGTCATTATTTTCCACGAAAAATGATATTTTCCTATGGGTTGGACAACTTTCATTTTCCACCGTTTTAGATGAAAATATAAAAATAATAGTTTTTTGAAAAATAATTTCATGAAAAATGTAAGTTATCAAACACTATAATTGGTGGAAAATTTGTGATGGAAATATTTTCCATGGAAAAAAGACCAATCAAACACAGCCTTCGATGAACAAAGGCTGCTTGCAGAAAGGAAAGAAAATGAAAGGAAATCATTTCCTTGTTCGTTTTCTTTTCTTGGATAATTATAATTTCCATCCATTTTTTCTTTCAGGTGTTTGGAGAGGACAATAAAATTAAAAGAAAATTTAAATTCTCTATAGTGGAAAAGTGAATTCTTACTTGGATGGAGGAACTAATTTCCTCCTTATTTTCTTTCCCTATTGAAATTATTTTCCTTTCCTCACACTTTTCTTTGACATCCAAACATAAGAAATGAATGACTTTCTTTCACAATTCCTTGATTCAGCCAACCAAACAAGACCAAAAAAAAAAAGTAGAGGAAGAATTTTTTTTAAAATAATTTATTGTTTGTTGGTGGGATAAATATATAATTATTATTTAGTCCGTTTTCTTAAATCATAATTTGTGATTACCTTTTTAGGGTATTTGGGTTAAACAATTTTAAAATCCTCTCCATCTCTCTCCATTTGTTGAGAATATTTTTTAATAGGGTCCACATGATTTTCCCCTCAAAATTATTTTTTCTTAACTTTTTTATTCCCCCTTTTATTTTCTCAACTTTTTCATTCCCCCATTTTTTCTCCCTACCCAAACAGGATGTAAGGTACAATTACACATAAGCTATCTTGTGTGTGCATTAACCAAGTATAAAATAGTTTCAGTTCTTCATACCACGTTTAGTTCGCAGAATCAGAATATTGGAAAAGAAAAGCTTTCGTTTTTTGTGTTTAGATTAAAAAAATGAGCATGAAAAATAATGGTTCTCAAATGAAACAAAAATAGGGAAAGTGTCCACCCACCCCAATTATTCAATTTTTCTCCCAAGTTTTTGAATTTATTATGGGGTTATTTAATTTTAGGATCTCGTATAATATTCAAAAATTACGTTTATGTCTTGATATTATCCAGAAGAGAGTTTGGAACTCGTCTTAACGGTTGACTTGGGATAATAGTCTAAAATTGAGACCTAAATGCAAAATTTTGAATTTTATACATAGTCTACTAAAACTAAACGATAATTTCTAATTTTATAGATACCTAAACAAAATCTAACAGTCAGTCCAAGTCACAGTTAGGGTCTGCTTGACAATTGTTGGGGTAACGGTTATGAGGTTTCTTTAGAGTACCGGTTATGAACGGTTATGAGGGGTCCGATTTTGGGTATTTTTTAAGTAGCATCTTTTAAACTGGTCCAATCCATGCTTAGTAATTCACTAACGAGCGGTTCTTAAAAATTTTTACACGAATAAAATTAAATAGGAAAGAGTATTAATAGTTATAATTATATATTTTTGGTAAGTATATAAATGGAATAAAATAATAAAATCCCTTAAAATCTACTGATTTTGGGTGTTTATAAAGCCACCCAAATTTACATTACACCAATTTTGGGGATTTTTTGAGTCGACTGAAACTGGTGCCTCAAAAAAATTAACAAGCAGAGGTTTTCATAAACGGTCGGTTCAAAAATATTCCAAAACCGATAAAAATACCTTTACCAAGCAGACCCTTAGAACGAAACTCAAACACTCCTTTGCACAATAATGAAAACATAAATGTAAAATTTGAATATTATACGAGACCCTAAAATAAAATATTCTTTTATTCTTCCAAATGTCTGAAAATAAAATTTTTAAGCGATGACATAGTTTCTAATACTGGAAATTGCTGAGAAATCCAATTTCGGGGTTGGTTTGTATGAAAAATTCACCCGTATGATGGGTTTTATGAAATGTCCAGAATTATATATTTTGACGTTAAATATTCCAACATTCCTTTTAGATGCTATGTATTTACAAAATTGTCATCTTTATAATACCATAACTACCCTTCGCACAAACTCAGATTTGGATTGCGATTTTCGTCTTCTTCTTCTTCACGAGAGATCTGAATTCCATTGCTCTCATCTTCAGCAGAGATCGCAAAGATCGTTCGTATTTTACTGTACTTTTCTTCAGTCGAACTCCGATCATCGCTCATCATCATCATCATCGTCGTCATCATCGTGGAGAGATTTGAAGTTTTTCGACGATTAGGTCAATTGTGGAGAGAAGATCTTCTTCTTCTTTTTCATAAGAGTTAGCATCGTTTTGAAAGAATAACAAAAACTCTTGAATTTTTGTTCCTGACATTTTTTGTTCCACAAAAAAATAAAAAAATAGATTTTTGGTTTCTGTCAACTGCTCTCCATCATTCTCCGTAATTTTAACATAGAGAATGACCATTCTCCGTGTTAAAATGACGGAGAATGGCCATTCTCCGTGTTAAAATCACGGAGAATGACCATTCTCCGTGCTAAAACCACGGAGAATGGCCTTATCCATGTCAAAATAATGGAGAATAACAATTCTCCATGTCAAAATGACGGAGAATGACCATTCTCCGTGTTAAAATGACGGAGAATGTTTCCGTGATAAAACGACTGAGAATGGTCATTCTCCGTCATTTTAACACGAAGAATGACTATTCTTTGTCAATTTAACAAGGAGAATGGCCATTCTCCATGGTTTTAGCACGGAGAATGGCCATTCTCCGTCATTCTCCGTGTTAAAATGACGAAGAATGGTCATTCTTCTTGTTAAATTGACGAAAAATTGTCATTTTTTGTCATTTTAACACGGAGAATGGCTATTCTTTGTCAATTTAACAAGGAGAATGACAATTCTTCGTGGTTTTAGCACGGAGAATGACCATTCTCCGTGCTAAAACCACGGAGAATGGCTATTCTTTGTCAATTTAACAAGGAGAATAGCCATTCTCCGTGGTTTTAGCACGGAGAATGGTCATTCTTCGTGGTTTTAGCACGGAGAATGACCATTCTCTATGATATTACCACGGAGAATGATCATTCTCCTGCATTTTATGGCCAGTTGAAACTTTGAATGGCTATAACTTTTGACTGGAAGGTCAAAACGAGCCCCGATTTATCGCAAAATGAGCGTATTTTCGAGGAGCAGGAGATTAATGGTTTCTTTGTTAGTCGGCATTCCGAAATTTTAGAATCGCGAAAAAAATGATGTTTGGACTTCCATTTTAAAAGTTTTACCGTTTGTCCGTCTTTTCGAATTTTTTCGATGAGTTTTTGAAGTAAGGTTTAAAGATTTTGGAGGAGAAAACCTTCATTCGTAACTGAGCGGCGTATAGAAGAAGAGGAAGTATCGAAATATTTTTTTTGAAGAGTAGGGTTCGGAGGTGTTTTCAATAAATTAGAAGGGTAAAAAGGTCATTCAGAACCCACTTTATATATTTTTTGCTAATTCTGTATACGCGATGAAATATTATTTTGCGGTGGATTTTTCATAAAACTTTTACAATTTTTGAACATTTCATAAATTTTCCCTTTCTAATAAAGTTTCAAATCTACAACTAGCTTCAGATCATATGAATGTAAATGATTTAGAGTTATACCAAAACTATTTTGACAAAGTAACCAACAAATTATTCCTAAAAGCTCTTAAATATTTGGTCTAAAATATTCGTTTCACATAAAAAAAAAAAAAAAAAAAAAAAAAAAAAAAAACCTTAACTATATCCGACGTAACGTTCGAATTTTTGTGTGCACATGACTTGATCCACTGATGTTTTATCATCCAGCAAGAATATTTTATATTTTTTTTTGCTGACCACAAATCTCTTCGAGTTCGACTTTCACATTAAATTCTTAAATTTCCGGTCTTCTACTTTTTCCTGATGGAAACACACCAAAAGTTAGCTAGTGACGAAGTAACCAACAAATAAATGAATATCATGCGGAAATCATCTAACATCTCCTAGCTCTTTGACAAGTACCAACATTGTTTCAATGATTCAATCGAAAAGATAATTGCAACAAGACTATAATAAATTATTGACGAGATCATTTGACCAATAATATCTATTAGGGGTGCAATTCAGACGGGCTAAATCCGAACCCGATCGAATAAAATCGTTAATGGGTTGGGTTAGAATTAAAGATACTCGGGTTTGGGTTCGGGCTCGGGTTAAAATATTTGAACCCGATCAAAAATCGGGTTGGACTCGGATTAATATGTCGGGTTATCCGAAGAACCCGAAATCCGACTTTTATATATATATATATATATATATATATATATATATATATATATATATATATATAGTTTCATACTTCTTAAATAAAAAGTTTAAATCCTAAATTTTTCCACCCAAACTCATCAACTCCTTATCCTAAATCTTATTTCAGTTTGTATTTTGTAATGATTAAGACTTGATTGCTATTTGATTATGAGTTTAATATTACTTTTGTTTAAAATTATTTCAAATATTATATTAGAGTTCGATAAACCCAATGGATCCGACCCAACCCGAGCCAAATCCGATCCTCCGGACTTGGTCTTGGGCTTCATATATTGAACCCGAGGTCCAGTCGGACTTGGGCTCGGACTTGACTTATGATTCATCGGGTTGGACTCGGATTGACCTCAAGTCCGACCCAACCCACCCGAGTTGCACCCCTAATATCTATAACAACATATATCACGAAATTTGACGAAATTATTATTAGAAGGACCGTTTCTGAATACATGTACAAGGATTATGACACCAAAAATCAGAAGGACTCAAAAATGTTAGAATTATTTCGCGTTTAGATCATGTATTTTATGTCAGCTTAGAGTTTAAACTATCATATGTCCAATTAAAAAATTTGGATCCTGAATTTTTTTAAAATTCTTTTTATTATATCCTGAATATGAGTACGAGAACAACAACCAACGCATGCTGGAAAGGAGTTTGTAACCTCCGTATATATTACTAATATAAAAATTTTATTGTTAAATTTATACTTTCTTATTTTTTGTAGAAACTGCAGTAGTAGAACCTTTAAAATATCAACAACAGAAAAAATTTAAAACTGGTTAATTTTTTTTTAAGCATTTGTATATGACCTTTAGAAAGTCAGAAATTGTCATGATTCTTAGGCCTTATTTGGTTCGTGGAATCATCGAGTTGGAAAAGGAAAGTTATTACTTTCCTATATTTGGGTGCCAAAGAAATTGAGGAGGAAAGGAAAGTAATTTTCAATGGAAAGAAAATTCGGAAAGAAGTTGATTCCATCTATCCAAGCAAGGAATCACTTTTCCACATTGAAGTATTAACTTTTCTTTCTAAATTTTTTGACATTTTCAAACATCGAAAAAAAAAATTAATGAGAATTATAATTTTTCAAAAAAAAATATATCAAAAAATTGATTTTATTTTTCTTCCATTCCGCGAACCAAACGAGGCCGTAGAGTTTAGATCATAACCCTCAATCCTTTCGCACCCTATTCTTCTAATCAAAATGGAGGTGCACCAAAACCCCAAAAGTAAACAAGTTGAAAAGTAACAAAGAAATAAACAAAGAAACAAAAAGAGAAGAACCAAATTTTCGATTTAACATTTGTTTTAATTCTTAGTGAGCAACAACTTAGACTACAACCTACCTATTGAAACAACCCCCCTCTCTATTGTCTTCATCATTTTGACAATCCTCTATGTCTAGGTTTAGTCAATGAAATCTTGTGCTACTAGGAAATCATCTCTCAATACAAAGTAATATATAAGTTTGAAAAAATATAAATATTAAACCCTCATTTTAACATGATATCAGAATAATCCAAGTTCGAATTTTTTGAAATTCATTCAAAACAATTTTATAAGAAATTAAACCACAATAGTGTCCAACTTTTCAAAAAAATGGGTTTCCATTTACAACTCCAACCCTCACCGCAATTCTTGAGTTTCGGCATAATGACATTTAACCCTGTAAAAACAACTTATAATTAAATCTTTCTAAGGTACATTTTACGTGAATTTTATATTAAAAAATAAAAATAAAATTTTGTATGGGTTAAACACTATACCCATAACATGGGCATTCGACTTGTAGCGCTATGAAAATTCACCTATGGCCACGTTTGATTTGCAGAATCGGGATTTTGAAAAAAAATATTTACTTTCTGTATTTCGATGCCAAAGAAAATAAACATCAAAATAATTTAGAAAAAAAAAAATATTCCTCCACCATGCAAAGGTTCACTTTTCCTTACAATTTTTTAATTCTAAACATCAAAATAATTTAATGGATACTATAATTTTTTATGTCCATAAAAAGAATAAATAATTAAAATTTTCTTTTCTTTCTTTTAACCTTCTTTTTCTTTTCTGGAACCAAACAAGGGCTAATCATTACACTACAAGTGCGCCCCGAGAAAAGAAAAGTGTCAAAAACCAAAATATCCAATGTAAGACTAATGGTCCCATCCAAAAAGTAAGGATGAACAATTCTTCTTCTTCTTCTTCTATAAACAATGGGTCTTTCCCAAACTTTTTGGACACCAAGTAGGTCGGTGTTTGAAATATGAAGATGCAAAAATAATTGTTTATTTTTTTAGGACAAAAAAAATATGTGTTACTATTGTGTGTGTATATATATGTATATTTTTTTATTTTTGTTGTTGAAGCAATAGATAATTGTGGCAAACTCGTCTCACTAGGACTCGAACTCCAACCACTTGGGTCGCATGCATCTCTCTTAACCACTAGATTAGAAATCATTTGCACATATATATATATATATATATATATATATATATATATAAATAAAAGGATTGGTTGGTAGCTAGAAATCACATATATAATGAAGAAAATTGCTATTTGGCTCGCGATCTTGGACCGCAAATTGTGACCACGGGACATATGTCAGCATTCCATTGGTCTCTCCTATTTTGTTGGATCCGCCACAGGTTGATCTGTCAATGAGTTGATGACACGTGATCCATGGTCACGATTTATGGTACAAAACTACGGACCAAATAGCGTCTTTCTACGATCAAACATGAAGCATGTAAGCAATGAGAGCGCAAAGTGGGTTTACGAAAAGATATAATTTGTTAAAATATATTTAAAATGTAGAGAAATTTCGAATCTACATTGCCCAAGTAATACACCAAAATTCTAGAATTCTAGTGCATACTTAGCCTCAAATAAAGGAGATTACTGGTGGTGGCACTACATTTTTTGATATGGGGTATTGTAATTTTTGCAGTCCAAGTACTACTACTACACTGCCAAAATTTTGTAGTCCTGAAACAAAATGTAAAAAGTAAAAGATTGTCAAAATTTTGACAGTCCCACACATATTCAAGGCTGTCAGAATTTTGACAGTCCTGAAAACAGATTTTTCTTTCTACATAACTGTAAAAAATTTGACGGTCCTGATTATGTACATGATTTGACAGTCTAAAATATAGTAAATACTGACAGAATTTTGACAGTCCTATAACTAAGTAAGACTTTTGAAGTTATAATGCATATAATTTTTTAAATAAATCAATACGTGTTATAAGTAGTACATACTAGGGCTGTGCACAATTAAGTCAAACCGACCAAATCGAACCAAGCCAAACCGAACCGATTGGCTTTAAATCGAACCGATGGTTCGGTTGGTTTGGTTCGGCTTCAATTTTTTCAAAACCGATCGGTTCGGTTCGGTTCACGGTTTGGTTGTGCCATCGTCTAAACCGAACCGAACCAAATCCTTGTTAAATAGTTAGGGTTGGTTGGTTGGGTATGTGTTCATTGGGATGTATTATACCGATTTGGTTTATTTATTCACATCATAGCCATTTATCAAGTTGAAGTTGAAAGAGCTCTCTCTCTAGTCTCAAAAAGGAGTGCTAGCGGCTCCTATTCTTTTCTAATTGCTCATGTGGACATGAAAGGGACTTTTGGTTGAATGTATACGAATTTATATATATATATATATATATATATATATATATATATATATATATATATATATATAATTGGCATTTTTCTCCACCTGCAAAGCACAAGTTGAATTGAAGCTGCTGAATCGTATTTACTGTTGCAAAGTGCAAGTTGACTAAGGTTTCACACACAAAAAAGCATACAGTCTATTTTTTATGTGATCAAAACCGACCAAGTCGAACCGATCCAAACCGAACCAAGTCGGTCGGTTTCAAAACCAAATCGACCATTTGGTTGGTTCGGTTCGGTTTTGTTTATTTTCAAACCGATTAACTTCAGTTCGACTTCGGTTGGGACCAAATAGGTCGACCACCGACCGATGCACACCCCTAGTACATACTACATACACATACTATATTATAAGATCTACACTTGGCCTCATAAATAATTATTTGTGACACTCGGCCTCATAAATAATTATTTGTGGCTTAATTAATTGTATTGGAGTAGATGAGGCATAATTATTATTTTATCATTGACTTTGCTATCCATAGGCTTTTGATGGGTTGGAAGGAGTTCGCCATCTTCTTAATGGCGCCAACCTACCTTTAATTTTCACGAAGTTATCAGCATTTATTGGGTCAGCAAAGAAATGCTTATGTGTCACTTTACCTAAAAATAACCAAAAATAATATTTTGTCTGCGGTTTGTAACCACGGACATGACCGTCGGCCGACGTGACGGCCGACCACTGGCACCCCTCTGCTATCTCCGGGTTCCATCTTGGCCAGGAAACCAATAACGAACCGTCATGTTGGCCGACGGTTACGTTCGCGGTTACAAATTACGAACAACGTAGCAGTTCCAAAAAATAACCTACTTATATCCTTTCTTACTTTATTAGATGTACGAAACTCTTGTATCATTTTGCTTTTAATGTAGATAGCCCTTAAATGGTATCATAAAACGGTGTTTTAAAAGTCGAACTGGACCGATCGGTTGAATCGATCAACATGTGAATTGGACCGGTCGGTTGAACCGATCAATAATCCGTGAACCAATATGTGAACCAGTAGATTTTTTTTTATATTGGTTCAATATGAATCTATAATTTTTCCAAAAAATTGGTCAACTCGGTTGACCTGGTTCGTCATACCACCGAACCATATGATCCAATTGTGTTTTGAGCCGATTTGCCTATGACTTAATATGTTTGCTTCTTGACTAGTTCAGTGTAAGCCTATATAACTAGTTCAGTGTGAACTAAGTCTATATAACTGGTTCAGTCTGAACTAAGCCTATGACTTTTAATATTATATATGCAGTTATATACTATGCTCAACGTAAGCCTATATAACTGGTTCAGTCTGAACTAATCCACTAATTGGACCAATTTGACCTAACCTACTCTCAAAACGGGATCACCGATTTTTAAAATGTTTATCACTATTTAGCATCACAGCCATATTCATATTCGTGACTCATCATCCAAGCCTTATCATACAATAATGTGTCAAGTTCTATAAAACCTAGACAATTAGTTGACAAGTAAATATACAATGATCTCTTTTTTATTTAAGTTTAAACAACCAAGTAGTATCATTATTATTGTCCCCTAAACTAGAAATTAGTCTAGCAGTGTCCAACTTTAATTAGAATTTGAGGTCCAAATTAACGAATTATAAAACTGGTGCCCAAACATAATATTCATTTTTTTTTTCCATCGACATCGACGATGATATAATAAAATTATAAACATAAAGATTCAAGAAATAAAATAATAAATAGTATAAAATTATACAGAGCAAAAGAACTAGAGTAAAACTGCTGGACTACACACATTAAATAGTATTTATGTGGTGCCTTCTAAAATTTTAGTTCTGAAACAGTCAATCTCATGTAGGGACGGATCCAGAAACTGAAGCTGGAATGGACTATTGCAGATTCGGATGGACTAGGGATGGACTAACCTATATTAAAAAAAAAAATCGAGAATGAAAAAATATAAGAAAAAAAATTATAAAAAAAACTGGGTGGGTTGGAGTCCACCCCATCAATAGTGTGGATCCACCCATGGTCTCATGCGTCTCTTGGTCTCATATCAAGTCCGGACCGGAGTCTAGACCAAGAGGAGTAACATAGTGATGAAAATGAGAAAAGATGATTTTATTTGTTCTTGTTTTTTGTTTTCGTTTTTTAGGATTATTTAGTAGTAGGGTCTCGTATAATAGTTAAAATTAGGGTTGAGTTTCAAAAATGACCGGCGTTAGGATATGAGTCTCCAAATGATTGTTCATTTGCCTATGTGAACAGTGATTTGGAGACATAAACCCTAACGTTGGTCACTTTCATAATATCCACTATTATATGAGACCCTACCAAATAACCCTTTTTTTAAGATGTCCGACGTAACGTACATGACATTGTGCACACTGCTTTGCATTCTATTTGGGTCCACTGTCCACAATTTCACACCTCTCCCGCGGTTTGATTTCGAGATTGCTTGCCTAGCCATAGAAGTTAGGAAAATGCTAAGTCTATAACCAAATGTTTACAACCTCTCTCTCCTACCTCTTAGGCTGTGTTTGGTAGGAAGGATGGAAAAGTGGAAGGAAGAAAAAATAGAGGGATGAATTTTCCTTCCACATGGAAAGGAAAGAACATTTTCTTCCTTTGTGTTTGGTAGCAAGGATGGAAAAGATAAGAGATGCATTTTTCTTTGTTTGGTATGAAAGAAAAAGTGGAAGGAAAGAAAGTAAAAATTATAGGGTTTACCAATTCTACCCTCAACTAAAAATACTTATTTACCATTTGACTTCATAAATAATTTTAAATAATACATTTATATGGGGGTATAATTGTTAATTAATACAAGCCTCCACTTTTTCTTCCACTTTTTATTCCACTTTTGGGGGGATTGGATTTCTTATGTTATGAGGGAAAAGTAATCTTTCCACTTTTCCTTCCTTCCTATTTTCCTTCTATACCAAACAAGAGAAAATTAATCTTTTCCTTCACTTTTCCCTTATCTATTTTTCCTCCTCCCACTTTTCCTTCCTACCAAACACACCCTTACACATGGATCCCATGACTCCCATCGGGTCCCACCTTCTCTCTCATTGTCTGTTACATAGACTCCATCTGATTCCACCACTTTTCTTCCATCGAAGTCGTAAAATTGCACTTTGCTACCCTCAACTATTCCGCGTTTTCAACTTGATACCATAAACTTTTTTTCGTAACAAATTGGTACCTCAACTATTATTTTTTTTCAACTTGATACCTAATTTTTCAAAAATTCCGAAAATGCCCTTCCCTCTTCCTTCCCTCCACCCCCTTCCCCACTCCGGCCACCCCCCTGCTAGCTCCGGCCGCCCCCCCCTGCTAGCTCCGCCCCCCCCCCCCCCCCCCCCGCCCCCCACCCCCCCTGCTACCTTCGGCCACCCCCTGCCCCGCCTCCCGCCCCGCCCTCCCTCCCCAACCCCCCTCCTCCCGTGCTGCCGCGGCCTAGGGGAGAGGCGGGGGCGGGCGGGCGGCCGGAGTGAGCAGGGGGGTGGGGGGGTGGGGGGCGGGGTGGGCGGAGCTAGCAGGGGGGGGGGGGGGGGGCGGCCGGAGTGAGCAGGGGGGGCGGCCGGAGCGTGCAGGGGGGGAGGGTTAGGGGTAGGGGTAGGGGCATTTTAGTCCAAAATAGCATCTGGGTACCAAATTGTTACAAAAAATAGTTTAGGGTACAAAGTTGAAAAATGGTAATAGTTGAGGGTAGCAAAGTGCAATTAAGCCAAAAAATTGTAAGCATTTGATTGTAGGCATTTCAAAGCTCTAAAAGTTATAATTCTTGTCGCTGACCACAAAAGCAAGGGGAAGTTGACACCTCTCTTCTGTTGTATTTGTTTGTATATATATGCATTGGGAGTTGCAGTTCACCGACTGCCGTTGGCATCACAATTCACAGCCAGAAATTGCAGCCTCGCTCACGCGCGCGTCGTTGTCACTTTGCGCACAGGTGGTGCGCGACCAACCAAACCGAACATAAATTACAAATTATACAACTCATTAATTGAGCTTTAATCAAATTTCAACTAATTGGAAGCTAGCCAAGTGTTTGGTATTTTATTAGGATTTCTGAAAAATAAAGATCGACAATTATTTTGTTGGATTATAATTATAATAGAGGCTGGAGCGCGCACACCTTGTGTGTACAATTTTAATTCAGTTGTGGTGGTGGTGACGACTAGGGGTGAGCATTCGGTTTATTCGGTTTAAATCGAAATAGTCAAAACAGAATAAACATAAATTCTAAAAATGCAAAATCAAAACCAGACCGAATAAGTCAAAATCGAAACCGAACCGAACAATCAGTTCGGCTTATTTGGTTTATTCGGTTGAACAATTTCCATTGTAATGTGTCGGATCCAAAAAAATATGAAATCATGGTTAAATTATATTAAAAATTATAATTCTTATACACACATTTGTTGAATTTTGAAGTTATAGACAAAGTTGGACTAGTTGTTAAACTATTAAATTTGACTTCAAAACACATATATAAAATTGTTGTTTTTAAAATATACACATTTTTTAATAACAAAATATGCATAAAATGAGAGTATTTTATGTAATTATGAGTCTTATTTAATTTTCGGTTTTGGAATGAAACTAAAATCCAAAATCGAATTGAAACCGAATAAAAGTTTTTGATATTTTAAAGCGAATCGATTTTTTTTTAAAATCTATTAATGCTCACCCCTAGAGACAGCAGAGGAGATGATAGGGATTTTTTTTTTTTAATTATTAGTATGTTGCATGTGTGAGCGTGCTGACTATTAAACAATATTTACAAACATCACACTATCTTAGTTGACAAACAAGATGCTTGCACATTAAATTCACCAGGTTAGGTTGGATATGCAAGTTGCAATATTTATATTTGTCAAGATAATCCTGTACAATGTTTTTGAAGAATTTGCAAACATAAGTTACTCCATAACACTTCGTTATTAGTGTATGAGCATCCACAGTGGACATGTACGACCCTGAGCTCATAGGAATCCGAGACGAACTTATAAAATAGAGTTCTTCGTACATAATGTAAAATAAAAATATAAAAAAATAGTAAATTAAAGAAAAGAAAAAAAACTATCAGTACCAAGAATTGAACACATATATGAGAGCCTAACATAGTAACAACTAAACTATAATTGTTTTTATTAAATATGGCCCATTAAACATAATAGAACTATTTTAGATACAAAAATATTAATATATTTATATATCTAAACTGTTTTTTTGGACCTTCCGAATCGTGGGCCCTACGCGGTCGCCAGGGTCGACCCTGACAGTGGAGACATTCCAAATGCATACTCCAAATTATTAAAAATTGTATAAATTACTACTTTCGGAGTATCTCATTAATATTGGTACACAATGATACACTCTAAAAAAATAATCCAAATTAATCTCCTCTTTTTATTCTTTATTTTTCTTTCTTGTTTGGTAATATTTTTTCTCCCTCTTTTTTTATTTATTTTTCTTGCATGTTTGATAAAAATGTTTAATTTTGGGGGACCCATAAATTAATGTAGAAGATATAGGGCACGCTTCTGGAGTGTTTCTTATATGTTTAGTAATTTTTAACTATGAATAAGTGTTCTCTTGCAGTTTTTAAGTGCTACAAAATTTGAGTAAAGTTAAAATGTAACATTAATCCCACTTTAACTGTGGATGCTGTTGTAATTCATCATCATGGTGACTCTTCACCTTTGTAACTCCCAAGTGACTTCATCATCATGGTGACTCTTCACCTTTGTAACTCCCAAGTGACTTTTCACTTTGTAACTCCCAACCTCTCTCTTCCTATATAAAGAGAGGTTGTGATGGCTTGTAGAAAGATATTGAGATATATAGATATACATGTGAGGTTGAGCTAATTGTCCACAACACGTTATCAGCACTTTGCTCGTGCAACGCCGGAGACCTGACGTACCGCTCGCCTCGACGTCCGCCTACCGTTGTCCCGCGCGCACTCCGTCGCTCGTCGCCGATCCCGCGTATCCGCAATCGTCTTCCCACTTTCTTCCACCGTACGGTAAGAAAGGTAAAAAAATTGTTTTGCTTCCAGTCTTCTATCTTGTCGTCGTAATTAGATCATACTTATTAACTTTGGGTGGTGAATGATCTAGAGCTTAGGTCCTATTAGAGCCTTTTGTGTGCATGTGGTAAGGCTTGATAATGCGTTTTCTTGACAACTACAATGCCGGCCAACAAGCAAATATATGAAGTTTGTAGATAATAAATTAAGGAAATTATATCTAATGAATATGTGACAACAAGTCTAATATATATATTGCCAAATATAGTAAAATTTGTTCAAAAGATTTAATGTATTGCAAATGATATATAGGCAACAGAATCTTTTGGTAGTAGTAAGTAATATATTAAGTTTAAAAATATGTTAATAGAAAGCTTCGCAGATGGGCTTTATCAGAAGCTTTGCAAATTGTTTTTAACAAAAGCTTTGCAACTGGATTTTAAAAATAAGTAACACTATGCTTAAAATGTTAACAGTGTTGTAATTCATGTGTGTTGGGAAGAGAGCCCTCTGCTGCAACATGTGAATATATATATTCACTTTCTGTTAGCAGTTGTAAATTTTTTTTATGTATAATTTTTGCTATAATCTAGCCTTTAGCATACTAGTTTTTAAAAAAAAAAAACATATTTGTTAGTTAATTTCTGAGAAAATAAATTTTTGATAGCAAATTTTCATGTTGAAAAAGAGAATTTAGATGCTAACATTTTTTTTGGTAATGATGGATTTGGAGCGCCCCGGCGAGCGTCTGCGTCCCGACAAGCAACTCAGTAGCAATTTTGTTTATGTTACTTAGTGAATTATTGTAACAGATGGGTAGTAAAAATTGTAATTTTTTTCTCGCTATTTTTTTGGCGTCGCTTCATTAGACGTCGGAAAAATAGTTGATATTTTTTTGGTGCCGCTTGCTTAGGCACCAATTCTTTTGTGTGCTGTTGTTTGCTTATGTTTTACGTTTTTTTGCATAATTACGAAAAAAAAAACTTGAAATTTGAAAAATGGTTTTGGCTACATAAACAAATTCTGGCACCGCCAAATTTGGGCCTCCCAAAAATAACTTTTTTGGTTAATAATTTTTCAAAGGCAACGCTCATTTTGAGCACGTACTAAATTGTCACCTATTTTGCACAGTTCGCAAATAGCGTGAATTTCTTGAAAAATCTTATTTATTCTTACATTTGACAAAAATTTTACGAAGTCTCTCCGAATAGGCTCACCTACTTGGGTATGATGTCAGAAAGAACTTGGGGCTTGGTTCTTAAGAGGTCCCCGGTGACCCTCCTCCCCCATTTTTCCGCCTGGTCATATTCACGTAGAGCTACTGAAAGGGGTTGACCGAATATTATTTTTTTGCTCAAATTGTATTTATAATTATGCATTTTTGCAAGAAACTTATTGACCTCTCTATATCGGCCCGTCGATCGATATAAGATAATTTTTAAACAAAAATCGTTTTTTTTCAAAACCGTTATTTTTATTTACGATTGTTTGTTGTTGCTTATACAAACCAAATTCATATAAACCTGTCGTTTTATATGTTGACTGATCAAGATTTTTTCTCCTGTTGTAGAAAAATGTCGATCAAGATTGATTTTCCCATCCTTGAAGCCTCTGGCAAGAACTACTTGGACTGGACGCAAGACATCCAGAACCATCTAGATGCGCAGGGCCTCTTGGACGTCATCTATAACGAGAAAGAGCGTGAAGTGGAAGTCACTCGCTCAATGAACGCCAAAGCGATGATTCTATTCCGTAGGCATTTATCTGACGCTATGAAGTCGGAGTTCATTGAAATATCCTCGCCGAAGACGCTATGGGACTCTTTGAAAGAGCGCTTCGACCACCAGAAGACCATATGGCTACCTGAAGCACGCCATGACTGGTTGAACCTGCGCTTCCAAGACTTCAAGAGTGTAACTGATTACAACAATGAAGTCTGCAGGATTCGATCACTTCTCCAATACTGCGGTGAGATATTAACCGACAGTGATCTATTGGAGAAAACATACACCACATTTCCTTCCATGACAACTTGCTCCAGAAGCAATACCGTCAGTCTAAGTTCACCAAGTTTCCCGAGCTCATCACCCAGCTTTTACTAGACGAGAAGAACAGTCTCATTTTAATGAGAAACAACAATTCTCGTCCTGCTGGAACAAAGGCAATTCAAATGCCTGATGCAAACGCTCTCCGTGGACCAAATCCACGGTGGAAACGAGACAAGGGCCAGTCGTCCCAGCCAAGGAACAGAGGCGAGTTTAAGTCTCGCCATCCAAAGCGAGGTTCTAACAAGAACCAAGGACCTTTGACTCCTAGGCAGTCTCATGGTAAGAACCAACGGGCCAGTCGTCCCAAAGCGAGAGTGGAAGGCCAAGCGCCTACTCTTTGCTACAAATGTGGTGCTTATGGTCATATGCAACGGACTTGCAGGACGACCCCCCAAGAAGTTAATAACTATCACAAGGGGCGCCGGGCCGAAGCAAATCTGGTCAACGAGTGCGAAAATCTAAATCTTGAGACCCCCGATTTTGTAGCAGAAATGGAAGAATAAATCTTCATTTTCTATCTATGTTTGATTTAAGTCATGAAACTTTTGGTGGTTTGTATTTTCTGTTTTCTCGATAAAATTAAAGTTCTATTTCGAGCACTTTCCTCAAACGTGTGACAAACTTTAATTTTTTTTACTTATAGGCATGGACCACAGGGCAGTGGATTGTCTGGTTGATAGTGGAACGACTCACACTATCTTGAGAGATAAATCATACTTTATCTCCTATACGCCTAAAGTAACCTCAGTGACAACCATTTCGGGACCCTCAACCCTTGTTCAAGGTTTTGGCAAAGCCCGTTTTTCGTTGTCCAATGGTACTCCCGTTGAAGTATCAGAGGCCTTATATTCTCCAAGGTCCAGTCGTACCTTATTGAGTTTTAAGGATATTCGAGAAAATGGATTTCATGTTGAAACTGCTCGAGAACATGGCTTCGAGTATCTTTTCATTACCTCCACTCAGTACGGCCAAAAGCGTATCTTGGAGAAGTTGAAATGTCTTTCAAGTGGTTTGTATCTCACTACGATACAACACATCGAGAGTAATCTCATCATTCGCCGAGCGCCAGTTGATGAGAGGACTTTTATGCTATGGCATGACCGGCTGGGTCATCCGGGTCAAAATACGATGCTTCGCACTATGAATGCATCACATGGGCATCCTCTTGGAGGAAAGAATTTCGTTATAAATCCGAAAAGCTTATGCCAAGCTTGCTCGATTGGGAAGACGAATCTCAAGCCACTCCATGTGAAACCTACGAGATTGGTTTCCCAATTCCTTGAGAGAATTCATTGAGATATTTGTGGACCAATCCAACCAACATGCGGACCATTTAAATACTTCATGGTTTTGGTTGATGCATCGACTAGATGGTCACACGTAGTATTGTTGTCCACCCGAAATGCAGCGTTTCCTAAACTACTCGCCCAGATCATTAAGTTAAGGGCTCACCATCCGGATTATCCGATAAAGTCTATTAGACTTGATAATGCCGCGGAGTTTACATCGAAGACTTTCGATGACTATTGCATGACTTTGGGAATAAATCTTGAACATCCTGTTGCGTATGTTCATACCCAAAATGGCCTAGCGGAAGCTTTTATAAAGCGACTGCAAGTGATAGCGAGGACCTTGGTTATGCACACCAAACTCCCACTATCTGCATGGGGCTATGCAATTTTGCACGCTGCAAATTTGGTCCGTCTGAGGTCCATGGCCACCCAACCATTTTCTGCGTACCAGCTGGTTACTGGATGTGAGCCTGATATCTCACATTTACGCGTGTTTGGGTGCCTAGTCAATGTTCCAATTGAGCCGATAAGGCGTTCAAAATTTGGACCTCAGAAGCGACGGGGAATATATGTCGGTTATAACTCCCCGTCCATCATTCGCTATTTAGAGCCCTTGACAGGCGATCTCTTTACCGCGAGACACGCGGATTGTGACTTTGATGAGGCAATCTTCCCGTCGTTAGGGGGAGAAATGCACGCTAACGTTGATGAGGAACGACGTGAATTAGCGTGGCATGTGCCCGCTTTTGCTCATCATGATTCCCCCTCTGCACATAGTGATAAGGAAGTGCAGAGGATTCTAGGTCTGCAAGATATTGCAAATCAAATGCCAGACGCATTTAGCGACCTAGCAAAAGTCACGAGATCAATTATACCTGCTGCAAATGTGCCTGCAAGGATAGACGTCCCTGAGAGACGCCATGTTCCTATGAAACATGTTGCTCCGGTCGAACCCGCCGAGCAAAGGACGCTGCCATCGGCCGTCCAGTCCGCCGCTATTCCCAAGAAGAAGGGAAGACCGGTTGGTTCCAAAGATGTTCTGCCCCGGAAGCGGAGAAATCTTGTTAAAAGCGTTTTGCCACATGAGATCATTAAGGATCACGGCGATGTATTAGAAGAGCGCGTTCCAGATGAAACGCCTATTCCTAATCATGCCGATAACCTCGAAATATCCGTCGAGTATGCTAGCTTAGACGATATTTTGAAGCGAAACGAAACTGTCATCGATGATGTGTTCATATACTCAGTGGCCACTGACATTATGAACAATGATGACATGGAACCTCGTAGTGTTGCCGAGTGTCAACGACGAACAGACTGGTCACAATGGAAACAAGCAATCCAGGCTGAACTAGACTCCTTAGCGAAAAGAAGCGTGTTTGGACCTGTTGCTCCAACACCACCCAATGTTAAACCAGTTGGTCACAAATGGGTTTTCCTAAGGAAGCGTAATGAGAGAAATGAGATTGTGCGATACAAGGCTCGCCTTGTGGCGCAAGGCTTCTCACAACGCCCTGGAATTGATTACGAGGAGACGTATTCTCCGGTAATGGACGTCATAACGTTCCGCTACTTAATCAGTTTAGTAGTTTCCGAAAAACTGAATATGCAGCTCATGGATGTGGTCACAGCCTATCTCTACGGGGATCTAGACACAGAGATATATATGAAAGTCCCTGAAGGACTAAAGATGCCTGAATCAAGTAGTTCCCGACCACGGAACGCGTTCTCAATAAGACTGAGACGTTCGCTATATGGATTGAAATAATCCAGGCGAATGTGGTATAACCGCCTAAGCGAATACTTGATCGGTTTGGGATACGTTAATAACGAACTTTGCCCATGCGTGTTCATAAAGAAATCCACTTCAGGATACGCAATCATCGCGGTCTATGTAGATGACATGAATCTCATAGGAACCAAAAAAGACTTGTCAGAAACTGCTGATATCCTGAAGAGGGAATTCGAGATGAAGGATCTTGGGAAGACACGGTTTTGCCTCGTGGCCTGCAGATCGAGCACCGTAAAGATGGAATTCTTGTCCATCAAGCAAACTACACCCAAAAGGTGTTGAGACGCTTTAGTCATTTTGACGTTAAGCCGTCCGCTACTCCCATGATCGTCCGCTCTCTAGACATTACTAAGGACCCATTCCGTCCAAAGGAGGACGACGAAGAGATATTGAGTCCTGAGTGCTCTTATCTGGGTGCAATAGGCGCTTTATTGTACTTGGCCCAATGTACTAGACCGGACATCTCGTTTGCTGTGAATTGTCTAGCTCGACACAGCACCGCGCCAACACGCCGCCATTGGAATGGCATAAAAGACATTTTCCGCTACCTTAAGGGTACTACGGACTTGGGCTTGTTCTATCCCTACGCGGTTTTGAGTGAGTCCAACGCTCTTGGCACTCGAAGCAACGCGACCCTTGTTGGCTACGCCGATGCGGGATACTTATCTGATCCGCACAAGGGGCGTTCCCAATCTGGTTATGTCTTTACCATTGGGAACACGGCGATTTCTTGGAGGTCTCGCAAACAGACCTTAGTGGCTACTTCAACGAACCACTCTGAGCTACTCGCGTTCTATGAGGCGACTAGAGAGTGTGTATGGCTTCGAGCTGTTATTGGCCATATTCGAAGTACATGTGATCTTCCATATGACCCAGATGAACCTGTTGTCGTCTATGAGGACAATACCGCTGTTATTGATCAAGCGAAACATGGTTACATCAAAGGGGATGCTACCAAGCACATATCGCCCAAGTTGTTCTTTACACATGAACAACAAGCACTTCAAAAGATTGAAGTGCAACACATTGGATCGGAGAATAACCGTGCAGACTTGTTCACCAAGTCACTGCCAAAACACTCGTTCCAGAAACATGTCAGAGCGATTGGACTTAGGAAGCTTTCAGAGCTAGCCTAAGTGGAACATGTTTCCCGCACCCTGTTGTGTGCATGTGAGGGGGAGCGCCCCAACGAGCGCCCCCAAATGCCCTGTTGTGCGTATATCCCGCGTCCTGTCGAGTGCGAGTGAAAAGGGGAGCATCCTGATGTATGCTTGTGTACTCTTTTTCCCTTAGACCAAGTTTTTTCCCATTGGGTTTTCCTTGGCAAGGTTTTTAACGAGACACATTTCAAATCTCTTATTCACTAAGGACTATTGTGATCAGGGGGAGTATCCAGTGTATACCTCTAAACCATCGTGTACTCTTTTGTCCTTCGATCAGCGGTTTTTCCCACTGGATTTTCCCTGACAAGGTTTTGACGAGGCACCTTTGCAATGGTTAAGTTTACCCCATCACACTGACCTGTGTGTACTCTTTTGTCCTTCGACCAAAGTTTTTTTCCCACTGGGTTTTCTTTGGCAAGGTTTTAACGAGGCACAAGTAGGTGGTCATTTTTGAATCTGCAAGCTACAGACCGACAAAGAAGCTCAGAGGTGTTTACAAGCAGAGTTTGTGAAGAGCCAAGGGGGAGTGTTGTAATTCATCATCATGGTGACTCTTCACCTTTGTAACTCCCAAGTGACTTCATCATCATGGTGACTCTTCACCTTTGTAACTCCCAAGTGACTTTTCACTTTGTAACTCCCAACCTCTCTCTTCCTATATAAAGAGAGGTTGGGATGGCTTGTAGAAAGATATTGAGATATATTGATATACATGTGAGGTTGAGCTAATTGTCCACAACAGATGCTTTATACTTTAACTTTTCTGGCCGGAATTTTGGCACAATTTTATGGATGCTTCAAGTTTTTTCTAAAAAAGAAAAATAACAACAAAACAAAAAATGTTGGGGATAGTGACATTTCTGGATCTGTCCTAAAATGCTTCAATTTTATGGATGCTTTATACATTTCTGGATTTGTCCTAAGACTATCTCCAATGGTGATTTCTAAAATTGAGTTCTTATCCTACTTGGCATTGTACTTTAAGAAGATTTCTATCCTAGTTGGAAGAGTTTCTACATAGAAATTGTAGACATATAAGACCATCTCCAATGGGGATTTCTATCTTCCCTATTTCTATGGAAGAAATCCATTTTAGAAAAAATTTCTCCCAATGGTGGTTTCTATCACCATTTCTATCCTAGGTGGCAATGATGTAGGATAGAAATTTTCTAGGAGGGTTTCTACATGTAGAAACTCTCATAGAAATTCTTCTATCTCTCATGACAATTATTATTGGGCCCCACACCATTAAATTGGTCCTTTTACTATGTGACACATAGGATAGAAATGGAGAACCATTGGAGAGCATTTTTTGTATGTTTACAATTTCTATGTAGAAACTCTTCCAACTAGGATAGAAATCCCCTTAAAGTACAATGCAAGTAGGATAAGAACTCAATTTTAGAAATCACCATTGGAGATGGTCTAAAAATGCTCTCCAATGGTTCTCCATTTCTATCCTATGTGTCACATAGTAAAAAGACCAATTTAATGGTGTGGGGCCCAATAATAATTGTCATGAGAGATAGAAGAATTTCTATGAGAGTTTCTACATGTAGAAACCCTTTTAGAAAATTTTTATCCTACATCATTGCCACCTAGAATAGAAATGGTGATAGAAATCACCATTGGAAGAAGTTTTTTCTAAAATAGATTTCTTCCATAGAAATAGGGAAGATAGAAACCCCCATTGGAGGTGGTCTAAGGCCAGGCTCACCACGTGACTGGGGTGAGCATTGACGACTCCTCAATATTGTCATGCCATCAGGGGATAATGATATTGAATAATGGAAAATAGTAGTGTATCATAGCACTATTTGTAGGGAGTCAACCCATTGCCACATGGCCAGGGCCGGCCCAAGTGGTTCGGTTGTTCTAGTCAGAGCTAATTTTAGTTATCCCTATCCTTGATTTCAGAAAAAAGATATAAAAAAATTTATAACAAGTTGAATGCTATAAATGTTGAACTAATATCAACTCCAAAAAAGAATATCTTCGGCTCTGACGGCAGTATATAACTCGAATTCCGAGTTATATTCCTGACCAATTCGCTACTCGAGACATTTCCCATAGGAAATTAAAATATGGGGACGAGAAATTGCTAGTTCAACCGGCAGAAAAAAATTTGGGTGGACCGTAGAGGCTCTTTTCGACATAGAGGTGGAAACTTAGGAGCATAGGGGGGTATGTCCTAAGAGCATCATAGTAGTTGGGACTCTCCAATGTAATTTGGAGCCCAAAATTTCAAAAAAAAAAAAAGGTAAATGTAGAATGGGTTGAATTTGTATGAGAATAGTAGGAAATGATAAAGTGAGCTCCGGTCCCAAAAATTGTGCGGTCAAAAATTAATGTAGGAAAAAAATAATATAAAATTTAGAATCTAGAAAATTGGGCTCCAAATTGGAACTTACTATTCTACAAAACGAGTTTCTACAATCTATAATCTAGAAATTGGGAGGCCCATCCCTTAGCACCCATGGATGGATTGGGACCGAAATTGTAGAAATTGGGAATAGGAATGAGACTTATTATTCTACAAAATGAGCTCCTACATTCTAAATCTAGAATCTAGAAATTGGGATGGGCCTTACTAATGATGCTCTAACCGAAGGACTGTCCAAGTCTTATGGCTTATCATACTTATCCAGAATCGGCCATGTATGTGGTGAGCCCGGCCCACTGAATAATATGATAGGCAGAACCTACATACTTAATGTTGAAGACCACATGTTTACTCGTTTTCTGCTACCTTTTGTGGGCCCCTCATAAATCAGTTGAGAAAAAAAAATGTTGCTGCCAAAAGCGAGCACGAGAGTACAGTTCGCATTCACACTGAAAACGCATAGGCTCGTAGCCGACACGCAATCAAGAAAGAATGAATGTGTCCGTGTCAGCCCTGACGCACTAAGAACATTCCATTTATTCCTCCTTCCAGAAGAGGAGACGAGAAATTTATATACTACTTTTAAAAAATCTTATGATAATATATATATTCGTAATTAGTAACTTTTGAAAGTAATCAACCCTTTTTGAGCTCTCAAAATCAACCTAAAAGAACCTTTATGTAAAGGGAAAGTTGCACGAGTACGAACACAGCCATCGATACAGAGACACCGATACAGAGACATGATACATGTACAAGCTATAAACATTTTCTAATAGTTACAAAATAGACACGGACACGACAAGGATACAAACACGGTCATGTGTTCCTGTGCAATATTGTAGACTCGGTGCCTGTCCCGCTAACTAGGAAGCATGGACATTCCAAAAGTACGACTATCATTGTGTCAAACATGAATTGGACACCACACATATATGTATCGGAGATTATGCTGGCACTCTGAAATACACCAGGACACTACAGAGTAGACCTCGCGTCTGTGTCCTTACCATTTCATGTCATGTTCTCGTCCGTACAACAGTCTCCTTATCCATGTCTGGTAAATCTAGTATTAAAAGTTTGAAAAAACACGTGGGGTTCAGTTTTTCACAATAGTAGAAAAGTAAAATCAAAGCTCCTCATTCGAGCGGCGAGTTTGGTATTTGAGCCGAGGGAGATCGAAGAACCAAATTCTCTCTCCTCCCAAAACCAAAAATACACCTAGGAAGTTGGAGAACCAGATTTGATGTACGAATTGGAGTGGCAAATTTAGGATTTGAGACATCAAAATGACAGTCATGCGGATGTCCAATTTGATTCGAGAAGCGTATATATATAAAAGAACAATAATGTTAGGTTTACAGTCAAATATGATTATAGATTATTACAACTGCTATGTGACGACTGTCAATTGGACTCCCTCTTTTTTTCTAACCCACATGGAAGGAGGAGACCAATTGAGTCATTGACAGCTCTCACCAACTGGTTGCAAAGGGTTACAATTTTATTTAGTTGTAATTCTAGTATTGTTCATAAAAGAATTTTTTGGGTCCATATGTGTGTATCGTACGTGAACATGACTATATATATATAATGGAAAAGACTGTTTTGTCTGCCTGCAGGACTAACTCGTACTGGTCCGCGTCCATATGGCAGACACCCATTGACCTCCTGCTAACCTGGACGCACCTGAGATGAGAGAGCTTGTCTGTCACACGGATGTGGGCCAGCAAGGCCAGTCTCGCAGGCGTGCAACCTGATAGCGTTCATATATAATAGAACCTTCTTGTTTTGTTTCCTCCTTAGACACCCCCCATTAGTCAAACATTTGCACCTAATAAAGGCTTAAGGCAACACCATTTTCCTCCATTCCCTCCCCCCTCCCCTTGATGCAACTGAGAACACCATGCCTCTAAGACAGCCGTGTCCTGTCCTCCCGGCCGACACCAACGACACCGCCGGAACAACGAACAAGCATCGCCTACGCCCGAAGCTCGGCCGCAGGATCGGCACGCGCGTCCGCCGCTCCCTGCACGCCCGCCCGTGGCGGTGGTGCTTCTGCCACAAGCCCTCCGTCCACCACCGGGACTCCTGCCGCTTCGAGGACACTCCGGGCGTCGCGGAGGCAGGCCCCGAGAGGAAGGCGGCCGGCAGCACCGGCCCGAGGACGTTCAGCTACGCCGAGCTGTACATAGCCACCAGCGGCTTCGGCGGCGGGGAGCTCCTCGGCAGCGGCGGCTTCGGCCGCGTGTACCGCGCCGTGCTCCCCAGCGACGGCACCGTGGCGGCCGTGAAGCGCGTCGCGAGGAGCGGGGCCCGCTTTGAGAGGACCTTCGCGGCGGAGCTGGCCGCGGTGGCGCAGCTGCGCCACCGCAACCTGGTCCGCCTGCGCGGCTGGTGCGCGCACGACTGCCAGCTGCTCCTGGTCTACGACTACATGCCCAACCGCAGCCTCGACCGCCACCTCTTCGCGGCGGCGGGGGCGGCGGCGCAGCCGCCGCTCTCCTGGGAGCGCCGCCGCAGGATCGTGTCGGGCCTCGCGGCGGCGCTCTTCTACCTGCACGAGCAGCTCGACACGCAGATCATCCACCGCGACGTCAAGGCCAGCAACGTCATGCTCGACTCCGGCTACAACGCGCGGCTCGGGGACTTCGGCCTCGCGCGGTGGCTCGAGCACGGCGGGCTCGAGGCGTCGACGAGGTCGTCGTCGGCGTCGGCGGGCAGCGAGAAGGCCTCTTGCCAGTTCCGGCTGACGGAGACGAGCCGTATCGGCGGGACCATCGGATACCTCCCTCCGGAGAGCTTCCTCGCGAAGGGCTCGGCCACCGCGAAGACCGACGTGTTCGGCTTCGGCGTGGTGGCGCTGGAGGTCGCGACGGGGCGACGCGCGGTGGACCTCGCCTTCCCGGACGACCGGATAATCCTGCTGGACTGGGTCCGGCGGCTGTCGGACGAGGGGAGGCCGCTGCACGCCGCGGACCGGAGGCTGCCGGTCGTGTCCTACGCGATGTCGGACATGCGGAGGCTGATCCACCTCGGCCTCCTCTGCACGCTCCACGACCCCCGGTCGCGGCCGACCATGAAGTGGGTGGTCGACGCCCTGTCCGGTGCCGACGAGCTGCCCGTGCTGCCGTCCTTCCGCTCCAACCCTCTCTACATCTCCCTCTCCTCCTCCGCCACCACCACCGACACGAGGACGGCTACATTCACCTCCTCCGACTTCCTCACCGCCACCGGCGCCACAGTTTTCCTCACCGCCGACGACCGCGGCGGCAGCAGCAACACTGACAGCGACAGCAGCAGACAGTACACCTTCAGCTGCCTCCCGGGCGTCGACACGCCCCGGGAGATCCCCTACAGCGAGATCGTCGCGATCACCGACGGCTTCGCCGAGTCGCGGGTGGTGGCCGAGCTCGACTTCGGCACGGGCTACCGCGGGCGCCTCCTCGGCGGCGGCCGTGGCCGCCCCCTCGACGTCCTCGTGAAGCGGCTCGGCATGCGGACGTGCCCGGCGCTGCGCGCCCGCTTCGCCAGCGAGCTGCTCAACCTCGGCCGGCTCCGGCACCGCAACCTCGTCCAGCTGCGCGGCTGGTGCACCGAGAAGGGGGAGATGCTCGTCGTCTACGACTACTCATCGAGCGGGCTGCTCAGCCACCGCCTCTTCCACCGCAAGGACTCCGTCCTCCCGTGGCAATGCCGGTACCAAATCATCAAGTCCCTGGCGTCGGCAGTCCTCTACCTCCATGAGGAGTGGGACGAGCAGGTCATCCACCGGAACATAACCTCGTCGGCGGTCTTCCTCGACCCGGACATGAGCCCCCGGCTCGGCAGCTTCGCGCTCGCCGAGTTCCTGGCGAGGAACGAGCGCGGCGACCACGTCGCCAGCCTCACCTCCTCCTCCGCGCGGGGGATCTTCGGCCACATGGCGCCGGAGTATGTCGAGTCCGGGGTGGCGACGACGGCGGCGGACGCGTACAGCTTCGGCGTGCTCGTGCTCGAGGCCGCGACCGGGATGATGGCGGTGGACTTCCGGGTGCCGGAGGTGCTGCTGGTCAAGAGAATTCGCAAATTCGAAGCCGGCATGAGGCCCCTGGAGGAGCTGGCCGACCCGCGGCTTGACGGAAGCTACGACCGCCGCGAACTCGTGAGGACGGTGAGGCTGGGGATGGCGTGCACGCGCTCGGACCCCGCGTCGAGGCCGAGCATGAGGCAGATCGTCAGCATTCTCGACGGCAACGAGCAAGTTCTGGAGACGGTGGTGCAGAAGGAGAGGAGGAGGAGGAAGAAGGAGGAGGGAGGAGGGGGAGAGGAGTGGGAGGAGAAGAATGCTGCCTCTCTGTGTCTGGTTAGAAGAATAAAAGCTCTTGGCATACAATGACACCTTGAATCATCTAGTTATGTTCCTGTGTAAGATACCAGAGTTTTTTTGGGAGTACGTATCCGTATCCGTATCCGTATCCGTATCGTGTCTGTATCCATATCCGTGTCTATGTTGTGCGGCATAGTCGAGTTAACTTATCTTACCTATCTGAGAACAACCTTATTCCGTACCCGTATTCGTATCGTGCACACACGAACATAATTCGGACACTCCAAAATACACTATGAAGATTTGAATTATGTAAGGTTTCCTTCTTCCTTTTTTTAGAATCTTTCAATGTTTTAAGTTCACCATGGCCAACCTAACCTAATCCTCCTTTATTCGAATTTCATACCATTCATACCCGTAGTTTATATATACTAATAATATGGACCTGCAAATGCACGTGCAAAAAAATATTAAAAATAATTAAATATCAATTTATTATAAAAAATAATCAAACTTAGGATTTGAACTCAAGTAACTAAGAAAACTTCCTCCTACCTTAACCACTTGAGTTAGACTATTTAGTTATAAATAAATCAACAATAACTTCTCGGTTACGGTTAAAACGTTGCTAGCTACGAGACTCAACGCTAAGGAAATGGTGACTAGGGTTATATGTTTCAGGGCCTAAACCAACACCTGACATGTCCCGTGGATCAAGCTCTCTAGTTTGACCGAGAGAGAAGACTGGCATATTTATGAGCCGTTAGGTTCAACCGACACGGTAAGTAGCCTTATCCAGGAAGGTAAGTAAAAGCTGCATGGCTGGTTGATCGAGATTGCTCATCCGAAAGACATCCGTACGGTGGAGATCGATAGGCAGGGATGAAGGACTACTGGGTTTGGAAAGATATGGAGAGACAGGCATCTTCAAGTTTAGTACGACTCTAAACCAGATTAGGACTATAATGAGGAGGTTGATTTGGCGTAGGTGGTGCGGACCAAAGGGGCGGCAATCACAAGTCTATGTGCATATACAAAATAATCAGGAACATACTCCTTACACGGGTCAGACTTACCATGTTTTGGATGATCTCTTGTAAGGATATGAAGTGCTGCTTGTGCGAAAAAGATGATGAGTCCATGGGTCATCTGCTTTTTCGCTTGTGACTTTGTTTGGAATATTTGGAGCACCCACAGATTAGAGTTCTTTCTCCTGTTTCAAATAAAGTTAAAGCTCAGGAGGGCAACGGAGCAAGAGGATACAATCACCTGTCATGTATGGAGAGAACGAAATCGACGTATCTTTGAAGGTCTTTTTCTCGATATTTTTGTTGTACAAAAAAATATATATGCTGAAATAGATATCCTAAATTCCACATGACCTATTTTGTAATAAGGACTGGATTATAGTTGTAATCTTCGTATTTATATATAATATTTACCTTCTTCGAATATATATATATATATATATATATATATATATATATATATATATATATAAAGCACAATGAGTTTTTGGTCCGACCCATGTGCTTTGGTTCAACGATGATGAAAGGACTAAATTGTTCCTCTCTCTATAAGAGAGGAGAAGGTCCCATGTTGGGTGTGGAGCAACCGGTTGTTCCAACGGCACCCCCGCCTCCAGCTCCTCTTGCACCGTCCCTCCCTCCGTCGCCTTCGCTCCATCCTCGTCCATGCCGTCGTCGCCGGCCTCTTCCGCAACCCCTTCGTCGCAAGCAACCTCCTCCACCGCGCCGTCGACGCTGACCCTTCCTTCGCCGTCTCCCTCTTCTCCGCCATGACCAACCCCAACCCCTTCTCCTTCAACACCGCCATCGCCATCTCCGCCGACCCACTCTCCATCTACTCCCAAATGCTCCGCCGCCGCGTCCTTTCCGACTCCCACACCTTCTCTTCCTTGCTCAACACCACCACCGCCGCTGCCGCCACCAGGTCGCTCCACGCACACGTCCTCCTCCTCGTATTTCGGCTAGACCACTTCGTGCAGACCGTCCTGCTCACCGCCTACTCCCGACGCGGCTCTGCCGACCACGTCCTGCGGGTGTTCGACGAAATGCCGTACAGGGACGTCATCTCCTGGACCGCCGCCGTCTCGGACCTCGCCGTCCTCGGACGCCCCGCGACGGCCCTGCGCGTCTTCGCCTCCATGAGGCCCCACGTCGCTCTGAACGCCGCCATCGTGGTCTTTGTCGTGTCCGCCTCCGTCGGGCTCGGGTCCCTGGCGCTGGCCCGGTGCCTGCACGCCTACGTCGAGAAGGCCGGGTTCGGAGGCCGCGTCTTCGTCCGGAACTCCCTGGCGCTGGCCAGATGCCTGCACGCCTATGTCGAGAAGGCCGGATTCGTATCCGTGCCTTTATGGCACGGGTTATCCACTAGTATATATATAGGGAGGAGTTTGACTAATGAAAAGATTTCCCAACAAAGAGGAACCTCAACCTGTGTGAGTGCTTCTTTCTGCCTATATCTTGAGACCTGAAGGCTCAATGGTGAAAATATGGTTTGACAATCTATCAATTTGAAGACTACAAATCAAAATAAAAAATCAAAATCAAAGGTAGAACGTCATTAGCGAGAAAGACATCAACTAGACTACAGAAATGATGTCCCAAGACTCCCAACCAATAAAATAAATATTATTCCGCTGACATAAATAGGCGCAGTACTTTCTGATGCACCTTCTAGAACACTAAGAAATCGACTTAATTAATTCCAGAAGCAAAGAATTGTGGTTCATCTCGAACCTCAAGTATGTCAGCAAAAAGAAACAATATATCGACTATGAACTCTCTTTTAAAAAAAAAATTCATGAGTGAAAGCTCAATCTCCTATTTTTTTTAGTCCCATATCGGTTGTGTTCAAGGGAACTATGGTGTATATATTAACTTCTCTTTGTTATCTTGTGGAGTTGTGTGGGGGTACCCTTGGGCCACAAGCGTGCGGGTGGTCCGTCTTGTTCGGTTCGGTTATGTTTTTATGTTCGGGGACGGACTTAGGTGCAGGTATATGTGCCCATATTTGCGGGCGCGTAGAACAGTGTTTCGTGCGCGACTTGATTTTCCGATATCGGTAACCTTTATTTTTTCTATATTTTGAATGAGAACATTTTCTAAATTATTTTTCCAAAGTGTCACTTCAAACTATTCATCCTTATGTGACAGCCAGCATGACGATTAAGATTAAAGTTAATGTTAATATTAATGCTAATATTTTTTTAAATATTAATATTAATGTAAATGTAAATTTTAATTACATACATTAACTACTACGTTGGGTGGCACATAAGAATGGATACATTGGAGAGATTAATATAATTATTTTTATTTTTTGCACCGGATATAAGCCGTACTTGATGGATCTTAGCTTCGGACATGATTTGTTGCATCCTTTCCATGTCATAGAAATATTGGCGTTGCTACGTTGTCCGTCCCAAGAACGTGACCGAGCAGACCAGCGGTCACGTGACGTCTAGCCATTGTCTCCCTTGTCTGGGGGTGGACCTAAGCTAGCAGAGAGACCAGTGCAGTCATCCCAAGGGAAACTTATGTACCTATGACAACAACAAGACAACATTCAGTATTCATTTTGGTACCTCAGTTGGATCATGATAGGCACAGAAGAAGTGAAGAATATGAGATGGAACTACCTCAGTGGAAGTAGGATGGACTGGAAATTGTTCAAATGTAAGCTAAATCCACCAAAAAAAATCCACCAAGGCAACATCTGCAATCATCTTTGAAAGAAACTACTCGATAGCAACTGTTAAGATAACTTAAATTACCTTAACTATCCCTATATTTTACATTTATTATATAAACTACCATCATATTTTACACTTATTACAGAAACTACTCCTACTTTGAAACGAAGATTACCCCTATAGTTTCTATATTTTATACAAACTTATAACTCTGACAACCCCTATGTTTTATAAAATTTATAAAGGAAAGGGATAGTCAGCGTAGTTATTTTCAAAATAGTAGTCTCTGTAATACTCATGAAAGATATGAGGAGGCGACTGTATTTATTTCTAAAAAGAATAAAAGGAACTGGAGATATATAGGTACCTATTATTTTTTATCCAAATGTACTTCTAATGTATATAATGCACCAAAAGTATTTGTAAGGGAGACGATGATATGAAAATCAATAATACTAAGGGGACTAAAAGCTGACTATATTTTGCTGATCACGTGATATAACATCCTATGTGTTAATTACATCAATGCGATAGTTCCGTACATGATAAACATAAGACTGCCAAATCATGTGGCCATCAAAATATAATTGTAGTCTAATTTATAACAATTTTGAAATATTTTGAAGCACTTGGTATGTATAATAAGAACTTAAAAATATAGTTAATCGTCCTTCTCCCCCAACCAAAAGCAGGCAGAATTGATCCATAGGAATTCCATACCTACATGGTCATAAAGTTTGCTCTGGATGAGCCCTAAAAAAAAAGTCATAATTAAAAAAATTCTAGTAAATGTTTAGTTATAAGTTTATATTTTGAGTGTATAGATACGAATTTTATTGAGCAATTAAACAAGAAAATATTGAATATTCTTAACAGCAACTTATCCATGATGCATGCATGGGTTGTGTGAACAGTAAACAAGAAAATAATGTTAATGATCTTTATATGTAAGTATGATAGCAGTGGTGGATCCACATGGGAGGCACGTGAGGCGGGACCCTCAGTAAATTTTTTTTAATGTATTATTGTACTCCAATTTTTTTTTAAGGCGTTGTTTTCAAATCTTCTTATAATTGTGCTCCCATTGAATTACAAATTTACAATCCTGGATTCGCTAGTGTATGATAGTATGTTGCAAGAAAAATAATTGATACAATTGCTACATACTTCCCAGTTGTTTGCATGGTATAATAATCACATGTTGCAATTTTCAGATAATACGTTTTGAGAGGTTGGAGCGAACTGATTAATTAAAACAATGATGTGTTGAAGGACACAAAATAGTGTCCATAATCACGATATGCTGCAAACTAGTGTCCATAATCATTATATCGACGATTGTTCGGCAAACCTGTCATACTCATGATTAAACTGCTTGTGAAGTAGATTATTTTGGAAAAATTGTAATATTTATTTTTTGAAAATTTGCAACACTACATTAAAACAGTCGTTTCCTACGACTGACTTTATTGACTTTATTAGTAAAAAGAATTTAATGTTTCTTTCATAGTTGGTGGTAATTTGAAGTGGAAATTGTGTAAAAAATAGTTGAAAACGTTAAAAGAAAATCGTTGGTAAATAAAATTTTCTAACAGTAAAAAATCGTTGGAAAATAAAATTTCTAATAGTAAATTACCTTCTAGTGATCCGTGAAATGTTTTATTCCCAACAATTTTCTAAGCGTTACGAATGTATAATAAATATTAAAAGAATTGGTGGTTCTATTGAGCATGATCTTTCAGCTGTCAACCGCAAATAAAATTACAAATGAAAATACTAGCAACACTGTAAAAAATTTTTTGAAAGATGCTAATATGCTAACACTTTATTATAAAGAGAAGAATTACGGCCACTTAAATTTTTTACAATTTTCATAGGTAATAAAGAAAGAAAGAAAAAAAATATTATCCATGAGTTTTGATTCTTCTAGTGCAACAATAACCCCAACACTACTTGCTCCCTTCCAATCTTCTTCTTTGCTTCCGTTGACACTTAATGTTCGCAATGAGAATTATACTTTCTGAAATAAGTTGAACCAAAATCAATGTCGTCAGTGCCATCAGATGGACATATATATATAGCTAACATTGGCAAATTCCTATATTTCGTATGAAATCTTTTCATGCCTGCAGGGGTGGACCTACATGGGGTCAAGTGAGGGCAGTTGCCCCCCACTGAATTTTTGCTTCCGTGTTAAATATTCATTAATTTTTTTTATTATATATTTATGTTTTGCGCTCTGCGAAACTTGTAATTTCTATATACATATTTACATCAACTTTTACTTTTTCCTTCAAAATTTTTATTTTTGTCCCTCATATTTTTTTTTTTCTGCTAAACTTTGAGACAAGGCTGGATTGATATAAAAAAATAGTTAAGATTATTATGTATCGAATCTTAATATAATGATATTAAGCAAGCTTATGCAATCACATGACAAAATATCTAATTCCTTAGTAAAATTTTGATATTGCCAAGTTTATTTAACAAAATTTTGAATTTCTTTTTACATTTGAGGTTGACCCCTTTTTTTTAAATTCTCGAGTCCGCCCCTGCATGCATGGTATCTTTCTTCTTCGAGAAGTGGCCCATTCTCTAGCAGCTTAAGTATCCCCTCCAATTTCTTTCGCACTGACAATCCCCAATCGAATATGCAAAAGCATCTATGAATGGTACTAGATGTGATGAAAGTGATATATACAACTTAATTTGTAACTCAATAATGTACATTTACCCAGGATCAATCAGGTTTTGCAAATGAGTAATGTTGTACATTTACCAGGATCCTTTCAAAAGATGAGAACTCTATGTAGGTTTTGAAAAAGTTCATAAGGAGTAATGTTGTACATTTACCAGGATGAATATCAGGTTCTTCACATCCTTTTTGTTTTAAAACAAAGTGTCTTTACATTTATGAGACCACCTTTTCAATAGACAATGGATGATGATTAAACATGTCTTATCAAAGCAGTGTTGTCAGAACCGGACCGGACCGGCGGTCCGACCGGGTCCGACCGATTTTTGACAAAAAAATCGGTCCGGTCTGATGTAAACTGGAGTTTTTTAAGAACCGTCGGTTTTTTTTTTCCATAATCGGATTTAACCGGTGAACCGGCCGAACCGGTTCGCAATTGAACCGACAATTTTGGTTTTTATTTTTCAAATAAAAAAACTCAAAATTTTTTATTGTGTGAGATTTGGACCATTTGGTTCTTGGTGGTTTTTGAGAAACTTTATAGTTATAAATTAAACCAAACCAAACATGCTAAGAACCAACCAAAGAAGTAAATATGGATATGTTATCTATTTGATCCAAACCAAACCAAGTCTATTTGAACCTCGGTTGAACGCGGTTGAACCCCGGTCCGACCTATACAAAAAAAAATCGGTTCAATCATGGGTCCGATTTTTAAAACATGGTATCAAAGTCTCTAATTAGGACTTGTAACTCTGTTTTGCATTACTTTGCATACATTCTATATAGCCATTACTCTCTACTTACAACTGCATTAATCAACACATTTTTACTGGTGAGAAATTAGACAGGGAATTAGACAGGGATGTCCCCTATCACCCTATCTGTTCATCCTATGTATGGAAATTCTTTCAACTTTGATTAACAGTATGGTGAGAAATTCACTTTATGAAGGAATTACTCTTCGAAATTCTAATCCTATATACTCCTACCTTGCCTTTGCTGATGACTTATTTATATTTGGTAAATGTTCTCTTCATAACATTTATCAAGTTAAAATCATCCTCAATACTTTCGAATCCTGGTCTGGACAGAGTATTAATTTTGACAAGTCTTCTATTGTCTTCTCAAAGAAGACATATCCTATTATGAAGGAGTTGTATGTTCAATTGCTGGGGGTTAAGCTCATGTCAGTGAGGGATAAATATCTGGGTCACATGCTTCTTCAGCCAAAAAACAGGGTTCATACTTATTCAGACTTACTTAAGAGTAGCTCATCCAAGCTTCAAGGCTGGCAAAGAAAGTGCCTGTCACATGCAGGAAGAACCACACTCATCAAATCTACCTTATCATCTTTACCTACATACCATCTCTCTTCCTACTATATTCCTAAGAAGGTGACTAATTCTCTTGTTAAGGATCAAAGGAACTTTTGGTGGGGTTCAACTGATAAGAGGAGAATTCATTTTACAGCCTGGAATAGGTTTACTCTGCCTAAATATCAAGGAGGACTTGGGATTAGAGATCCACATATTATTAACCTTTCATTAATCCTTAAACTTGCATGGAGATTCCTCTCTCAACCACATTCCCTCTGGTCTACTCTTATTAATGCAAAATATCTAAAGTCATCCAATTTCTGGACTGCTGCTCCCTCTAGATCCATATCCTGTGTTTGGTCCAGCATTCTTAGCAGTCGATATTGGCTTAAGAATAATGTCATTTGGTCAGTTGGTGATGGTGTTGATATTGATATTTGGCATGTTCCTTGGGTTCCAAACCTTCCTCAGTTTACAGTTCATGGATTTCCATTCAGTAATAATTGGGCACAAAGAGTTTCTGATATGATTAATATGGACTCTATGTCCTGGAAATCTAATCTCATTCACATGCTATTTCCTCCACATGAAGCAATTGCTATACTGAAAATCCCCTTATCTGTTAATTGCACAAGTGATAAGCTTATGTGGATTCATACAGCCAATGGCGAGTTTACTGCAAAATCAGCCTATCGAATGATCCATGAGAGGATGTTTCCTGATTCTCATATTATAGAAGGAGAAGCTTTCAATGAATGGAAGAGGCTATGGTCATTTAATCAAATCAGTCCAAAGGTGGTACTATTCGTCTGGAGAGCTTTAACAAACTCCCTACCCACGAATGAAAATATCCACAAACGAATCGATCAAATTCCAGGAACATGCCCACTATGCAAGGTACATCTTGAGAATACTAACCATTTATTGTTACATTGTCCAAAAACATGTTTATCTTGGCACTACAACCCATTGGTGAACTCACTAATTTCAGTGGAGTCCTCAATCACTTCTATCACTACGACTTTGTTAAAGGATGGTGATCCAAATAGAGTGGCTTCTTTCTTCTACCAGCTATGGATAATTTGGAAATCCAGGAACAATATTGTCTTCAATGAGGCAGATGTTAATGCTAGATGGATTTTTGAAGAAGCTCAACGTCTCCAGAAGAAACATGAAGCTCATCCATCGGGTATTCAAGGCAGTTCAGATACTCTGAGTAGAAATCACCTCCTTGACACATGGTTGCCATCTCGACACAACTGCTGGAAGATTAACTTTGATGGCGCCTACTTGGATGGAAAGATGGCGGGTGCTGCTGTTCTTCGAGACTCAGAGGGAAGATTTCACACTGCAATGACTAAAACAGAGGATGGTGGCTCCCCGATTGAAGCTGAGGCATCTGGTATCAGATTAGCATTGCTCATCTGTCAAGAAGAACACTTGAATAATGTCACAATTGAAGGAGATTGCAAAATGCTAATTGATTCAATCAACCAACCTGGAGTTGTTCCATTATGGCGTGCTCGACATACAGTTGAAGATGCAAAAAAGGCTTGCAATACATTTCCTATGATTTCATTCAAATTTGCTTACAGGAGTGCTAATCTATGTGCACATTTCTTAGCAACTTCTTCTCTGATTTTTCCTTCTGCTGATTCCATATCTTTCTATAAGGAGATACCTGAATGTATTCAATCTCATGTTCTCCATGACATGAGTTCGTTTAACTCTTAATATTAATGCATTATGTGTTCAAAAAAAAAAAAATACAAACTTTTACTGGTGACAGAAATTTGGACATACCAATTACAACTCCTATTTGTCTTACAAATGCTGCAAACAATCAGCTGAAGCAAGCCAGCTGCAGCAGAGAGCAGAGAGAGATGCTTGTGTCCTTGAGGAGAAAGAACCCATTGTGTTAATTACAAAATTGAGGATGAACAACTTCTCTACAGAAGTCAAATTAACAAAGACAAGTTTAGTGTTCGACTTTCAACATGATAAAAGATGTAATCAGAATAAATCAGTAACATATTTCAACTTCTTCCAAAATTTCACTTTTTAATGTATGGTTGCAGTTAACTTGAATGGTAAGCCTTTTAACTCGGCATGCGGACGTGCCCGGCGCTGCGCCCCCGCTTCGCCAGCGAGCTGCTTAACCTCGGCAGGCTCCGGCACCGCAACCTCGTCCAGCTGCGCGGCTGGTGCACCTAGGAGGGGGAGATGCTCGTCGTCTACGACTACTCGTCGAGCGGGCTGCCTCTCTGTGTCTGATTAGAAGAATAAAAGCTCTTGGCATACAATGACACCTTGAATTATCAAGATACCAGCTAGTTATATATGTTCCTATGTGAGATACCAGAGTTTTTTTTTCCGAGTACGTTTCTGTATCATGTCTGTATCCATATCCGTGTCTACGTTGTGCGGCATAGTCGAGTTAACTTATCTTACCTATCTGAGAACGAACTTATTCTGTATCCGTATTCGTATCGTGCACGCACTAGTGTCAGGTATGAAGCTCGAATGCTCAAAAAATGTAGATCGTGTCTTGTTGGACACGGAACAGATGCATACTGAACATAATCCGGACACTCCAAAGCAATGTTGTAAAAACCGGACCAGACCGGGTCTGACCGGTTTAAGCAAAAAAAATCGGTCCGGTTCGACTAAAACCGGATCTTTTAAAAACCGTCGGTTTTTTTTTTTGTTAAAACCGGGTTTAACCGGTGAACCGGCCGAACCTGTTCACAATTGAACCGATCAATTTGATTTTTTTTTTTTTAAAATAAAATAAATTATCATGTAAAATTTGGACCATTTGATTCTTGATTTAGTTTTAATCGACCTTATAGTTATAAAATTAAACCAAACCAACATACTTATAACCAATCCAAACTAAACCAAGAAGTAAATATGAGTATTTTATCTATTTGAACCAAACCAAGCGAAATCTATTGAACTCCGGTTGAACCCGGTTGAACCCCGGTCCTACCTATACCAAAAAATTTCGGTTCGATCATCGATCCGATTTTTAAAACATTGCTCCAAAGTACACTAGGACGATTTGTATTATGCAAGGATTCCTTTTTGTAGAATCCCTCAATGTTTTAAGTTCACCATCGCCAACCTACCCTAATCCTCCTTTATCCGAATTTCATACCATTAGTTATATATATATATATATATATATATATATATATATATATATATATATATATATAGATGCTGGCCATTATGCTTCACAAGGACGCAATCAAGAAGATCGAACGTGTGTCGACTTCCCGTGGAGAGGAGGATTATGCATGATATTAGTTGGGAGGAATAGTGCCACCCTTAAAAGGAGGAAGGAGTTGGGTTGTGTTGAGAGTCAATAAGGGACTTTTAGTCCCACATCGGAATATGTAGTATGTAGAGGAGCTAGACTCCCTATAAGTAGTGAAGTAGTCCATCAATAAAATCAATCCAACTATTATTTTCTACATGGTATCAGAGCCATAACTCTCTCTCTCTCTACACAAAAAAAAAACAAACTTCTCTCTCTCTCTCTAGCCGCCCCTCCCCCCCGACCTAGCCGACCCCTTCCCGAGCTCCAGCTGCCCCTCGCAGCTCCACCACCCTAGCCGACCCCCCGACCCCCCTACTCTACCCCCCTCCCCCTTCGCAGCAGCCCTAGCCGACCCCCCCGACCCCCCCTCGACCCCCCTTCCCCTTCGCAGCAGCCCTAGCCGACCCCCCCGACCCTCCCTCGCAGCAGCCCTAGCCGACCCCCCCTCGACCCCCTCCCCTCGACCCCCCCTCGCAGCAGCCCGTCCCCCCCTCCTCGCCCCCCCCCCCCCTCGCAGTAGCCCGACCCCCCGACTCCCCCCCCCTCCAGCACCCTCCTGTCCCCCCTCCGGCACCCTCCCAGCAGCACCCCGCCCCCCTCCTCTTGACATGGAAACCCTAACCCTAACCCTAACCCTAGCCTCTCTTGACATGGAACCCTAACCCTAGCCCTAGCAGCCTCATCCAAACCCTAACCCTAACCCTAGCCGTAAAAAAAAACGGCGTATTTCGAAGACAGTCGAGATGTCAAATTCTTTATTTGCACCGACTTTGTTCCTAGATTGTGCCGTTTGGAACTAACAAATATTTATTTTGTTATTCCTCCTTCACATCGGGATCTATACAGAGACTGATCATGTCTTCTCTGGTGTCCTGACGTGTTCACTTTACATGCGCGTGCCGGTGCTGGCCAAGTTAGTAGCGCATTCGTAAAGTCTGTGACGTCGAAGAAGACGACGAAGACGAAGACGACGACGAAGTTGGGGAAGTTGTCGACTCCGACGTCGAAGAAGCCGGCGAAGACGACGAATAGGGTTCACAGTTGAAGCAGCCATGGATTCGATCAGTGGCAAACTGACGGCCGACGAGATGAAGGCCTTGGTTGATGATATCTTATCGAAGAGATTAACCGAGGTAACCCCACGTGTGATCCATACTGATGTGGATCCGTCCCCTTACAAAATGAAGAAATTGGAGAAGCTGGAGACGAAGTTGGAAGGAACGTCCAACTACTTAAAGTGGTCGCGACAGGCGATACGGACACTGAAGGGACGTGGCTTGGTTGGCTATGTCACTGGCCAAGCCAAGGCGCCGGCCGATCACTCCGCCAAGGAGTTTGCTGTTTGGGAGATTGTCAACAACGTCGTGGCTGGGTGGTTGACTGTCTCTTTAACCGACCAGGTGTCGGGCAATGTCGAGGCAATGGAGGCTGCTGCTGATATATGGCAAACTCTAAAAGATATGTACTCTGGCTCCGGCAACCCTATGCGAGTCTTTCAACTGCAAGATGAACTCGATAGGGTGGCCCAAGACGAACGTACCATCTCTGAGTACACGGCCCTGTTGAAGAAGTATTGGTCTGATCTGGATCATTATGATCCTCTTGGGATAGAAGATGCACAAGTCGAACCGGCATTCGCGAAGTACTTTCAGACGTTCCTGGCTTATATTTCTCGGCAGCGTATGATGAAATTTCTGAAGGGTCTACACCCTGTATTTGAGCAGAGACGGAATATCCTCCTATCCCAACCCACGCTTCCGACCTTGGAAGAAGCTATAGCCGTCATGACACAGGAAGAAGCTCGACTGAAGTTGATGTCCAACAAGGACTCCTACTAGGGGGAGCGAGCCGCGGTTGAAAAGTCTGCCCTTGCTGCCTTCAATCAACCTCCATCTGTTGGTGGTGTTTGCCACAATTGTGGTGACTCTGGACATTACATCCGATTTTGTCCAAAATTCTTGCGAAATCAGTCTACTGATCGAGGACGGGATCGTGGAGGCCGACGTGGTAGTAGAGGAGGATATGCTGGTAGACGGGGAGGACACAAACCGAATCTGGTGGAGGAAGGGGGAGAGAATCAACTGGCTGAAATAACCCCGCTTGAGCGGGAGTTCCTTGAGAAGTTGCGAGGCACAAAGCTGGGTTCGGCCGACAGTCCTGGGGCGTCTTCTACCTCGGGGGATCTCATCACTTGCTTTGCCCAAACCAGCACCGGTAATCCTGTACGTGCTCTTGCATCTGTCCATCAGCCAGGATGAATAATGGATTCTGGGACATCTCACCATGTCACGGGATCCCGTGGTGCGTTTCAGGACTATACTCACCTACCATTGCCGGAGAGTATTCAGACTGCTGATGGTACATCCAGCCCTGTAGTGGGTAAAGGCACTGTCGCATGCACCCCTTCCATCACTCTAACCAATGTCTTACATGCTCCATCTTTTTCTGTCAATCTTCTGTCCATTAGTGCCATTATACTTGATCTTAACTGTACTGTTTCCTTTGACATTCCTACGATAACTTTTCAGGAGAAGGGGATAGGACGACGACTTGGGACTGGCACATGGCATAAGGGGCTGTGGTATTTAGATAGGACTGGACTGGACAACGCATTGGCATCCTTGGTCGCAGCCGCACCACCAGAAGCTTTCTGTCGCTGTGTTGAAGCCGACTTGCTACTCCACCACCAGCGTGTCGGTCATTCCTCTTTTCAAGTTATTAGTCGAATGTATCCGTCCTTATATCAAAGGGCTGATAAAGAGAAGTTATTTTGTGATGCTTGTGAGTTGGGAAAACATACCAGAAGCTCGTATATGAGCTCGGGGAATAGGAGTTCAGCTGCTTTTGACATGATACATTCGGACGTATGGGGCCCTTGTCCTACAACCGGAATTAACGGTTTTTGATGGTTCGTCACCTTTATTGACTGTTATACCCGTGTGACATGGGTCTACCTTATGAAGAATAAAAGTGACGTCCTTGAGGCCTTTTCGGACTTTCATCGACGGGTGGAAACACAATATGGCGCTAAAATTAAGTGTTTCCGGTCTGACAATGGGACGGAGTATACTAATAAGCGGGTTGCTGAGTATTTTTCCACTCATGGAATACTACATCAAACTTCATGTGCTTATACTCCGGCACAAAATGGTGTGGCTGAACGAAAGAACAGACACCTGCTAGAAGTCGCACGGACGATGATGCTGGCTATGAATGTCCCGAAACACTTATGGGGGCAGGCTATATTAACGGCCTCTTATCTCATCAACAGAATGCCATCTCAAATATTGGACTGGAAGACACCGTTGGAGATGCTTACTGGGACAACTACATACACTGTTCCACCGAAAGTTTTTGGATGTGTGTGCTTTGTCCAAGATAATAGGCCAGGCGTTGGCAAACTGGATCCTCGGGCAGTTAAATGTGTCTTTGTCGGTTACACGGCGACTCAGAAGGGATATGCCCGTTGGAGTCCAGTCGAGCGAAAGATGTTTGTCAGCATGGACGTTACATTCAGAGAACTCGAACCATACTATGGTTCGGATGAAGGTTCAGCATTTGGTGACACACCTAACACAGATGGTGTTCGATGTGAGGGGGAGATAATAAGCTCAAATGTGGTCGTCGGATCGGTTCCGTGTCCGGTTGTAGAAAACTGGATGAAAGGGGGAGAGCACAGTGACTCAGATACAGAGAATGAAGAAGACGATACATATGTTACGCAGGGGGAGCAACAGACAAGGGAAAAGGAGCTCCAAGTCTATAGAAGGAGACAACAGAAGTCCAGTACTGTGCCTATGCCGTGCCCTGTGCCTACTGTACCAAGTCCCTCGTCTACTCCTGCTCCAACTCCTGAAGATATTGCCCCCGTACTGAATCACTCAGATTCTGATGCGGATCTCTCCGACTCGGATGGTATGATCTCTCCACCACCTATTGCTCCCTTAAGGAGATCTTCTCGCATCAATGCGGATAAGGCTCCTGCTCGTTTTGATGATTACGAACATGACATTGCCAACTTCTTGTCTTATTCTAAAATTATCGAGCCTTCATTGCATCGTTAGACTCTATTTCGTTGCCCAAGTGTTGGCAGGAAGCAAAGAAAGATCCAAGGTAGAAAGCTGCAATGATGGAAGAACTTGGGGCACTGGAGAAAAATAAGACATGGGAGCTGGTTCTATTACCCAAAGGGAAGAAAGCTGTGGGATGCAAATGGGTGTACACAGTGAAAGAGACGCCAGAAGAAAAAGTAGAGCGGTACAAGGCGAGACTGGTTGCAAAAGGATTCACACAGTCATATGGAATAGACTATGATGAGACATTTGCCCCAGTAGCAAAAATGAGCACCGTGAGAACTCTGGTCTCCATTGCAGCGAACTATGGGTGGAAGCTGTACCAGTTGGATGTGAAGAATGCCTTTCTTTACGGGGACCTGCAAGAAGAAGTATACATGGAGCTCCCGCCTGGGTGCTATGCGACGGAATCAAACGGAAGGACGTCGTAAGGAAAGGTGTGTAAACTGAAGAAGTCACTATACGGGCTCAAGCAATCTCCTCGAGCCTGGTTTGACAGATTCAGAAAGGCTATTACAGGCATGGGATATCGTCAAACAAATACAGATCATACGGTCTTCCTTCAGCATGCAAGAGGCCACATCACTATACTTGCTGTATATGTGGATGATATAGTGATCACAGGTGATGATGAAGTCGAGATCACTAAACTGAAGTCAAAACTCGCGAAGGAGTTTGAAGTGAAGGATTTAGGAGCGATGAGGTACTTTCTAGGTATCGAGGTGTGTGAAGGCGAACAAGGAATTGTTCTCTCACAGAGAAAATACACACTAGATCTGCTGAAGGAGACAGGGATGCTGGGATACAAAGCAGCGGTCACTCCAATTGACCAGAAGTGCAAGTTGGGAGCAGAAACAGGAGAGCCCGTTGATCGTGAAAGATATCAACGACTTGTAGGGAGATTAATTTATCTGGGACACACTCGCCCTGATATCTCATTTGTGGTGAGTGTAGTGAGTCGCTACATGCATGATCCAAGAAAGGGTCATATGGAAGCAGTATTTCAGATCTTGAGATATCTGAAAGGAACGCCGGAAAAGGGACTATGGTTCAAGAAGAATGGACGCATAGAAGTTGAGGGATACTGTGATGCAGACTGGGCGAGCTGCATAGACGACAGAAGGTCTACCACGGGATACTGTGTTTTTATAGGAGGAAATCTGGTCTCATGGAGAAGCAAAAAACAGTCTGTGGTAGCACGGTCGACAGTTGAAGCAGAATACAGAGCAATGGCTCTGGGAGTGTCAGAATTGCTGTGGATGAAAGCGTTGCTGACAGAGTTAAAGCTAGACAAGGGAGCACCATTACGTCTTCTGAGCGATAGTCAAGCTGCAATAAGTATAGCTAACAATCCCGTTCAGCACGACAGAACGAAGCACATCGAGATTGATCGATTCTTCATCAAGGAGAAGCTGGAACAAGGGATACTGAAGATTGACCATGTCCGCTCAGAAGAACAAGTTGCAGATTGTCTGACTAAGGGTCTTAGTTCATTAAGTCTGTCGAAGCTATGTAACAAGATGGGGATGATCAATATCTATCGCCCATCTTGAGGGAGAGTGTTGAGAGTCAATAAGGGACTTTTAGTCCCACATCGGAATATGTAGTATGTAGAGGAGCTAGACTCCCTATAAGTAGTAAAGTAGTCCATCAATAAAATCAATCCAACTATTATTTTCTACAGGTTGAGATCCTTGTCCCTGCTCAGAGAAACGACATACCTCAAAATTTTCTGGAGATTCATCTACGTAAAGTCTCTTTGGACTGACTAGGTTAAAGGAATGTACTTTTCGAAAGGAGACTTCTGGTCGACTAGTAGCAAAAGTAACTTCTCGATTACGGTTAAAGCGTTGTTGGCTACGAAACTCGGCGCTAAGGAAATGGTGACTAGGGTGATATGCTTCAAGGCCTAAACCAGCATTTGGCATGTCCCGTGGATCAAGCTCTCTAGCTTGATCACCGAGAGGGAGGACTGGCATATTTATGAGCCGATAGGTTCAACCGACACGGTAAGTAGCCTTATTCAGGAAGGTAAGTAAAAACTGCGCAAGGTTGTTTGATCGAGACTGCTCATACGAAAGACATCCATGCGGTGGAGATCGATAGGCAGGGGATAGAGGACTATTGGGTTTGGAAAGATACGGAGCGAGAGGCACCTTCAAGTTTATTACGACTCTGATTGAGATTAGGTCATATCATGGGGAGTTTGATTTGGCGGAGATGATGTGGACAAAAGAGGCAACAATCAAGATATCCATGTGCCTATACAAAATGATCAGGAACAGACTCCTTACTCGGGACGGACTTACCGTGTTTAGGATCTTCTGTAAGGATATGAAGTGATGCTTATGCGGAAAAGATGATGAATCGAGGGATCATCTGTTTTTCACTTGTTACTTTGCTTGAAAATTTTGGAGCACCGAGAGATTAGAGTTATTTCTCCTATTTCAAATTAAGTTAAACCTCAAAAGGGCAACGGAGTAAGAGGATACCGTCGTCTGGCATGTGTGGAGGAAACAAAATCGGCGTATATGAAGGTCTTTTTTGTTGGATTGTATCTCGTTTCTGGTTGAGCCCTCAAAGGGGTGACAATTGTGTTGGTAATTTAGTCCCCACATCGAGTAGAAGGTGGGATCATGAGGTGTAGATAATTGGAATTGGTTCAGACCTTACATGAAAATTATCTTCCAAATTTTAAGGCATATGAGCCCAATTTAATAGCCTATCTTATGGGCTAATTTCGGTTCGGATCATACTGCGTTTACCACATATTTTTTAGTATATTTGTTGAACAAAGAAATATAGATGCTGATATAGATATCCTATAATCTATTTTGTAATCTGGACTGGATATAGTTATAATCTTCGTATTTATCTATGATATTTACCTTCACACACACACACACACACACACACACACACACACACACACACACACATATTAGACTTAATTGCAATTTGATACCCTCAACTATTCTAGTTTTTTCACTTGATACCTTAAAATTTTTTACTCAACAACTTAATACCAACAACTATTAGAAAATTTCAATTTCAGACCCTAATAAATTTATTTTCCAAACTATGCCCGTCCCCTTGGCCCCCCCTCTTGGGCAACACACGCCCCGACCCCTAACCTTGGTTGCCACCACCACCAACCCCCGCCCCTGTTCCCAGCTGCCCCCACCCCTATGCTGCACCCCCCACCCCCACCCTCTCGTCCCCTCCTCCGCTCCTCCAATCCCTGTCAATGGTTGCAGCCAGCAGTCGGCTGGCCGGGGTCGCGCGAGCGAGGGTGTGGAGCAGGGGAGCGCATGCGGGGTTGCAGCGCGGGGGTGTGGTGCGGGGCGTGCACGCGGTTGTGCGACAGCGTGGAGGAGGGCACCTGCGGGTGCGACGGCATGGACGAGGGCACGCGGGGGCTCGACGATGGGTGGCCAGAGGGGGCCGGGGGGTTGTCACGCCCCGCTCCCGTAGGAGCGATCGTCCTCGCTAAGGCGTGATGCCGCACGAGCCTAGATTGCGCTCGTGGAAGGCAGTTTCATGAAGGCCGATTCAGCGGCTGCGACGGGGTCGACGCACAGAAGTCCCAAGCAGAAACATTGAAACATGCAACAAAAATTTAGAAGCAACACATAAGTTATTCAAAAGTTCTCTTTATTGATATTGAATAATGAAATTACAATGGGGCGCAAGGCCATGATTACAAGTTTCTCGAGCTTCACTCTGCGCTCTCTCATCTCTCGATACAATGCTTGAGCCAGCGGAAGCTTCGGAAGGCAATATCTATACATTATGTCCCGTATAAGTCTTTGACTCCACGTAGCCGCACGCTTCGAATCGCCAAGGAACTCCGTGCCTCGACGCATCCAAGCGGGCTCCGCGCTACGAGCTTCTACCTGTGCCCGCATATGAAAACTGTGTAGGTGTCAGTACTCAACTGTACTGGTGGAGTGAGCTCCTCGTCCAGCCATACAAAACTGACACGTTCATTTACTTTGTGCAATAAAAGTTCCTTTACGATTGTCTTTCTAGTCTTGCTTTAGGATCAATTTTAAGACTACGACGCCTGACCGAACCAATGTGCCACGACATGGTCGTGCTATAATGCCAACGTGTATTTCGAACGAGGCAGTGCCTCATCGCTTATGTACTTGACTGAACTTCAACTCGGGACGGCAGGGTCGTGCCATGACATCTACTTGTCTATTCTAGTTTCCAATGACGTCAAGGAGACAACTTATGCAGGTCGTGCCTCTAGACCTTGCTTAGACTTGTTCGTGCTTCAAGATTGAGGCCGTACCTCGCTAACTTATCAAGACTTATCCATGCTACCGCCTTGCGGCCTTCATGTTCGACTCATAAACTAACTTAGACAAGACTTGTGAAACATAGTGTCAATTTTCATGAACATCCCGACGCCAAGTATCGTGCCAAGCACGGTGCCTATGCCGCAGCCCAATCTTAGGCCCAAACATTGTGTTAACGATTGGACATGCATTCAAGTTCTAGACTTAATCCAAAGGCATACACGCGGTTTGCCGCTATTCTGCCGACCCATCTATATGAGTGGTCACTAGCAATGTCAAGCTATCTTGGACTGGCTCGAGGATATCGGCCCGTCCCTCCGCGGGTAGCTAGTCCTGGAAGCGCCGAATCTTCCATGCGGTTATCCAGCATCCTACTTTGAGCCGCAACTCGCTTCCCCCGGGCCGACATGATCCCGGCGTCCCGACGATCATTCGAGAAGACCACACCTTGTCGACAAGTTGTCCAATGATCATGCAGACTCAACTCGATCTATCAAGTCCTTCCTTAACCATGACCATGCTTTCCATCTTTCTATCGAGACTCCCAAGTAGCTGGACCGATCTCGCGTGCTTGCTTATCCAGATTTATCGAGACTTAGCGAGACTCCCAAGTAGCGGGACCGATCTAGCGGGATTCCTTATCGAGACTTAACGAGACTCCCAAGTAGCGGGACCGATCTCGGTGACAACTAGTCGCGTGGACTTCCTTTGTCCGTGTCATACTCTTTACTAAATCCACCGTGGCTCGTGCCTCAGACATGCCTGGTTCTATAGGCGACGCTATCGCTCAAGTCATATACTTTATACGACGAGCCCTGTTCTCGAGGGACTACACGACTTGACAACCGCAGATAAAGCGGGACAGAGCTAGAAATGGCTTAGACCGGTCGGCATAACTTGCCTAACTTATTTGCGCAACGACTTGACGACCAAAGGCTACGCCAAGCTTCGCATCGAGGAAAACGTGTCGTGCACGCGTTCGAATTGAACAACCAAGTTTTTGGGTGCCTAGACTTAAGCCAAACACCGTGCAAGATGACTTAACTCACGGGACGTGCGAAGGCTATGCCAAGCCTTGGACGACGGGACCGTACATGCTTTATCAAGCATTCACGCGGGCGACGCCTATGACTTAGGCTAATTCGAGTGTCGTGACAACTTATCAACTTAGGCCAACTTGCTTCTCCCAAGCCACGGGACGAAGGATCGAGTGTCATTTTGAAAGCACGCTGAGCAGACTTCTAAGCAGACCGTGGGACCATTTTCCAAGTTCTAACATATTCCGACCCGTCGGGATTATTTCCTTAGCTATGTGCGTTCGTAGCTTTTATATTAGCCTACTTGTGCAAGGTGAAAACATGTGATTTATTATGTGAATGCTTAGATGAGGCAAGTTCACAAAAACTATCCCACCTGAGCGAGGAGTCGCCTCGACCGAGCGAGCCTTCGAGCAGCCGTTGCAAGGCTAAGTCTGAACGCCGTCGGCGTTTTTGATTCCTCCGATTGACTTTGCGGGACGGGACTCTACAGGGGGGGGAGGGGCGGGTGGCCGAAGGGGGGACGCGGGAGGAGGGGGGGGGGGGGGGGGGGGGGGGGGGGGGGGAGGAGGGGGGGAGGGGTTGAGGGTTGGGATGGGGGTAAGGGATGTAGTTTTAAGTTCATATTAGGTATATTTTTGTCCAAAAAATTGTCAGGATATCAAATTGTTACCAAAAAAGGATATCAAATTGTTACCAAAAAAAAAATTAGGGTATGAAGTTACAATTATATATATATATATATATATATATATATATATATATATATATATATATAAACACAGCACACGACTACACGAGGGGAGTTGAAAAAAAAGAAAGCTGTAGCCATCTTTGCAAGAAATAATCGGAAAAAGAAGAAGAAATATTCCAAAATTGAATGGAATGACCAACTGCAGGGAGGAGTTGGACTAATGAAAATATTTCTCAATAAAGAGGAATATATAATCTTGAGACCTGAAGACTCACTGGTGCCTAATAAAAATATGGTTTGACAATCTATTTAGTTGAAGACTACAAATCAAAATAAAAAATCAAAAAATCAAAATCAAAGGGTGTAACGTCATTAGCGAGAAAGATGTCAATTAGACTACAGAAATGATGTCCCAACCAATAAATAAATATTATTCAGCTGACGAAAATAGGTGCAGTACTTTCTGATGCACCTTCTAGAACACTAAGAAATCGACTTAATTCCACAAGCAAAGAATTGGAGTTCATCTCGAACCTCAAGTATGTCAGCAAAAAAAAAACATGCAATATATTGACTATTGAACTCTCTTCTTCTTCTTTTTCCTTTTTTTTTTAAAAAAAATTTCTAGAGAAAATCAGGAGTCCTTAATTTTTAAAACTTGGCTCGATCTCATTTCTTTATTTTTTTTTTTTCAAACGACTAAACAGAAAATTAAATACACTTCCAATGTTAGTGAAATTAACACCTCACTTTTATATTGTAAGTTTTTATTTTGAGTTTCTGTGTAGACGATATTTTTTTGCCAGAAAAATTACATAATATTAACAGATTTGGTGGTCTCTATCTGGCTCATCAACAAGATAAGACGATAAGACCTGTCAAAGGAGGAAAATGGAGAGACGACTCGCAAATCCCGATGCAAGAAATTTTGGGTACGAGAGGACTCACAACTATAGCAATAAATTATCTTTTAGGCGGTGGCAAATGTAGCAACTGCAATACTAGAAGGAATTGAAAAAAAAAATGTACCTAATCATATCAATCAATTTACAATATTGATTTGTGGACTGTTTTGAGGGAGTACAATAAATGCGATCGTACTAAACCTTCAGAATTTACTTGTCCCAAAAAAATTATATGTAATCACTATTCCCCAGGCCCAGCTATTCTAAGAAACTTAAAAATATAATCAAAGGGCAAGTGATAGGTCCGGTCTCAGTTGAAAGATATTGTAGTTAAAGATTTCCTTAGTTTTTCTAAAAAAAATTGTTAGAAAAAAAAAGAATTATGATAATAGACCTCTATTTTTTTTGAGTAATGCTATTAGTCCTCCAAAGTGTCATTTCAAACTATTTCTCCTTATGTGACAGCTAGCATGACAATTAAGGTTAATATTAATATTAATATTAGTACTAATATTAATATTAATGCTAATATTAATTTTTTTAATATTAATATTAGTTTTAATTTTAATTACATACATTAACTACTATATTGGTTTATGGACTGTTTTGAGAGAATACAATGGGTGCGACCGTACTCGATATCCTGAATTTATTGGTCTCAAAAAAAATATATATAATCACTATTCCGCAGGTCCAACTATTCTAAGAAACTTAAAAACATAATTAAAGGGTAAGTGAGAGTTCCTATCTCAATTGAAAGATATTGTAGTTAATGATTTCCTTAGTTGATGTTAATTTTTAATAATTTAATTTCTGAAAAATAAATTGTTAAAAAAAAAGAAATATGAAAATACACCTCTATTTTTTTTTTAGTAATGCTATTAGTTCCTCCAAAGTGTCATTTCAAACTATTCCTCCATATGTGACAGCTAGCATGACGGTTAAGGTTAATATTAATATTAATATTAATATTAATGCTAATATTAATTTTTTAATATTAATATTAGTTTTTAATTTTAATTACATACATTAACTACTATATTGGGTGGCACATAAGAATGGACACTTTGGAAGAATACTTTGGGGAGATTAATATAATTATTTTTTGCTCTTGATATAAGTCGTACTTGATGGATCTTAGCTCCGGACTTGATTTGTTGCATCCTTTCCGTGTCATCGAAATATCCGTCATGCTACGTTGTCCGTCCCAAAGACGTGACCGTGCTGGTCCGTGGCCACGTAACACCCAGCCATTGGCTCTCTGATTCGGGGTGGACCCAAGCTACCAGGAGGGCCAACGACTGGTTGTCACGTCGCTACGGGACAGTGTAGTCACCCCAAGATGCGGGTCAAATACTTTTTTTTCCTAGAAATATCAACTGAAAAAGTTATGTACCTATGACAACAACAAAAACAACAAGACAACATTCAGTGTTCATTTTGGTACCTCAGTTGGATCATGACAGGTACAGAACGAGTGAAGAATATGAGATGGAACTACCTCAGTCGAAGTAGGATGGACTGGAAATTGTTAATATGTAAGCTAAATCCACCAAAGCCACATTTGCAATCATCTCTGAAAGTGTTCGAGTGGGTGGGGTTCCCAACCTATGTGGAGAAGATCCCGGAGTGCGACGAGCGCCGTCCGATGTCGGAGAAGCTCGGGAGTCGGAGTTGCTGCTGCTGCTGCTCCATAGGAGGTTCTGGAACTGGGCCACCGAGTTCGGGCCGAACTCGGTCCCAGGCCGAGTTCTGGCCGAACTCGGTCTGGCCATTCCAGGGTTTGGCTGTCCAGTGCTGGTTGCCCGACACAGAGGTCTGGCCGAACTCTGTGTCGTCGGGGCTGAAGCGGGATTTTGGATGATTTTTCATCATTGGATCTAATCCAACGGTCCAGGATGGTTGCGGGATTAGGGAGTTAAGTTGAGATTTCTCAACCCTAATTCATAGTGCAACAATATCGCAAGGTAACACAAGTTTGAGAGAGGAAGGAGGCAAGAGTGCCATTGCAACTTCGGAGAAGAAGACGGAGGATTGAAGGTCGCTATTCGAAGGAGATCGTGTTCGGGTAACCTCTACTCGTCGTTCTCGCTCTTCGTAGCCTTGTAATCATTGTTCTTATCTCTGAGTGTTGTGGGGATCCGATTTGGATCGGGAGGAGTTTGTAGAGGGTGTAATTCTTCTATTCCATTAGTGGAGGCTTCTCAGGGTTGGACTCCGATCGTCCCGTGGTTTTTTTCCGCAAGGGTTTTCCACGTCAAAAATTCTCTGTGTCTGCGTGGATTATTTTGTGTATTTGTTTTTGGGTTCGTGCGTTGTATTACTCGGTCCTCTCGCAGGTACTCTCCGGTTTGGGGAAAGGTTTCCGCGTTTCTTTCCCAATAGAGTGGTATCAGAGCCAGGTTCTGGAAATCAGAAGGAGTGTCAGTAGTTGACAGAGAAACCAGAGAGGAGAGATGGACGCGAAGCCGGTGCGCATGGTGAATCTTAATGGCACAAACTATCATTATTGGCGGAGCAAGATGAAGGATTTGCTATTTGTCAAGAAGCTGCATCTACCCGTGTTTGCATCCGAGAAGCCCAGTGATAAATTCGAGGAGGACTGGACATTCAAGCATATACAGGTGTGTGGGTACATACGGCAGTTTGTGGATGAGAACGTGTACAACCACGTTGCCAATATTGAGCACGCGAGGACGTTGTGGGATAAGCTGGAATCCTTGTATGCGAAGAAGACCGGGGTAAACAAGTTGTTCCTGATCCGAACGATGATGGGTCTGCGATACAAGGATGGGGATTCTATTTCGGATCACTTGAGTGAGTTCCAGGGCGTGGTTGACCAGCTATCTTCTATGGGAGTCAAGTTCGACGACGAAGTTCAGGGACTATGGCTGCTGTGTACTTTGCCAGACTCGTGGGAGACCGTACGAGTATCTATGATTGCTTCTGCTCCAGAGGGCGTGGTCAGTCTGTAGTTTGCCAAGAGCGGGGTGCTGAATGAAGAGATGCGGAGACGTTCTCAGGGCACTTCATCCACATCCCACCACTCAGAGGCATTGGTTTCAGAGAGCCGCGAAAGGGGCAAAAGCAGGGGTCCAGGTGGTGGCAGAGACAAGAGCAGAGGGAAGTCCAAGGGTCGTTACGAGGACTCAGAGTGTTACCATTGTGGTAAGAAGGGCCATATCTGTCACGACCCGATCCCAATTTAATGGGTCGAACCGGACCATGCCCAGCCTGCACCGTGGTGAGACGGCGACAGTAAGCTGTTCCATTGCAGGTATTCACAACAACACAAGTACATTTGTCACAACTGTTCTATTCGGAATTGAAACTTTATTGGATAAAATATTCAGAAATACAACTGGAAGGAAAATGCTGAAAATAAAACTACAAACTCCAAATAAAAGAAAATTGCAGAAAAGGGAAACTATCTAAGCATCAGGTTCAGTTGTTCCAGGTTCAACGTCCTCCGGAGAAGGCTCCGGTACCGTCGCAGGGAAGAGAACCGGGTCATAATAGCTATTATAGTATAGCTCATCATCCTCAGTGTTACCTAAAATATTGTCTCCAGTCAGGAGGGAGCAAAGTACAATTCATGCTAATTAAACAGTTAAATAAGAAATAGAATCATGCAGTTCTAAACAGTTTTTAAAACAGGTTTGTTACAGTAGAAATCAGTGATTTGAATAGGTAATGACATATGACCGGCTTGGGTTTGTTACAGGAGGGATAATGGGTTTTGTTACAGTAGTGGTCATAATCATTACGCTATTCCCCAGTCTCCAGTAGTTACAGTACAGTACTCTCGGAGAGAGTTTCGTGTTTGAGTCGTGGTTTAGACATGCAGTAAAACGATTAAGTAAATAACTGTAAACTAACACAAACTATACTTGCCTCAGGAAAATGACTGGAGAGATGAGTTGGTACCGAGGAGGAACGTCAGGTGTATCTTCGAGTTCCTACAGTTGAGAACTCGACTTAGAACCTTGAATAACCAGGCTAAGGTGCTAGTTGCAATCTCTAGTAGTAAGTCCTAGTCAGGTTTTAAGTTGTATTAATCTACAGCTAACGTTTACGTCGCAACTACGTGCGTTTGATTAAGCCGGTTAATTGGATTATTTGGAAATAACAACGAGAATCAACTAACTTTGGAAAACTTTGTATTTTTGTAATATATTTATAAAAATATAGTTTTCTTTTAATGATGAATCATGAACTAGTTATTTACTAATTTTTCATCCATTTAATTAATTCTTAATTAATTATAGACGAGAACAGATTACGTTCTAACTACGATTTAAACGTCTAATCAAAACCACCCAAGATCACATCCACCCAGAAAAGAAAGTAAAATCTACGCTACACAATACAAAGGCACAGCTAAACATCCTAGAGTGGGCTTATGCCCTGTACAATTATTTTTTACATAAAATAAGAGGAAAATGATTTAATTACTAAATAAAATACAGTAAATAAATAACTATAATAAATAGCCTAAATATTAAATAAAATAATTAAAAATAAAAGTTAGAGTCTCAGACTCGGTCCATCATCAAAATCCAGCTAATACCACAACGCCCGGTCGGACCGGTGCGTTTGCATTTCACCAGGGCCCACAGACCGGTACGGTCGTCGCCCGAAAAATCAGTTTTAAAATTCATTTCCGAAAACCGATTTTGAAATCAAATTAAATAAGGTTTTGTAAAAATTTGGGCAGCACTTCCTCTATTTCGGGACAAACCCAAAACTGGGAAATGCGCCACAGAAACCTGCAATTGTTCCAACCAATAATAATCCCAAAACTATAACCACCGAATTAACTTTCCAAACCACCAGAAATAATTTCCCAACCAACAGAACTTCCCGAAATACCCGGGAATCCCACAATCAAACCAAATCACACAAAACCCAGCAGATAAAAATCACAGAAATATGCTAACGCAGCTAACCGAATATACTACGCAGCTAACCGGATTTCCCAAAGGGAAACCGGGGACCGATTCTCATCATGGACTCTACGGGAGGGACGAACTACTGTGATTAACAAGAATTTACCAAATTCCGTTGGCGGGGAGCCGCGGGAAAAGCTTGGAAAAACCGAAACAGCGTTCGGACAACGGGGGTCGCGGATCTGGACAGCAAAGCATCACGACAACGGGGTCGGCCACGCACAGAAGAAGCGCGGAAGAGGGTCTGCGGGAGAGGATCTCGTGCGCTGGACAGCGCGGAGATGAGCCACGGGCGGTTCTGGCCCGCTGGCGCGGCGGCAGAAGCTCGCCGGAAGGGCGCGCGACCACGGAGAGGCGCGGTCGGGCTCGGCGCGAGGAGGAGGCCGGAGCAGATCTCGCGCGGAGAGGGTTTCGCACAGCGGCGGACGGCGGAGAGTTCGCCGGGGGAAGGGAGATCGCCGGAGGGGAGCTCGGTCGGCCGGGAAATCGGCGCTGGGAGGTCGCCTCGTGTCGCGGGTCGGCAGGGAGGAGCCGCACGAAGGAGGTCGGCGCGGGGGTGGCTGCCACGCACTGGAGGGCGACGCTCGGCGCGGGGAAGAGCGCGGGGAAGCCGCGCGGTCGGGGAAGTCCGCCGGGGCGCAGGGAAGAGGTCGGCGGGGGAGCCGGCCACGGGAATGGGGTTAGGGTTCGGGAGGATGGGGTTTCTCCAGGACTCAGAGAGAGGGAGAGTGAGAGAGAGATTTTTGTGAGTGAAGAGAGAGGTTTTGAGTGAGAGTTAATGTTCTGATGTGAATGGAGAACGTGGGAGAGAGGGATGGGGAGTTTAAGGAGAGTGGGTTGTTTGAGTGTGTGGAGGAGCAAAAGTTGGGTTAGTTGTTGCTGACCAAAACTCAAGTGCTGGTCCTACGGGACCAGCCAAAGACCAAGCATTATTATTATTATTTTTTTTAAATTACAAACCAAGTCAAAAATCCAGGATTGGAAAGAAATGGAAAGAAATGGGCTCAGGCCTGGGTCTGGGCTCGGACTCGGGTCTGGGTCCAAAATCAAAAATCCAAGTTGTCATAATTAATTTCGAAATTCTTTCCATCCAAAAATATTTAATAATTATAATATTAATAATAACAATAATTTTGAAAACGTTTTATTAATAATACAAAAGTTCTATTTAAATAATCTACGAAATACTGGGTTTCACAATATCAAGCGGAACTGTTTCGCTTGGAGGAGAGAGAAGAAGGGCGACAAGGGGAAGCAAGAAGAGAACACTACAGCGGCGGCCTCAATGCATGGAGGCAATGTGATCATCGTAGGTGATGAGGTCATTACAAACCTCGCCTGCGATGACAATTCTTGGCTGGTGGACTCAGGGGCTTCAGCACATGTATCTCACAACAGGGCACTGTTTGCCACTTACACGACAGGCGACTGTGGCGTGTTGAAGATGGGCAACGGAGATGTGTCGAAGGCGGTTGCCGTTGGAGATGTGCATTTGAGAATGAAGACGGGTGCGGTTCTTGTTCTCAAGGATGTTCGTCATGTCCCTGATATCCGTTTCAACCTGGTGTCGGTTGGAAGGTTGGATGACGAGGGATTCTTCAGTCTCTTCGGGAACAGTCAGTGGAAGCTTTCCAGAGGTTCGTTGGTGATTGCCAGAGGAAGCAAGAAGTCCGGTCTCTACTATATGGAAGGGAGCGCACAGGGGGCACAGGAGGTGAACGCAGTCAGTGATGCGTCTACCGAGTTGTGGCACAGGCGGCTCGGCCATATCAGTGAGAAGGGGATGAGCTACTTGGTGAACAGGAAGGTGATTCCGAGGCTCAAGTCTACAAAGTTGGAGAAGTGCACGCACTGTTTAGCTGGGAAGCAAAATAGGGTGTCTTTCCAAAGTCACCCAAGTTCGAGGAAGCCGGCGTTGCTCGAGTTGATTCACTCGGATGTCTGCGGTCCTATGAAGGTAAAATCTCTTGGTGGTGCTTCTTACTTTGTAACTTTTATTGATGATTGTTCCAGGAAGGTTTGGGTTTACGCCTTAAAGACCAAGGATCAGGTGCTGCCTACTTTCAAGGAGCTTCGGGCCTCTGTTGAAAGGAAGACGGGCAAGAAGTTGTTGTGTGTTCGGTCCGACAATGGCGGCGAATATATTGGTCCCTTTGATGCGTATTGCAGAGAGCAAGGGATACGACACCAGAAGACTCCGCCAAAGACACCTCAGCTCAATGGTGTAGTGGAGCGTATGAACAGGACACTGATGGAGAGGGTACGGTGTTTGCTGTCAGAAGCAAACTTGCCGGGCAGTTATTGGGGTGAGGCTCTTCTCACAGCTGCTTATGTTATTAATTTGTCTCCTAGTGCTCCTTTGCAGGGTGATGTGCCTGACAAAGTATGGTACGGCAAAGAGCCGTCATACAATCACCTGCGGGCGTTTGGTTGTAAGGCCTTCGTGCATGTACCGAAGGACGAGAGGACCAAACTTGAGCCGAAGACGAGGCGATGCGTCTTTGTCGGCTACGGTCGGGATGAGTTTGGCTATAAACTCTACGACCCAGTGGAAGGAAAGCTCTACAGAAGCAGGGACGTGGTGTTCGTCGAGGATCAGACCATGACCAACACTCAGGATTCCGAGACGCCTTCTGAGGCTGAGGAACTGCCTGAGTTAGAGTCATTTCGCTTCGAGCAGTTTCCAGATGACATCGCAGAGGATCCAGTTATGGGGGAGCCGGTACATGGAGTTGCTTCCAACCTTGATCATCAGCCTGCTGATGGTGGTCAGGGTGTCCCTCAGGAGGATGAGCATGCCGGAGAGGCAGTTCCTGAAGGGGAGGAGGCTGTTGGTATACAGCCAGCACCAGTGGCTCCACTGGAAAGGAGCGACAGAGATCGTCGACCATCTACGAGATACTCACCGGATGAGTATGTGCTATTGACTGACGGGGGAAAGCCCGAAAGCTTTGCAGAGGCTATGGAAGACGAACACAGGCAGGAGTGGATGGAGGCTATGCAGGAGGAGATGAGTTCCTTGCACACCAATTCCACTTATGATCTGGTGCGGTTGCCAAAGGGCAAGAAGGCTTTGAAGAATCGATGGGTGTTTAGAGTGAAGCAGACGGAAGATGCTACTCGCCCTCGATACAAAGCAAGGCTGGTAGTTAAAGGCTACGGTCAGCGGAAAGGCGTGGATTATGATGAGATCTTTTCGCCTGTCGTCAAGCATTCGTCTATTCGGGTGGTACTAGCATTAGCAGCCAGTCTCGACTTGGAGGTCGAACAGATGGATGTGAAGACGGCATTCCTCCACGGTGATCTTGAGGAGGAGTTGTACATGGAGCAGCCAGAGGGATTCTGCGAGAAGGGCAAGTCACATTTGGTCTGCCGGTTGAGGAAGAGCTTGTATGGTCTGAAGCAGGCTCCGAGGCAGTGGTACAGGAAGTTCGAGTCGTTTATGGGGGAGCATGGTTATGCACGGACGACGTCGGACCACTGTGTATTTGTGAGGTATTTTACCGATGATGATTTCATTATTTTATTGCTCTATGTAGATGATATGCTATTAGTGGGTCGGAATGCCACTAGGATAGCGGAGCTGAAGCGCCAACTGGGCGCGGCCTTCTCTATGAAGGATTTGGGCGCAGCGAA